>JAJJMC010001889.1:1876487-1931261 GCA_023531435.1 Papaver californicum | reverse complement strand
ATCTCGATCTTCTTCCACGTGTCATGCTTCTTTTATTTACTAACAATATCAATAGACCTGCCTTTCTCCATTATAGTACTAGCATCTAGCTCTGTCAAATTACCTTGCAGCTGTTCAAGAGAAGGTAGTACCACAGCTGCAAATTTTCATTCAGGTTTTTTTTAAGCAACATAAAGCGACAAGTACTACATTATGAACCAGGTAATTCACTTTATACATTTGAAATATCAGAAAGACAATCCCATATCATATTAACCGTAGAACTCCATAACACTTGCTGTCCTTCCAGAAAAAGACACGTTCATTCTTCCATCTGGATATACCTGGGGAATCATGAGGCCAACCAACACAATTTAAATTTAGAATTTCCATAGAGTAATTGCTACAGAATCATGCAAATTAAAATACTCTAGTTGTCCCATATTTGTATGTACTTTTTTCCTCCAAACCTTGTAGAGGCGCTTTAAGGATAACTATTTTTCTTATACAATCTTTTTTCACTTCTGTTAATGATTTTCAAGGGATTTAATGTACCACCATCAGAATAACAATTCAATTGGTCTCACTAGTTTTAGAACTGTGTCAACATTCATGCGCAACATATTTATATACTATAACTTGCATAGACTATCAAAGCTAAATACGAACCACACACTCAATTAACAACAACAAACCTTGTATATGAGTATATGGAAGACTCAGATATCTTGGGAGTAGGCATGTACATGTATAATCCATCCATTGAAGCAAGAACAAGTAAAGCGGTGCTATATGACCATACGCCAGTTTCATCTGAAGATATGCTTCATCTTTAGCTCTTGAAATTGCAGCTGCCCTATCAGCCCAAATTACAAACTCAAACAACCCATCACTTTCCAATAAAACGATGTCACAAACCCACAACAAGCAATTCAACCAATCAATATGGTAACAAGCAAAAACCATAATTGGGTTATCAAAACAAAACCCCCCCAAACCAAGTAAAAACCCATAAAAGAGAATTAGAAACACATAAAACCTAAAACCATAAGAAATTTCAACAGCCGAAAAGGGTATTAATGAATAATAACACAAACCATTTATAGATACACAAGATTACAAAGTGGGTTTTGGATTGATCCATTCAATCAATTGATCATACTGAAAGTCACAAGACACTAAAAATTAACATACAAAATTAAATAAATTTTAATAAATTAAAGAAAACCGTTTAGACTTATAAAGAATTAGCATGTTGAACATCAGCCTCCAAGACTTTGAGAGAATCACCATAAGAAGACTTATTTAACTGATGATAAAACAATTCCATTCTCTTGATATTGGTTTTGTGTTGTTTTGTTAATTTAACGAAGAGATAAACAGAGAGATAAGATGAGTTCAAAGAAATGGATGAATAAGTCTAAATACTGTATTATATATATAATTATATACTACCTCCGATTCAGCAAAAGTGTTACTATCACACAACCTAATCTCTACTACCCATATAATCTTCATCTTTTGTTTCACTTTCTATCATCTATTGGAGTTACACTGAATTTTAGATTTGTTCTGTGGTTTCGAATGTTGGATTTGTTAGATTATTGTAGATGTGTACATACTTGTACACCAGTGTGTTATATCATGGATGAAAGTAGATCTGACCTGTTTTGTGTGAGCATGGATGTTAAACTTGTTATATTTTTATAGATCTGTACATAATTATACACCGACGTATCATGTCATGGACATATGAGCTGTTCTGTGGTTTTGAATGTTGGATTTGTGCCATTTCTGTATGTATCGTGTCATGGTCATATGGCTTGTTTTATGTGAGCATGAATGTTGGATTTTTTTAGATTTTTGTACATGGGTACACCAGTGTGTTTTATTTCATGGGTTTATGGTCTTGTTAATGTTCACATGTTATTGAATTTTGTTATAAGAAAATGAAGTTTTACTATACATAGATGTTATTCTTACAAAATTAGGTCTGCATTTAATGTGATTTGTTCTTTGACATGTTCATTTATTTGTTAGATTTGTTGTAAGAGTGTACAGATTTGTACACCAGTATGATGTTTCAGGTATATTGGACTGTTTTGTGGGCATGCATGTTGTTTTTCTTAAATTTGTTGTAGGAATGTACATATTTGCACACCAGTATGCTGTTTTAGGGATATATTGGTATTTTTTTGGGTATTAATGTTGTTTTTGTTAGATCTGTTGTAAGACTGTACACATTTTTACACCTTTATGCTATCCCATGGATATAAGGACTGTTTTTTGGGCATACATATTTGATTGTCATATTTGTTATTGGAGTGTACACAATTGTACACCTTTGCGATATCGCAAGGATATATGACATGTTCTTTGGGTATGGATGTTGTTTTGTTTAAATCAATGCTCTATTTAATTTTGTTATTATTATATAAATGAGTTCATACTTGTACATTAGTGTGCTTTGTGATAAATGCATGGCCTATTTTCTAGGTATATATGCTAGATTTTCTTACTGATTTTGTAGATGTGTACATGTTTTTCCACCGAAATGCTCTGTGATGAATATATGGCATGTCCTGTGAGTATGGATGCTAGAGTTTGTTAGGTTTTTATAGAGGTGTACATGTTTATACACTAATATGCTCTGTGACGAATGGATGACCTGCCATATGGGTATGGATGCTAGAATTTGTTAGGTTTCTGTAGAGGTGTATGTATTTGTACACTAGTATGCTATATAATAATTTGTTTTAATTTTATATTCTATGTATTAAATTTAGGGACTCATAAGCTCAAAATGATAGAGCTCCCAAGCCTATCACAATGTTTGCGGAGGTTGATGTTCAAACTCATCTGGGTTTCCATGTTATGTTTATTTAATATTGGTAGTGTTATTGGTGCTTAGGTAGATAATTCGAGTTGTATGTATGTACAAACTGATGCACCTTGTCTTGTATCGTGAATATATGACATATTTTTTTGGTATGGATGTTGAATTTTCTGGATTTTGTAGATATGTACATAGTTGTACACCATTTTTCGTCTCATGAATATATTGCATGTTTTGTGAGTATGAATGTTAGATTTGCTAGGTTTTTGTAAATGTGTACATAGTTGTACACCATTGTCCTGTCTCATTGATATATGGTCTGTTTTATGGGTATGGACGTTGAATTTGTTGGGTTTTTGAAGATGTGTACATAGTTGTACACCATTGTTCTGTCTCATTAATATATTTGATGTTTTGTGAGTACGGGTGTTGGATTTGCTAGGTTTTTGTAGATGTGTACATAGTTGTACACCGGTGTAGTTCCCATGAAAAATGACTGCATAAGGTTACGAAAAATTTCATGAGATAAAGAAGATGCGAAAATTAAAATTTTCACATAAATGAAAATTGTATAGTCATATGGGTGCTCTTTTTATAGATCTCGGAAAGAGATTTCCAAATATATAAATTTTGCTAATTTTAGACAAGCGGTTCGAAAGATAAATTATTTTTAATTATTTTTTGATATTATTTAAAATTGTTGACATCATCTTAAGTCACTTTGGACTAAATTGAAAATCAAAAAGGTTATTTGTGTACTTTCCATATTTCAAACAAATAAAGGACTAAATTGTACCTAGTTGAATGGGTCAGGACTAACTAGTCTATTTGGATGGGATTTTGGACTAAACCGTTTTTGTTTCCGTTTTGTGGTCTTGCCATCCTTGACGTCTCTTCCTTTTGTCATCTCAAGCTTGTTTCGGCAGTCATTATGATTACTATAGGTGAGCTAACATTAGTATCTTGTTTGGATAGCACTTAAGAAGTTGTTTTTTGACTTCTGGAAGCAAAAAAGTCAGAAATTAATATGGATACGTAATTTCAGACTGACTTCTAAAGATAAAAAAGTCAACTTTTTATGAAGTAAAAACATTTTACTTCTGACTTCTATTTCTGGAGAAGCAAAAGTGCTTTTGTTTTTGGTATCCAAACACCCTATAGGAGGAGTAATAAATTGATTAGCTAACTTGAGTTCCTACACAAAAGTAATTTTCCATTTGTGTGGGTGTTGTTGGGCCCTTTCTTGACCAAGCGCACGTAAAGATAAATCCTAGAATCAGGATTTGAGATAGATTCAACTTAATATAATGTATTATACATTAGGTGGAAGTTTAGAATATTTAATGATTTCAAATTTGAAAGTCTAATGTTGTCTGCTTGATCACATTGATTACCACCGGTTCATACCATTTTCCCTGTGCAAGAGGGAATGTATGCAGGATAAGAGGCTTAAGAGCAACTCCAGTGTGCATAGTAAAGTGGCATATTTTCCAGTTCTATATCGACAATGGGACTAGCAAACACATAAAATGGATGGGAAAACCCTGAAAAATAAGGGTTTGCTATATCTATCTCAAGTTGAATCGAGCGGGTAGTCTCAACTTGAGAAGGTTGTCCTAACCTGAGCCGAGGAAAATTGATTTTTATTCATACAAGTTGGTTAAGTTAGTTAAATAAGTTATTTGAGTATATTTTATACTCCCTCTGTCCCATTTTAGATGAGGGGAAAAGACTTTTCACGCAAATTAAGGAAGAAGAGAGATATTAAATCTTTTCCAGAAGTATCCTTAATTACACTTCTAACTTTTCCTAATTTTTAGAGTCTAGTCTTTAGAGCTTCTCCAATGGTTAATGTGAGTGTTTCATATGTGGCACACCATACAAGACATCCTGTAGAAGTATAGTCTCTATATAGGGCTATACATTATCTAAATATGAGGAGTAGAAAATAAACATCTTCAACCCATTCGTTTTATAAATAAAAAAATTATATATGTCATTTAATGATTGACTAAAATTATTTCTATTTTTATTTTTGAAATGATTTTAGAAAAATATGATGAGTTGGATGGGAAGACATCCTCTTAGTGAATGTCTAAAACTAGAGGTTCACCAAGAGGATGTCTTTAAAAAAATATCATGCCATCTATACATTAAAGGGTTAAAGATGGTTTTTATTAAAATTGTATGTGCATCTTATGTGGATCAAGGCTTTTTTGTTGAAAACACAACCACTGGAGAAGTTCTTAATGCGAATCAAGTATATAGTGAAATATATGTTTATACTATTTAGTAAGTTGAGCCTACATTGTTTTCTAAGTTAATGCATGATGTTGAGGTAGGGATAAATCAGGAATGTTTAGGGAAAAAATATGAAAACCTTCATCTAATTTGGGACTTGGAAAAAATCCTTCTCCTTCATCTAAAATGGGACGAAGGGAGTATATATATTTTGATTCTAAATTGCGGTTCCACTTTACTAAAAAATATTTGTTTATACAAAAAACGGGCCTCATTAATTAAAATAAATATTTGTTTATTAAATCTGCTAGTCTCCCCACTGTGGAAAAACTGATTTGCTAGTCCACATGGCATAATAAATAGGCTGATTTTTTTATGCCCACTGGAGTTGCTCTAACTGAGAGCCTCAACTTAGGTGTACATGGTCTTCAGCCCAACTGGAGTTGCTCTAACTGAGAGCCTCAACTTAGGTGCACATGGTCGAGAAATAGAAAACAATTTTCGTGACATTAGTGTGTCCAATGTAGAAGTATCGATAAATATGCCACTGACTAGTGAAATGAATTTGCAACTGACAAAAAAATTAATGACAGGTTTGGTTGCAGAATTTTAAAGGTAAGATTCATAGGGCTAAGAAATTTGGTGGAGTTATAAAAAAAAATTGGTATGTTTAGTTGTCCAACTTTTTTGGATTCATGTTTTCTTTGAGATTTTTAATTCCACCGAATCCCTCATTTTAAATATCACCCCCCAAAATTTGTCGGAACATTTGCCGAGGGATATATGGACCCACTTCTTGTTAACCCTAAAATCTCCTAAACAATTTTCAATATTATTTTTATTATTGTTTATTTATTATTATCACTATTATTTATGCTTCAACAAAAAAATCACTATTTTTTATTTTCTTATTTTGTTGTTTTCATTATAATAATAATAATTATTATTATTATTATAAACGACAAATATTATTAAAAAATGAAGATTGTTTACAAAGAGTAGGTCGGTAGTCTAGCAACAAATTATGCCCCAATCCCTTTAAGTAGAACAAGGGACCTAGAAGAAGAGATTACAAGTTGTTAAATAAGACATGATATTTAAAACTTTGAATTTATACAAATCATAGAATTTTTTATTGAGTTGCCAAACGTGCCAGGAAATTATGGTGGTTTGGAATCTTTGGAAGCATAATTTTAAAGATGGGATTTATGGGGTCATGGGATTTGGTGGAATGACGACCCTCTTGGTAAGTTTGGTTGTGCGAATCCTTTGGATTCACGTTTCCTTCGGGATTTTTAATTCCAACAAATCTCTCATTTTGGACACCACACCTCCCTTCCCTAGGATTTACTGGGAAACTTGCCGAGTGATTTATGAACCCACTTCTTTTTAACCCTAAAATATCTCATATGATTTATTTTTAATTTTATTTTCATTATTTTTATTTATTTATTATGTTTTTCTATTTTCCTTATTATTATTATTCCTATATTTTTATAATTTTTTGTTTTCTAATTATTTTTTATATTTTATTTTGATTATTTTTCCTATTATTATTAAAAATATTATTTTATTATTTTTATTTTTTAATGTTATTATTTATTATTATTATCATTGTTATTATTTTTAATTATTATTATTATTATAATTTATTATTATAAGCAGGGTATAGGACCTTGAAGAAGGGATTACAAGTTGCTAAATGTCACATGAGATTTTTACGATCAAAGGATTTCTTATTGAGTTGACAAACGAGCTAGAAATTTACTAGATTCATTAGATTTGAAATCCTTTGAATTACAAATTCTTCGGAATCACAAATTTTTCATCCAAACACACCATAAAAATACTATATAAGGTAGATTAAAATGGAAGAATCTAATGAAATTACGTGCCCATCCTCTGAGATTTAAGGTCGAGGCGAATAGGAAAGTTATCGACTCACTACTATATGAATCACCAATAAAATCATCTGCCCAATCTTCCTTGCCAGAGATTGTGTTATTATCACATGAGCTCATCAATCCCGTCAAAAAGGAAGAATAAGAAATAGTTAGAATATGTTACAAATTAAGGTTAAAATAATAAGTTCGTTACAATTCAGTGTCATTAGTGAGCTCATTATGTATGTATGAAGAATACCTTTTCATCGTTTTGGATATGACATGTATATTATTTTAATTATACTCCGTATTATTCTTCAAGTATATTTTGGTTTTAGACTAATTTATATTTATAAATCATATTCTCTCCGTTCCACTTAAGATAGTAGTCTAGGATTATTTTTTGTTCCATATTATTTGATAGTTTTTATATTTTTTATAAAACTATCAATAATACCTTAACATTTTGTCTTGGAATTATAAGTTTATTTATAAATGCACTAATAAAAATTAATGTTTGGAGACATTTTTCAAGGGCATAGATGGAAATTTTTTATATTTCTCTCAATTTCTTAATCTACGTGAAAACTCCCAAACTATCATCTAAAGTGGAACGGAAGAAGTATTGTATTTCTTTCTTGCATTACCTCACTCTTTGTTTGCGGATGACTATATAATCTTCTTGAAAGCTTCTTATAAAAATGCAGTTAACCTCAAAAATATTTTGGATAAATTCTACCTTGGGACTGGGAAGAAAGTTAATGATAGCAAATTTACTTTGCTCACCCCCTCTAATCTGGGCCGAAGATTCACTAGGGGAATGACTAATGCTCTTGGTGTCTAAGTTGGAATCAATCCCAATAATGATTATGGATTCCTTTATAGTGGGTAAGATAAGTAAGAAAATATTTTCTGACATCATTGAGAAAATGGGTAATAGAATGCAGGGTTGAAAATTTTGAGCCCCTAACATTACATGTAGGAATACTATGTTTAGGCTATTCCTTATGGATAAAAGTAATGGGATGATAGTGATGGGAAACCGTAGCACAAGTGTTACGAAAAGTTTAGTTCCCATTTTCTCTCCCTGAAATGAGGGAACATGGGAGGGAACTAAGAGAAAGGCGAGGATTCAATCCTTGCCAAAAAATCTTAGGAAGCGAGATTTCAATCCTCGCTTTCTGATAATTAACGATGTTTGAAAACTCGTTGTCTAGAAGCGAGGTTTCAACTCTCGCTAGATAAATATTTGCTTGACCTTTTTAAATTTACACCCCAATTATACCAACCTCTTTTGCCTCCCCTTTTAAGTTTATTTCTCATACCTCACCTACACTATACGATTACTCTATTCGTTGAGGATTAGGCTTGCCGTTTGAATATGTTTTTTAATTTGGATGCTCTAAATTTTTTATTGATTATAGGAGATAGTACAAGGTAATTATTAAATTTACCGGATAGTTACATTGATTAATCTAACTCATTTTCGTAGGAATCACGGTTACACTTAGTATATGCAACAAGTCTTTAAACCATAGGGTAGCCCCAATGGACGAGTTTTGTCTCGTAAGGGTTTACAAAATATCTACCCACAAATTTTTTCCTAAAAAGACGCCCATTTATATTAATCCTCGTCTCCATTCTGGGGAGGATCACCGATTGTGTTCGCCGTGTTAAGCAATGAAAATTTATATATACACATTTGATAGCTCTGATAAAATATGAAAGGTCTACCGGTCTGCTCAAAATAGAGTGAATTTGCATACTCAACCTACATAAATAAAAAAAAAGTTTATGATATAATCGAAATGGAAATCTTTTAAGATATGGTAGTAAATAAATTCCACTTACAATTTCATCAACCGTGATATAAAGAGGTATGTCTCTATTAGTTTTGTCTTGGATTTTTTTATAATCTCTTATTGCTCTCTTCATTACAGAAACCCAACTTTGTATAGTCTCCCTCGTTCTTGTATTAAGATTTCCAAATAGTTGTACATATTTATCGAAAACATGGTTTCAAAAGTATTTGGTCGTAACTCGGTGTTGACGGACCTCTGGTAGTAGAGACACAGCGACCCAAGCTGTAGTAATCGCCACATCTTCTTCAGACGAATATAAACCATTTTTAATGTAGGATATGCAATGAGATAATAGTTGAATCCTTTGCTTTTACGAGGAGTGGTTGAGTGAAATGTTAGGATTTAAGGTGTGGCTTCATTGGTATAGACGATCTAATTTTATAGGGGTTAGAGTATGTGGTGAAGGCCATGTTACTCAGCGTTAGATTATAGAATGGGGATTCAAAGCTTGGCTGACCCAACTTTAACTTTATCCGACATGTTATACCTACGTTACATGAGGTTATTAATATGGTTTATTGATATGACTTTTTAATTCTGTAAATATAACATGTTTTAACAGTCGTAAAGATATGATGAGACTAGGCAATGTCCAAAAAGTAAGATATTTTCCAATTAATAGATAAAAAATTTAAAATTACATATTTTCTTAAAATTAGGTGATACTTATACCTATTATATTTATACCTGGATAACATAGTACTAAGCCCCGAGAAAGAGATAAATCCTCCTTTATTTCTCGATACAAGATTCAATTATGGATGCAGCTTCGAAATGAATAAACGAATCTCCTCTCCATTTGGTATACGCATCATGTGCCGCAAACTTATCCCCTTTGTGGCTAGCAAGAAACTCGTTGTACTTGATGCACAACTTCCTAAAATGAATGGTCGTTCTGCAAACATAGTCGGTCGTGTATTCATAGCGTGGACCCTTCCACTTCGCGTCCGACTTGGGAACATAAGGTCCTGTTTTTACCAAATTTCAAAATATATTACTTTAACCTTTTCCTTCGTTGGAGTTGGTCGTAACCTCGTTTCTTGTTTTTCTCTTTTTTCCATGCCAGTCATTGGTTTTCTTCTCTGACGTGTATCTTCTTCCATTTAACTGATTTTGTAGTTGATGATGATGAGGGAGTAGTTGACTTGGTAGTTGATGATGATGACGGAGTAGTTCGTATGCATCTTCTGAGTATCTCCTCAGTTGAATTGGTAGATGACGATGGACTTGCCATTGTAAAAGAGTTTAACTATGAAGAAAGTAGTGAATGATGAGAAGTATTTGTTTGAATGAACTAGTATTTGATGGAGAATGGTTTATCCTTTTTATACGCTTAAAGGTACAACTGCTCTATTTTTTAAACTTTAATCAAACGACTATTTTTAAAACGGTGTCATAACGCCTAACGTTTAGATTTTTTGAACCATACATCCAACGGATATATGAACGGTTACATAACGATTATTTTTTTTGTATAAAACCACCACTCACTATCATTTATTCTAAACACAACTTACCCAAAGCATTTGCAACTCCAACACCTTCGATGTGTATTCTAAAAGCAAAGGAAAGCAGATTTTATTTATGGAAGCAAAAGAGGTTTGTACATTATGCTTCATGGATAACCATAGTCTGATGCAATTCCCCTGGATGTATTATAAGTGTCCGCAAGCTGGTTGTCCTGGTATCAAAATGGTCATTGAGTCACAACCGAAAAATCTTAGATATTTGCAATGTCAATATCCAAATTATCGTGAAGAACCATAATTGCTAGAAGATGTTGTGAAAGCTAAAGAATATGAAAGGGTAAATGATCTATGTAAAAAATTCAAAGTTAAAGCCAAAAAAAAGACGTATGTGTCCAACCGCTATGGAGAGGAAGGTCACCATACCAAGCACTGTCCAGACATAATATGGAATAGTCAATTTGAATGCTCTAGTATTACTGAATGCTCAATGCCTAATTGTAACACTTATATGGAAATGCACACTTCTAAAAAATAAAATACGCATGGAAAACATTGCTGGAAATGTCCAGTTTGTCTTTCGGTGGAATGGACTGATTATGTGTCATTATGTTTTAGTGTGACTAGCGGTTTGAATTTAAAGAATATGATGTACTGTTGTTTTGAATAATTGATGCTGGTTTTTATTAATTGACACTGCAGATTTAAGATGGCAACACGATAAAATACTAGACACTACAAATATTAGCATATCTACTCGTCTCCTACTTGATTTGACAAGAATAAAACTGCAAAGACATGTGGTGGACCCATTGCAATACTCTATTGTGAATGACCACATGGTGAAAAAGTAGACACTGCAAATAATCATCCATGACTCGAAACCATTTTCATGTTCTATCTCTATAAATACAACATTTGTCGCTCAATATAACACACAACAAAATCTCAAGTTCCCATACCCATCTACTCCTTTGCTTTTCATATTTCCTATTTTATAATCTTCACTATTTAGAGTACTAATGGCTACTTATACTGAACAACAAGATCAAAACCTTGTCTGGTCTTACTATTATGCTACACAACTACAGGTCGTCAGACAACAAACGTCACCAGTGTTATTCTGGACCCAAGTGCTACAAATATTGATGGGAACCCAAACATCAGTAGAATCAACTCGATCGGAAGTCGGTTCTCGATTATCAAAAATAATGTGCAAAGGTTAGTGGTAATACAAATACCATTATATCGAACTAGGGCGTCATGGATGAAAAATCAAATGACTGTAAGTGTTTACCATTTAATTGGATGTTATTCTAAACTGTATTTTCCAACAATACACTAATTCAATATATTTTTGGTTGTTTATTGTAGGACGAAGCTTCCCGTACTGCATATCTTGTAAAACATGGAACGACATTCCCTTTTGATCATTGCTACTCAACGATAATAAACATTTTTCCTCGTATGAACCCGGTACAATTAGAACGAGAAACAACTCCTCATAATTCCGACAACGAGGATTAACTAGTTTGATTATAAATTTTTATTTTTTAGTTTCTCGTGTGTTTGTATTTGATGAATATGATGCAATGTTGATTTTCGTAATTAAAGTTTATGTTTTTATGTTAATTTATGAATGTTAAGTGGTAATATGTGCCAAGTTATTTTACATAATTATATAACTATGATAAAATAGAAAGATGTGCTTTGATGTATGCAAAGACTGTCGAATGATTTTGTAAGGTTGAAAACCCGCGTGCAAAAACTATAGATATGTATCGAAAGATGTGACGGGACGAGTAAAAATAATATCGATTGTGATTATAAATAGTTAACAAAAGTAATAATCCAACGTTTGAATGATTTCCTTTATGAACCGTAAAAATCTCAAAATAATTAACAAAAGTAACTACATTCATTGGAGTACAAATAACAAAAACATACTACGATCCCTAATTAAACCCTAACTCATTTTTTGCAGGAGCCACGGTTGCACGTAATACGTGCAACAAGACTTTAAAGTTATTGTGTAAGCTTATTTATTTGAATCATAACAACTTGTTACGTCTCATCATAACTTTGTTGCATCCCTTCAATAAGTTACGAGACGTATATTGAATAGAATTGAATGAAATAGACAAATCCTACTCATCGCCTGACGAGAGTAAACACTGACATTGATGAGACTCAAACATTGACGATATTAGAGGTCCCCCACGCACTACCCAAAGGAATCCAACACATGTTTTGATATTTTTTCTAATTCAGTAAAATCCAAAAATAATAACAATGCACTTTATGAAAAGAGAAAAGTAGTAGACTTGCTGAACTACTGATGTGATTGTAAATGGTGGTAAGAATGTTTTTTTTTTTTAGAATTTGTGAAGATTTGATTTTTAGACTCAAATTCTAATAATTAAACTAGAAAACTCAAAACAAAGTTGGTATCAAGATTATAAAAAAAAGCACTGAGACTCAGGATTCCAGCATTAACCAATTAAAGTGATTCAATCTAATCAATACTCATGCAAATCTTCACGTTTAAAGTGATTCTAATATTTTGCAAAAGTAGATTTTCAAAGTAACAATTGTAAATGTAAAGTATAGAACATCAACAACCGTAGGCTAAGCATGCTCTATCAAAAGAAATCACAACTGCTTAATAAAAATCCTTAAATCAATTTTTAATCAAAGCAAATAATCATAAAAGAAATTGCAAAAATCAATAAAAAAAAATATACTACTTTTCTTGGAACAATGGCTTCCTCCGTCTCTCGGCAAAGGGGTTTAGCTCCTCATATTAATCACTTGCTCAAAATAATGATTCACGGCTCAAAGTGTTTACAAATGATGAAAAATAGTGAAATAATAAAAACTGGAAATTCACAACGTTTGTAGGCGTTGCGAATTCACTTACAGAGGAAAAAGTGTTTCAATGAAAATAAATGTTACAAAACTGAAGATATTCGTTGCAAATAGGATGAAGAAACCGTGACAAGTGGTTGAAGGAACCGTTGCCTATTCTCTGTTCTTGAGCAGCAACAAAATTTCTCTGCAACTTTTGATTTCTTCTCTGTAGTCTCCCAAAACTAATTCTAACACTCGATAACCCTCTCTGACTTTCCAGCCCTCTATTTATACCCATAGGATCTTTAATAACCGAATCAAACCTTCAAAATATTATCATATTTCAATCACGGGAAATATATTTTTTTCTGATCTCTTTCCCCATTTCACTCTCGACTCTTTAATCATCCTGATTTGTTCCCTTTTGATCAATGATATGCTCTGATTTGATATGGAGAGAATAATATCAATTTCTTTCCTGTTTTAGTTTCAAATCACGTAAAATTATTTTGTTTCCTGATTTATTATGATGACGTGATTAATCTTCATATTTTGCTGATTCTTTCCGTTCCAACTCGAGTACTATCTTCTAGACATGGTAAGAATCAGATCTTGTCTTAGATGTACAAAATAACCCAGAATCATGCAAACAGATTCATGCAGAAGGGAGGAAATAGTTTTTCCCGCCAAAGAAACTCTTTTGAATTTTAAATTGGGCGCCTTTATCAACTTGTGGGTGCCTTTAGTAAAGTATTAGGGGCGCCCTTATCCAAAATGAGGATGTCTTTAACTCTTCTTGAGCCAATTTTTTCATGATTGTTTATTCTCCAAAAATATCTACAAACATACGAAATACCATAATAAGTACAAAAATGAGTACTAACAACATAGAGAATTGAGATCAAATTAGACAAAAAAAAATGTCTATCAAATACCCCCAAACTTATTATTTGCTAGTCCTTGAGAAAATCTAATCTAGAAAAATCTTAACTCACTGTCGCAGGCATCACGATTTCACTTTAGCGTGTGCAACAAGCCTTTGAACCCTTAGGTGACCCTAGTGGATGAGTGTTTTCTCGTGAGGGTTTACAAAGAGGTATACACTCAAAACCTTTACTCCAAACTCTAGCTACTTGTGAACGATTGAGGGTAGACACTAAACAAGCTATTTAGTTGGCATACTAAATTCTTCTCTTATAAGAATCATTACCCTATATGAGTCCAATTGTTGTACACGAGTTTGCACTCAGCGTACCAAAATTCATATAAGAATGCAAAACTCTACTCAAATAATCATCAAACGTTCCAGAACTGGATGGAAATTATGCATTCACATTTCTCATAGTCAATCAAATTCAAACACATGGATAGATTGGAAGATGGATATGGAAGTAATGAAGGGTGTATATGTTGACTAAGGTGGACGGTGTTTCCCATATCTTTCTGAAGGTCAGCGCCAGGATGAATCCTAATGGATTGAGATACACTCCCACTGGTCTTATTCCTTATACTAATATCGACTCAGCTGGTATATACAAGGGCCCCAACGGTCGATTTATTGAAAATAAAACAATTATCTTTATATTATTAAATGTACTAACAACATGATTGGATCAATTTGAATCCAATCTCATGCTTCTTATCAGCATCTTACACGATAGTTCTCATGGATCCTGCAGTCGATGCTTGCTTAGGCGACGGAGACAGGAAGAACACATACATATTGCTATCAAAGTGTCAATACTCGATTTTTTTTTTTTGAATAATGGTCTAAATAATACAATAATGGGGCTTGATCTCAAACACTCTACTTCATCCTGGCGGTGATAACAATTCGATATTGGTGCCCCACCAAATCACTTAGAGAAACGCATAAAATTACAAAAATAAAAACAGAAGGTTACATGGTCGAGATAGACTCCGAAATATGCTTGTTCAATGATTATCATGTTATTTCTAACACCTGAGTGCATCCTTCAATTCCTATAGATAAGAGTTATGTTTCCATATACCTAGAATGGTTAGTGTCATCCTGAATTGTTCACAAGTTTCTAAAGTTTGGAGTTTTATTATTTCAACTAAAAGTTTCTCCCTTACCCCCAAACTTAAACCTAATATTGTCCTTAATGTTTCAAATTATAGTGCAATACCAAAAATATAGGTAACTAGAGGAATAAAGAGGTAAGTCAGAAAGATAGTAACTGGGTGAAGGGTAACAATCCTTCTTTGGAGAGTAAGATAGAAAATAAAAACAAAAAAAAAAAACTACAAAAAACTTACTAATGTACAACAAGATCCTTGATGGTCAATCAAGGTAAGCAGGGTCCTCAAGAGGGACCTCCTCAGCACCACCTGTAGGAAAAGGCTCTAAAAAGGGTTTCAATCTCTGACCATTAACCTTTGAAGAACTACTACCATCCAGTGTCTCAATCTCAATAGCACCATGAGGAAAAACAGTGTGATCTATAAAAGGACCCGTCCACCGAGAGCGTAACTTCCCGGGGAATAGATGGAAACGGGTATCATATAGAAGAACTTTTTGACCAGGAGAAAATGACTTTTTTAAAATATTTCTATCATGTACAAATTTCATTTTGTTCTTATACTCCTTAGCGCTATCGTATGCATCTCTACGAATCTCGTCCAACTCATTGAGCTGGAGTTCCTGTGACCCCCTGCCCTGTCAAGCGAAAAATTAAGTTTCTTTACAGCCCAATATGCTTTGTGCTCTTACTCAATGGGAAGGTGACATGCCTTGCCAAAAACTAGACGATAAGGTGACATTCCAATGGGGGTCTTAAACGCAGTATGGTAAGCCCATAAGGCATCAGTAAGCCTCAACGACCAGTCTTTCTGATTAGGATTAACTGTTTTTTCTAAGATATGTTTAATCTGCCTATTGGAAACCTCAACCTAATCACTAGTCTGTGGGTGATATGGGGTAGCTACTTTGTGGGTAATACCATATTTCTTCATTAACAGCCTAAACGGTCGATTACAAAAGTGTGACCCTCGATCACTAATTATAGCTCGCGGTGTACCAAAACGTGCAAATATGTTATCATTCAAAAACTGGACCACAACCTTGTGGTCATTATTTTTACACAAAAACGTCTCAACCCACTTAGACACATAGTCTACAGCGACAAGGATGTAAAAATAACAAAAAGAATTAAGAAAATGACCCATAAAATTAATTCCCCACATATCAAAGACCTCAATAACTAGAATAGGGTTCAAAGGCATCATATCTCTACGGGAAATGGTTCATAACTTCTGGCAACGCTCACAAGTAACACAGTAACAATGGGTGTTTTTAAACAACGAAGGCCAGTAGAATCCACATTGTAGTATCTTAGCAGCGGTTTTCTTAGTATTAAAATGACCCCCACAAGCATGATCACGACAAAAGGAAATAATACTAGACTGGTCACTCTTAGGTATACATCTCCTAATAATCTGGTCTGGACAATACTTAAACAGATAAGGATCATCCCAAAAGAAATGCTTAACCTCGGCTAAAAAACTAGAACGATCTTGTTTACCCCAATGTTGGGGCACTCGACCAGTAACAAGATAGTTCACTATATTCGCATACCAAGGTAATCGGGAAACAAGGAAAATTTGTTCATCATGAAAACTATCCCTCATATGAAGGGATCATCAGGGGAATCAAAAACAAGCCTAGACAAGTGGTCTGCTGCTACATTTTCTGCACCCTTTGTAACAAAAGGATCCAGATAATGAATCTAGGTTTAATATCCTTCTTGGACAGAAGATACTTCAAAGAAGCATGATTAGTAAAGACTATGACCTTAGAACCTAAGAGATATGATCTAAACTTGTCTAAGGCAAAAACAATGGCTAACAATTCCTTCTCTGTGGTGGTGTAGTTCAGTTGGGCCTCATGCAGATTTTTTGCTAGTATACTAAGCCCTAGCAAAACACCTATAGCGTTATCTTAAGCATCACACATGGTCTCAAAGGGTAGGTTCCAGTTAGGTTCCTGGACTATGGGGGCGGTAGTGAGTAAAGTCTTAAGCTTCCTGAAAGCCTCTAAACAAGCATCATCAAAGACAAACTTAACATCTTTTGCAAGCAAATTTTAGAGAGGTCTAGAAATCAAGATAAAATCCTTTATGAATCGACGATAAAAACCTGCATGTCCTAAGAATGACCTAATATCTTTTACAGTTTTTGGAATCTGTAAATTCTTAATAAGGTCATCTTTGGATTTGTCTACCTCTATACCCTTAGAAGATACGATATGCCCTAAAACAATTCCTGATCGAACCATGAAATGACAATTCTCCCAATTAAGCACTAAATTCTTTTTCTTACATCTAGTCAATACTAATATCAAACCATGAACATATTATCCATAAAGACCTCTAAAAACCGTTCTACCATGTCAGAAAATATGTTCATCATGCAGCATTGAAAAGTAGCGGGCGCATTACACAACCCGAAAGGCATACGTCTATACGCAAAGGTTTCAAAGAGAAAGGTAAAAATAGTTTTCTCTTGGTCTTCTGGGGCAATAACCATCTGATTATAACCAGAGTAGCCATCTAACAAGCAATAATGACTATGTCCAGATAATCGCTCTAGCATTTGGTCGATGAAAGGAAGGGGAAAGTGGTCCTTCCTTGTGACCTTGTTCAATTTTCTATATTCAATACAAACACACCACCTCGTGGTCACTAGGGTTGGGATTAACTTATTGTTTTCATTCTGGACTATATTGATACCTGATTTCTTGGGAACAACCTGAACGGGGCTGACCCACTTACTGTCTTAAATGGGGTAGATACTACTTGCATCTAACAACTTAAGCACCTCAGTTCGAACTACTTCTTTCATGTTGCGGTTCAGTCGACGTTGCATCTTCTTAAAAGGTTTGGTGTCGTCCTCTAAATGAATCTGATGCATACAAACAGTAGGACTTATACCCTTATTGTCTGGTAAGGTCCACCTTAAAGCTTCCTTGTTATCTTGAAGTATGGTCACTAGCCTACTTTCCTAATCACTTTCCAAGTTGAATGCTACAATTACATGCAAAGTATTAGATGGGCTTAAAAACACATATTTCAGAGTATCTGGCAATGGTTTGAGGTCCAAATTAGGAGGCTCTTCCAAAGAAGGAATTAAGGTAGATTTAGAAACTGGTAGTGGTTCGAACTTAGCTTTTCATCTATTAGTATCTAACACAGGGGTAGAGTCTAACAGAGAATTCACTTGATCAATGGTGCTATCATCGTCAAAATCTAAGCCAAAATAGGATAGACAACTCTCTAATGGATCTTCAGATAAGATGTTTGGTAATAACTCCTGAACTAATTTTCCTATCATTTTCACCTCTTCAATGTACGTGTCATCTAGCTCAGGGGGTTGCTTACTAATATTGAAAATATTCAGCTCAATAGTCATATTACCAAAAGATAAATTCATAATACCATTTCGAAAATTAATGATCACATTAGATATAAATCAAAACGGGCGACCTAATATCATAGGTGTCTTGTTTTATGGGTCAGGAACAGGTTGGGTATCTAGGATAAAAAAATCAACAGAAAAAATAAACCTATCGACCCCAATAAAAACATCCTCGACAATACTACGAGAAATTTTCACAGACCTATCAATTAACTGAAGTGTTATCTGAGTAGATTTAAAGTCAACAAGTCCTAAATGAAGGTACACATGGTACAGAAGTAAGTTCACACTGGCTCCTAAGTCAAGTAACGTTTTCTCTACACAGTAGTTACCTATTGTGCAAGAAATGGTAGGGGAACCTGGGTCTTTGTATTTAGGAGTTGTGTTGTTCTGGATAATTGAACTCACATGACTAGCTATAAAGGTTTTTTTTCTGTATACTAAGCTTTCGCTTTCCCGTACAAATATCCTTAAGGAACTTGGCATAAGTGGGAATCTGCCTAATTGCATCCAATAAAGGAAGATTGATGTTGACTTGCTTAAAAATCTCTAATATATCATTAAAGTTGGATTTCTTCCTAGTTGGTACTAGAAGTTGTGGGAATGGGGCTCTGGGCACAAAATCGGGCTCAGTAGGAACCACATTGGACTCTTTAGAGACTTTATCAGTCTCTTTAGCTACATGCTCAGAAGGGTGAACTACAACATGTTCACTATTGGGCAAGGTTACCTTATTGTTTACCACTCTACCACTCTAAGGATTTTAATTGAATTCACATGATTTGATGATTTCTCATCAGAAGATAACCCATGAACTCCTCTAGGTTTGGGTTGTGTTTGACTATGAAAATTATTATTTGCTCTCAAAGACTCATTTATCTTACTAACCTGGATTCGAGGATCGGAAATAACCTGTTTGTTTTCCTGTGCAATCCTATTATTAGCCTGTAAACTTTTTTCAACCGATTGCTGAAACTTAGTAGTATTCTAAGCTAACTTTGGTGAGAGACTCTTCTAAACTCATGATCTTCTTATCTGAATGGATCTGAAATGGTGCTGGTTCAGAAGGATTCTTAGTATAACCAAAACATGGGGAACCTGAGGGTTACTAGAATGACCTTGATTCTGGCCCTTAGACCAAGAAAGGTTTGGATGGTTTTTCCAACCAAGGTTATATGTTTCTGAATATGGGTCAAACTTCTGACGGTTATCATATCTAGTGTTATTCTAAAGAGCATGGGCTTTCTCTTCAACAGTTTTTCCTTCCCAAAATGACTTGGGCTCTATTCTACAACTAGATTGACTCAATTCTAAGGCTTCTAACATTTTTGCTATTGATGCAATTTTGGCATATGATTCAAGAATTCCATCTACCCTATTGACATTACCTCTGCTCATTAAAAAAAATTCTCTGGGGTTCCTTACTACATTCCCATTGATGGGTTTTTTCGGTAATTTCATTCAAAAATCTCATTGCCTCATCAACAGTTTTACTATCAAAACTCCCTGTACACAATGACTCGACCATGGTCGTCGTTGGATAATCTAGACCTTCATAAAGTATCTGGACTAGTCTAACCTTTTCTAAACCGTGACGGGGATATTGTATCATCAAATTATTGAACCTTTCTAAATACCTATACAAAGATTCTCCCTCTTGTTGCACAAATGTTGAAATCTCGTGCCTAATAGATGATGTTTTGTGCCTAGGGAAAAATTTAGATAAAAAGGCAGCGGTAAGCTGTTCATATGTTTCGATGGATTCAAATGGAAAACTATATAACCAAGAGTTGGCCTTGTCTCTCAGGGAAAAAAGAAACAATTTAAGTTTCAAAGCTTCATTAGGCAGGTTGTGAATTCTTAGGGTACTACATATTTCTTCAAATTCCCTAATGTGAAAGTAGGAATTTTCATTTTCTTTTCCTAAGAAGATTAGGAGCATCTGTATGGTCCCAGGTTTTTACTCATGGTATGCTTGAGTTGCATCTAACTTGATACATTATGGACGAGAAGTCCTAGTGGGATTCAACAAATCTTTTAAAGTTGCAATTTCTGGCACAGCTGGAAAACTAGGAATAACTTCCTCACTAAGAGACAAATTCTCAAACTAAAGTTTCCAAAAATCGGGCTCTGAAAAGAAGGGTTTCCTAAATTCTCAATTTCAAAGACATAGTTTCTATTCTCGTCACTGATCAAAATACCAACAGAATCTCTTCTCCAGGCACGCTCACTCAAGGCTTTAGGCGGCCTGGGCAGGCAATAAAATAACTCCTAATTGGAAGGTAATTCTAAACAAACACAAGCAAAGCTGACTCGACCAAGCAAACTTATTTAATCTAGCAAACAAAAAGCATGATGACTCCACTTAGATTGTTTCTAGACCATCTTATATTCTTCAAAAGGGCAATTAGTTACAGTTTTAGAACACCTCTTGAACCGATTTGAATTAGATTAAGTTGATCTAAGAGAAGCAAGATTGATGGACACTTAATTTATACATATTTACCGTCTAATTTATATTTTCTAGTTCTTATAATTGTACTAATTTTACATTTTTATGGTTTTAATAGGTGGAACACTTAAATCTCAAAGTTAAATTCAAAATATGGGCTAAATGAGTTGTGGGCAGTTGAAATTGGATAGAGTACTCACTGAGAGGGTTGAATGGGTAGTCTGATGGCTGGAGTCTGTGTTGACTTTTGTTGGATGCGGACATGGTGGGACCGAAAGTGCATGAAGGTGTGAAAGAAAATTGAGAGGAGTACGGTTGGGGAACTTTTACTTTTAGTTTTTGTTTTAGGTTTTCTTTCTTGGGGGTTTGCGGGAGGCGTGTGATTGAGGTTGAGTAGGTAGGGGAGAAGAGGGAAGTAGGGGTATAGAAGTACAGAGAGGTGCCGGTACAAAACATAAGAGAAAGGGACAGAATCATAGCTAGGCGTAGGAGAACATGGAGACACTGAAGACATACCTAGATAGGAAGTTGTTGAAGGTTGCATCAGGAAAGAAAGGGAAGGCGAACACTAAGAAGGGAACGGAAAACAAAGGGAAGGATTTTTTCTGGCTATTTTTGGTTTCGTCTGACGGGTGTTGGAGTTTTGATACAGGACCAGAATCAAATTGGGTTTAATCTTTTTACTCTCTACTTTCTTTTAATTATTTTTATGGGTTTTAAGAAACCCAACCCCATGTTTTGCTGATTTTTGTGACTAGGGTTTTGCGTTGAAACCAATTTTGATTATGGAAAATGTGTAAATAAATGGTTTAAATGTTTAGTAATTTATCTTCATTGTTAGCTTGATTAATTATTGCATAAACAGTAGATTTGATCATATATGCTTTGCGTTTGATACCTCATGCTTGGATTAGATTCTTAGACGGTGTATGCAATCAACTAGATATTTGATTCATTGAAACTATATATTGGTTAGATAGTTCTACTGATTGTTTATGCTTTTGAACTGATATGTCATGCTTAACAACATTAGATGGGATATACTTTTCGATTGATAAGCAATTCTTTAGAAATGTCAACTTGGAAGCAAAGAAAATTACAGTGGTGAAACGATAATTTTGGGGATTAGATGTGAGTTCTATATATCAAATTGGCGAAAACTGAAAACCCTAGTGCTCTCTCTACTTTATCACATTGTATTTTTTTAGCTAGCTTATTTTATTATTTTCTTGTTCATTAGAATTTCTGAAAAATCCAAAAATATTATTTCTGATTAGTTTAATTGAGATATTAATTGCAGTATTTTCCCGCTCCCTATGGTTCGAACCGTACTTGCCGTTGTCTGCATTGTAGACACCGTGCGATTGCGTTTATTTATATATGGTAATCTAAAATCCTATCAAAGATAAACTCTATGGAGCTTGGATAATCCTACCTCTTTGGAAAACGTTTCCCTGGGTGACAAGGCGGCACAAATCAACTTAAAATGATCATCCTGATCTTGAGTTGGGCTAACAAAGTAACCAATAAAATCCTTCAAAAAGATTTTCCAATAAGCTTGTTACCCTATCGGTCTTCTTTCTAGTCAAATTTTAAGGATTAGGTTCGCGTTAGGTAATGCGTTCCTAAGGCGGGCAAGAAGGAAACGGTGATGAAATCCAAGTCCTTATCTTATATGGCCAGTCCTTGCCCTTTACTAGAAAATAAATCCGTATTCAAGTCCTCAACATATATGCATACGAAGGAATACAGTAAAACCACTTGTAGGGGATTCGTGGGTTGATCGAGTCTTACCTCCCATACTAGACGGAGGATGAATCAGTTGTAGTTGACTCGAGCCACCGACTCCTGTGTAAGTGTACGAACCCGAGGAACCGATACAATATCGTAATTGTCGTCCTTCTGTAGAGTTTAAAAATAATAATAATATTCGAAGTCCCAATATAAAGTCCAAAAGTGTCCAAAAATAAAAAAAAAATTATAGAAATAATAAAAGATTTCCTAACACAATTTCCTAAAAAGAGGAACAAATAAAATCTAAAAAAAAATATAATTAAAAATAAAATTCTTTGTCTTCTTCTCCGTTCTTTTAGCTTTAACTTTAACTCCAAGTCTTTAACCACCAAAATCTTTAGATCAATTTCCTTTCAATCCAAAATCCAAAACATGTAGCAAAAAGATAAATACCCAAAAAAACGTAAAATAGAACAAAGTAAAAATAATACAAAAATAAAAACCTAAAAATAAATATAAAACTCTAAACCTAAAGACAAGTCCGCGTCGACGGTGCAAAAAATTGATGTGATTGTAGATGGTGGTAAGAATGGGTTTGTTTCAGAACTTGTGAAGATTTGATTTTTTGACTCAAATTCTAATAATTAAACTAGAAAACTCAAAACAAAGTTGGTATCAAGATTATATAAAAAAAAAACACCCAAGCTTAGGATTCCACCATTAAACAATTAAAGTGATTCAATCTAATCAATATTCATGCAATTTTTTACGTTTACAGTGATTCTAATATGTTGTAAAAGTAGATTTTCAAAGTAACAATTGTAAATCGAAATTATAGAACATAAACAACCCTAGGCTAAGCATGCTCTATCAAAAGAAATCACAACTTCTTAATAAAAATTCTTAAATCAATTTTTAATCAAAGCAACTAATCATAAAATAAATTATAAAAATCAATTAAAATAGAAATATACTACTTTTCTTGGAACAATGGCTTCCTCCGTCACCTCAGCAAAGAGGTTTATCTCCTCATATTAATCAGTTGCTCAAAATAATAATTCATGGCTCAAAGTATTTACAAATGATGAAAAAGAGTGAAAATAATGAAAACTGGAAATTCACAACGCTTGTAGGCGTTGCGAACTCATTGTTACAGAGGGAAAAGTGTTTTAATGAAGATAAATGTTACAAAGCTAAAGATATTCGTTACAAATGGGACGAAAAACCGTGACAAGTGGTTAAAGGAACCGTTGCCTATTCTCTGTTCTTGAGAAACAACAAAATTTCTCTGCAACTCTTGATTTCTTCTTTGTAGCTTCTCAAAACTATTGCTAACACTCGATAACCCTCTCTGACTTTCCATCCCTCAATTTATACCCCATAAGCTGTTTAATAACCGAATCAAATCTTCCAAATATTATTATATTTTAATCACGTGAAATATATTTTTTTCTGATCTCTTTCCCCAATTCACTCTCGATTCTTTAATCAACCTGATTTGTTCCCTTTTGATCAATGATATGCTCTGATTTGATATGGAGAGAATAATATCAATTTCTTTCCTGTTTTAGTTTCAAATCACGTAAAATTATTTTGTTTCCTGATTTATTATGATGACGTGATTAATCTTCATATTTTTCTGATTCTTTCCGTTCCAACTCGAGTACTATCTTCTAGACATGGTAAGAATCAGATCTTGTCTTAGATGTACAAAATAACCCAAAATCATGCAAACAGATTCATGCAGAAGGGAGGAAATAGTTTTTCCCGCCAAAGAAACTCTTTTGAATTTTAAATTGGGCGCCTTTATCAACTTGTGGGTGCCTTTAGTAAAAGTATTGGGGGTGCCCTTATCCAAAATGAGGATGCCTTTAACACTTCTTGAGACGATTTTTCCACGATTGTTTATTCTCCTAAAATATCTACAAACACACGAAATACCATAATAAGTACAAACATGAGTACTAACAATATAGAAAACTGAGATCAAATTAGACCCAAAAAATGTGTCTATCAACTACAAATTGTTAATAATCATTCCCATAAATAGATAAAAAATTAACCATTATTTAGTTGTCATCCTAATTGTACCAGACAAAAAAATTATACCCATATTCTCATAAATGTAATAACTTGTCCCTTACACGTCTCCTAAGTTTAATTATCTTAAGTTACATTGGGAGGGTTTTAAAGAAAAAAAACACATAAGACACATACCAATTTTATTCATACGTCAAATCGTTCCTTTATATCACTGTATGCCGAGATAACTCGTAAGGTTTGTGTCTATAAAAACGAAAACTTTGTGGCCGACTATGCATACTCTCATTCATCTAGTTTTAGGAATTTAATCATGCGATTTACGACGGAAGAAAATGTTGGTATTGTGGAAGCCTGGATTTCAGATTCAAACTTTCTTACTGAAGGGTCATTTGAAAATGAAGGAAAATTATTTTGGAACCGTGTATTTCGAGCTTTTGAAGAACTTACCGGAAATAAGAACAACAGAACTAAGATCTCGGTTAAACATAAATTCAATCTGATTAACGATGAAATAGAAACTTTTGTTACAGTTTTATTTCTAGTCACCATAAGTCATCATGCATTGTCTTATGAGTTACGAGTGAGTATGGAAAATTTGATTTAATTCATTAATTATTTTGTATAATATTAACTAATCTTTAAATGTCTCACTAACTTTAATGCGTTTTTTATTTTTTGTGTAGAAAACAAGAGCTCGAATAGTTTTTCGTGAGGACACGGTGAAAGCGTTTAAGCACGATGTATTGTACGAGCTCCTTATGGATTGTATTCTAGAATATAATGTAGAATAAATATTTCAATGTTATCCAGTGTATTTAAAAACATATAGTGCTTTATTTTTTTTAATGCAATAATAATCATTGATTTAAAACGAGGGTACACTAATCAAAATAAAAGCATAATCCTATATCACCACAATACATCCTATTTTTGGTGACTCTAAAAAGTTAACTAATAAATTTAAAGTACAGGTAAATTAGATAAATGGTTAACTATAAATAATCAGTTTAACAACCGCTAATTGTCACCAAATCTTCATATGCATGTGGTGGGACACCGAGCCTGATCAAAATAGGATTCTGGAGTTTTTTGACAGCGGCTCTTTGCAACAGTCTCAACGTGTCTAACTTAGTCTCCACAATTCTCCTTTCCTCCGTGCCCCTTTTAATATCCAAATATTCACGAAACGTTCCGCCCCCCTCATCGTACTTTTTGAATTTGACCTTGTTGGATTCCCTCATAACATCGACAAGGTTGTTAACTCCCCCATTCCTAGCTCTCTCCTTTGCGGTATCGCGCGTAAGGGTATCCCTACCTTTGAACTCTCTTGGTTCGTCAGGATCGTAATATCGTTGTCGTCCGCCTTGGGTACTTGTGCCTATACCTTCATCGGTATCCTTATTCAAATTGACCATGATTTATGATGCAGAGGTGGGAAAGGTTGCCGGAGTTGGATGGTCCCTATTATTGCTGGTTTCAGGGTTCATATTCTCCATTATATTCTTCCATATTTGGAAAACATCCTCAAACTTCTATTTCTTAGGTGGTGGACCCAACTCATATTGTTTCAGACCTAGATCATACTAAATTTTCTCGTTACTTCCGCTCGGAGGGTTTCTAATATAAGGGCTACTGCCGCAGCATACATCTTGACCTCCTTTTTAAGGACAATGACTGTGCTGTAAAGATTTTATGTTTCTTAATTGAGAATTTGGAAGTTGTCTGGTGTATTCTTCATATATGCGATACCAAAATCTTCTGCCGTCTATTGTGTTCCAACAACCCCGTCTCTTGTTACAACGACCATGGCTCTAGCTAGGGCAATATCTTCTCTCTTTGAAAAGTTGACCATTCTTAAGATTAGGTGAAGAAGATAGTAAGAATTAGTTTTCTGTTTTGTTCAACAAAGTACACATGAAAAGAGTAGAAGGAATTCAGATAAATTGGGGTGAGTATACCGGTGGAGAAACAGGCGTATATATATGAAAGTCATAAAATAGAGTGGTCTGTAGTTAGATTTTGAGAACCGTAGGATGATCAAAGCCGTTGTGCATCCAACGATCTAGAAAAAAAACGAGGCTTCAATCCTCGTCCAGGCGAGGTTTCAATCCTTACTAACAAAATTTAATTGTTGTCATCAAATCATAACCGTATGATATTCATAGTCGTTGACGATCCAAAGGTTCCGACAGAAAGCGAGGATTGAAACCTCTCACAGACGAGATTAGAATCCTCGCTCCAATGCATGCCACATGATTATAAATGGTCATATGACAATCCTACGGCTTACACGATTCCGTTTAATACACACTTCTAAAGCTTATAACATAACCATCCATATGAATTATGATGTGTATAATAGTCGACACCAAACACTTCACTCAACACACCAACTTTAAAGTGTTTCAAATACTTTGATTATCATATTTTTAAGTATCTTATTTTCATATTTGTATTTGAGTGCTAAATGGATTTTTTCAAAACACTTATGAAGATGAAGACAAGGGTTGATTTAGAAATCTCTTCTGATAATGATGATGCAGTATTATTGTATCAGCAGATTGTACAAGATGTCCATGATTTACACCAACCTACACCAGTTCAAGTTAAATCCAGGGAGGTAGTCCATAGAAATTGTGTCCAAGCCGATGCTAAGATGATGCAAAACTACTTCAACTACAACTGTACTTATGGGCGAAGAAGAAGATGAACTCCCTCTAAAATAAAAACCCATACTACGTCATCTAACTTCTCTTCTTATATAATCCAAGCACATGTGTTGCTCGAAAATAGTGGTTCAACAACTCCTCCTAAAAGAAAAGCAAATATTAACAATTAGTCTTATACCAATGATTTTTACATAATTGAATGGTACATAGAATGTATTTCATAATTTAAAAAGAAAAGAACTAACATGCGAGGCCGTAATATGTAAGAAATCATACGAATTGGCTTAGGCACCGGCAAAGTTGTAAGATGACCATGAATGTACATGGAGAAACTACATTCCACTTGTAGTAGTTGTGTCATTGGTTGGTCGGATGGATGAATATCGTATGACTGAGACATCATGTCTGGAGGTGGACGTCTAGGTCTGGATCGCCGACATGCGCTACCAACACCAATCTCACCGTGGTTCCGTACGTGTGTGATTGCTGGAATTAAACATCCCATACTTTTTTCGACCCACCATTGATCGTAACAAAAGTCATCCACAAGCCCGTAATGTGTCACATGTATTTTTCTTCTGGCTCAACAGGCAAGATGATGGGGATCACGTGGAATCACTACCTCACCAGTAATCTTCCACAAACATCGCTCGCCAAGGTACATGCTCAACCTCTTCCTTTTCAATTTATCGAAGAACACAATCATATGCATTGATATTTGGGCTGCCTCCACCACCTCTGCATAACCACTGTATTGGTAATCTTTCCATGGTTGCCGTATGAACGACTCTTTGGTTCTCATGTCTAGTTGTTGGCACGCTGATCCGATGGAATGCTTGAAGCTATCAGTTTGGTGTCTACCAACTATGTTCTCCTTCCTAAATAATAATATAGCAGGATATAATGACTGGTTATCGACAATCGACTGTTCAATTCTCAAAAGCGGTTGACAGTTGCAAAAATAATAGTAGTACCAATACTCTATAATCATCCACATCCTAGCTATTTCTCTATGCTCTATAGAACTCCAATTGTCAAGGCACTCATACAAATTACTCAAAGCAGCATTTCCCCAATCATATTGACCAACACCCTGCAAATCATCCAACAATGGTAACCATCACTTATGAACCCTTGTTGTAGTGTTTCCAACTAAAAATCGACCAACACACCACAACAAAAATATTCTGGTCAATTCTTCCCAAACACCGACGTTGTTCGTTAATTGTCTACTCTCGATATATTTGGAAGGAAAACTTAATGGAATGAATGAAGCTTGCGAACTCCAGTCACCAATCTTCTCTTGGTCCTTATTCTACATGAGATACTCTCGCACCATGGTTTGCCTTCACACCGGATAAAAACGTATCATCAAATCCTGCATAATCAAGCTTGCCCAACCCGGATGGTATTTGTAGCATCCTACGAAAACCACCAACTGGAATTCCCGTGAATCTAACAAATTCTAACGGTGTTAATCCTAACTCAAATTCCGGAAAATGAAAAGTTGAGGTTTTCTTCCACCACCTCTCCATAATTGCTTCTGTTAGCTTATTTTCGGCATATGTGAAATCGAATTGAAATATCGAAGAAAATCCACAATTTTGTAAATCAATTAACGCATTTGGATTATCTTTCACAACATAATTATAATGCTTGTTCACGGAGGACCAACTAGTTCGGAATTACAATCGTCGATCATTTTCCAAATTTTCTGAACACTTATGGTTCTTATCATCCTTCCTAGAGAATATCTCATTTGCAAGCATAGCCATAACACACTACAATTCATACAACTTAAAAAATCAGCAATAATGTATACAACAATTCTCATCTTAAACAAAAATATAAAAAAAACAACAATTTCTCTATATTTTTCATCCATGGAACCCTAGAATGCTAAATCACGTCAAATTAAACACACCAACAATTTCAACACATAGTATACGTACTACATTGAACCATAAACAAGAAATTTCCACAAAAACAAATCTAAATCAATCACAATCAAAATATTTATCAGATTAGGGATTTGGATTGAAAAAGCTTACCTTTGTTGGGTTTGTTGGTTAAAATCAAATTAAATGACTTGGGAACAATCACGATTACGTAAACACCACACCCCTTTAGCGATTTTGCATAAGAAATAAACTCAATCCTTCATTTGATTCATGTCACCATTAAGGAGAAAAGAGGGAAGAAAGAGGAGAAAAACAAAGAAAAATAGTTAACAAAAAGAAGATAAGGTTTTGCTCGATTTTTAGGGTAAATAAGGAGGCGAGGATTGAATCCTCGCTTCTACTCACTTTGACTGGTCAAGCGAGGATTCATACATCGCTTTTCAAAGCGAGTTTTATAACCTCTCATTTTCCATTATTCCCTCCCGCACCGTAAGAAATAGGCGTTCCTTCCTGCCTACGTGTCACTACTGTACAAGTGGGTAAGGGTATCACCCATAAGCAATAGTCTTAAAGCCACTGTTGATCTTGTTACTAGCCATGTTATGTATGTTATTAAGCTCCCTAGAGACCTAATCAATAGATTAGACTGAATCATATGGATTTTTTTTTCTCCAGGAGTAGTAGTAAGGATTATAGAGGAATTCATACGAAGGATATGAATGTTGTTAGTAAGTGCTAAAAGTGGAGAACTGGTGATGGACCTCGAGTGGACTTTTGGAGAGATCTACATATCAACATCTGCAATATTGATGCTAGTTTTAGGTAGGTGAATCTACTCTCGCAAGAGAGACTGCTAGCACTTTTATAGATCCTAGTAAACATGGTTGGGTGACATCCAGATTAGAGAGTTATGTTCCTGCTAATATTGTAAATTTTATCTTATTATCCCTGCCAGTAATGATGCTAATGACTGTGAAAAACCGTTGCGGACTGCTAGTCATTCTGTTTATGTTACAGTTAAAGATGCCTAAAGATATTTACACATGAAATCTTGTGTTTTTTTTGACACCAACAAGGATTAGAGGTTCATGTGGAAACTCAACTATCCTTACAAATACAAATTTTTGGAGCACTGCTCAGTTGAATCCACCCAGCGTTGGCATGTCAAGTTTGGATCCAAAACTTAAAGTCGCATGAGTAGATTACTAAAGTCACCTTCGTTAGGTTAGACTAGGAGAATGGAATATTGATACTTGCTCTAGTTAATCTTAAAGACCTGAAGAATATCAAATAAAAAACAAAGATATCATACTTCAGCTTAAGGTTATTAACCACATACTTGACTTATTCTATTTTTATTTATTGTTCTTGCAAGTTTGTATTCATGAAAAACACAGCATACGAAGTTACGTTTGTTACAATGAGTTTAGTACTGGAAATTTTTTCAATATACAATGATCAAAGTATCAGAAGGTATGATATACATATTTGTTTCGACAACTTAAAATATATAGATTTACGGTGAATAGTTTAGTTATAAAACTTCATTGATTATGATACTGCACTGATTGGTAAATTGTTATTATTTAGTGTGTTGAACTTCCGGGTGAATCCAAACCTTATTAAATATATTTGAAAGCAATTTCAGAAATATAGCTTAAGGAGTAGACTTACGGAATTTGTTTCAAAGTCGAAAAAAGGGTTCAGGATCGATCCATTGAGCATGATCAATTCCAGGAACGATCTCTAGTGAAGGAGCGATCCCATGATCGATCCTAAAGTGAATGAACAATCCAGGACCGATCCTGAGTGAATCTGAGTTTTGTTTTCTTTTCCGATTTGTCTGTTAATCTTAACGGGTTTGAGTAGATATCGAGAAGTGAATAAGTTAGATTAGTGAAAGTTCATTAGAATATCAACATAACGATTTGAAAATGTGTTAAACTCTAATTTATTAAAGTTCAAGAATACACCTTTGATACTCAAGGAAAGATCCTAGAAAATTAGTTTTTCAATATCATATTTCGTATAAAATTATATGTTTTCAATTCCTAGAGGTTTACATATTTCTAGCAAGCTATATTAATAAAGTACATGTTGTTTGTTAGTTAATCTTAGTTGTCAGACTAAGATTGAAATAGATTATGAGTTGGATATTATTTTGTGTTTACATGTTTCAAAAATATATTATTAAATACATATCTTGAGAATTTTCAAAATTGGTAAATAAATTATTTCCAACTAATGGCTTGATCATAACACTATAAATAGAGAGTCCTGTATTCTTACAAAATCATCCCAGAACATACTTTGTGTAAGTGTGAAAAATCCAACTTGTTAAAGAGATAGGAGTAATCTAATTAGGTGATACATCTTGTGTTGCCTATTGTTAAAATCTTCCTTGGGATGGATAAGCCTCTAGTTTTACCATTGGTGGAAGACTGGATTGTTATTTAGCTTTGAGTTGATTACTTATGATTGAACTAACGGTGTAGTCATCTTCAATATATCAAACTGGTTTATTCCAAAGTCCTTCTCTTCTGCTGTAAGGCCATTCAAGTTTGTTTAAGGCTTTGGCTAGTACAAATTATGATTATGGACCTGTAAGGTGGAACTGTTGATTAGTCAATGTTGACAGACTCCGTTCTGTGCCGTTGATAAATACTGAAATCAATAATGAAATCAAGTTCCTTCTTCGACTTTTATAAATTATATTTTGCGACTGCCATGGTTCAGGATTTGTAATTTGGAAAATATTACTGATACTAAAAAAACACTTACGATTTAGCCTACTAAATCACCTTAATTAAAGACTTTGATTTTGGTTGAGTCGGTCGCAACGTTGACGGGGTTTGTAATGCAGGAATGAAAAAGTGTCAATGGTTTATGATAATCCGCGGGAACTTAATTTAGCCAAACAAGTAAATATATGTATAATACTTGGGATGTATGTTTTGTACCGTTCAAGTTCAGAAGTTAATAGGTTTTGTAATGATCATGTTTAGAAGTTTACTATATTATAGATCGACAGAGACAATCATCTGCACAACAACAACGTCGTGCGAGAGAACGTGTAGAAGAAAAAAAAAATCCACCATCGATGCAGGTCTACGCGTTTTTATTAAACTTGATCTTTAATATTCTCCAAACTGGTATCACTTACGTTATGTATTATCTACTCTTTCAAACTTGAAGATGAATATTTTTCTAATCATGTATTTTGTAGTGATAAAGTTTGCTACTCAATTATGAACTTGATTTTTAATATTCTCTTATCAACTTTTCTGAATTGTTATATTCATTAAGACCTTACCCGAGTTATGATTATGATTATGGAAACCTCAATGAGTTGGGTCTGAAAGTTTTTAAAACCTAATGACCTTACCCTAACAAGAAAAATAACGGTTTTCTTTTTGTGGTCTTGGTTGGTCAAGAATTTAATCAAGAACTAATCGTATTTCAAACCTTCCGACTTGATGATGAATTTTTAAAGCTGATGAACCTGAGCTTCAAATTAACATACATTGACCAAATCGTCAAGGACCAATATTAACTATTTCAAATGCAAATGTTTAAACAATCAAACATTTGTATTGTAGTGAAGACTACTAATGTTAACTCATTGATAAACACATGATTAGTTTTTTTCTACCATCTCACACATGAGCCTCACCAAACGGAAAATTATCAGGAAAGAAGTGATCCAACGTCGTGGCGGTCAGTTGCCCACAGGCGATGTCACGAGAGAGAAATGCAACATGATACAGAATTGAAAGAAGAAGATTGTCGTGGCAAGGAGGCACAACAATGGAGCGAAAGAAAACCACCATAAGTAACACGATACATAGAAGCTCAACAACCACACCATTGTTGAGCGAAAATAGAAGAACGGAAACGTTTATTAAAAGGGTGAAGGAAAAGATATTAATGCCGAGGTGAGTACATACTTGGTAACATGTGGATATTATTCTCAGTTTGGGAGCTACAGTTTTAACATCTACTGATTAAATTGCCAAAACTCAATCAAAATTCGAAATGATACGCTCGGGCATATATTAATTAGAGAGAGGGTGGAGGGATCACATGCACATGATGATACATAGTCTGACAAAGAGGTGGATGCAGTACATACAATAAAAAAAAATACATTTTAAATATGTACATATAAAAATATCGTTTTCAAGTTTTTCAAATATATGAACTTTAATGTTCACATAAATGTTTATAAATATTCAATGCAGTCGACAGTATTCCTGTGAGAATTGATATTATGCATGACATTACTTGCAACACAAAATAGCAGTTGGTAGCACATCGGTGCTACCAACATTGAGATGTAAGGATCTAGATCATCTGCAACTCTGCATCATTTTTATTTATTTATTTTTGTATGGGTAAACAGTTTTACACAATTCTACCTTTACCTGCAATCTGTTACTGTTGGAGAAGACGATGTTAGTTTAGAAGATGATGTTAGGTCATATGATTACTACAGTGACGAAATAAATTACAATGATGACGACATACATATTCAACTAAAACTGGGAGCCGAAATCCTACTTTTGATACCGATGGGAGATATTTTCTTAGATAAAATGGATGTTAAATGTAGGCAATACGGGGAATTTCACTGGATGGCAAGAAAACTAACAAATTCATCTTTAAGAAACTCGAAATTTGGGATATACTGTCTTCAAGGAAAAGTTCGCCTATCGTTACTGCGTGAACCACCTATAGCCTTGAGAGAAATCTATGACGGAAACGATGCTAGATCGATTTGATTTTGGAAACATATTCGAGAGTATAATATGGAAAACGCATTTAGCAGCCTTAGATGCAAATTAGATCCAATAACTTTGAAAGAAAAAGGTATGTGACCTTTCTCAATACATGAAGAATTGAGAATTTGACCGGAGAAATTATCGATTCCTGAATATAATCTATAATTCTGCTTATGCATTGTTTGTTATCCTATCTGAATATAATCCATCAAAACCAGAGGTTTTAAGGGAAAACTTTGGATTGAACATATGTGATGATCTTCCACATAGGTTGCCAAAAATATTTAATATACATACTCCAACGTTTGAACATGCTATGGATTACGGATTATACATAGATCAATTGTTTCGACAATCTGGAAAAAAACTCTAAAAATATGAATCACTGACGATACCAAAATAGATTGGGTTGAATTGTAGATAACAAATATATATATGGGATCATCGGAAATTCCATTTTACAATAAGAGAATCTATGCTTGATACGAATATAGAGAGATAGAATGTCGCTCAATGCTTTGTTGGAAAACAATATATAAAATATGAATTTTAAGGTTTTAAGAAAATAAATAGATTCTTATTTTTTTTGTGAATGAAAAACTCATTAGTCCCATATTGAAGAGTTTCCAATCTTAAGCTGTTTTAAGAGACTATATAAAATTATTAGTCCCACATCGGGGAGATCCCCCTTCTTAAGTTGTACTAGGTTATTATATAAACAAGCTTTTCTCAACCTATTGAATTAATCCAAGGAAAAAGGGTTCTCCATGTTTTTGGAGAGACCAAAAGAATAATAATTTTTTATTATCTTTCTTAAGTTTTTTGAGATTTTCCTTGAAGGGTTTTTTCTGAGTTGCCAAGCTCAAGTTGAGCATCTACTACGAGTGTTAGTAGTAGGTGTAGTAGGGTGTTTTATCCTGAAGGCATCCGCCCTGTGGATGCTATAGCATCACTTTTGAGTGTAGCTGGGCGCTAATGTCTTAAGGACAGCGTGTTGAATACGTGACTCACTCTGTTTTTCCAAAGTTTTGTTACATACCATCTCGATGTTGCGGAGATACGAGGAGGTCATCCGTTTTGACGAATCACTTCCTTTAAGAGATAAGTATCAACAACCTTTTTTTATTTGATTTTCTTTATTTTTTATTAGTGCATCCAACAATCTTAAGACTTTATTATTTAGTAGTAATTATAAATGAATGATTGATTTGTGAATCGTTGACGTTGATATTATATTAGAAAATTATAGATGTTAATTTTGAAGTGAAAAAACAAAATTGAGCTTTCTGGGCAGATGTAGAATTTCAAGTATATCTCTTAACTTAGAAGGAATTTCGATGAATCCTTTCAACAGAGTATAATAGACATCCTGATAGTTACCCACACTAAAATTCAGAATCTTTGGAGTTGTAAAAGTATTTTTTTAAATATTTTAAAAAACTGAGAAACGTTCCTGAATATTGTTGACTAAATTAATTTTTCTGGCGTAACTATGAGTTTTTTGAAATGGTGATTCAAAAGAAGTTTGTAGATCTAGATGTTATCTTCAAAACTCATATTTAATTTTTTTTATTCGGACTTGTGGTTTGTGAGATATGGTATTTGTAAAGATGTTGTGTATGTTTGTCCAGAATATCAATAACTGTATCTAAGCTTTAGATTAGTATGAAATCTTGCAACCATTTATAGTGGTACTTTGACACCTTGGATATGATATGAAAACCGGTACTAGTGAGTGCTTTTATCCATAATAGACTTGAGATTTCAATTTAGTTGAAATATTTCTCATAAACAAATTAGAGCCAGTAACGAATTTATTTTTATGACTTAAAGTGATAATATCTTATGTGTTAGATTAGTATCACATTGCTAATGAATAATGAGATGTTGAATCAGATGTGTATGAACTGTGCATTATGTTATAAATCACTTTGATTATATATGCTTTGTGTAGTATCAATTGGCGTGAATTACATAATTGGTTAATAATTGTGCATTAGCAATTCCAATGGTGATTTCTAAATCATTTCGAATATGTTACCTTTTGTTGAAAATATGAGAATCATAATGTACTAGTGTACCATATTCATATGGATAATAAGGTATAAAGTATCTTTTAGTAACTAGTTGCAACAAGAAGGTTAAGCGAACACATGTGTTTTAATTGATATGTATATACACAAAAGTATTTGGGTATTTTATTACTAAATTTTGTTACTTATTGATGATTGTGATAGTCTAATGTGGAGAGAGACTTAAGTAACTTGATAACTATATTTTGGTAACAAACATTTTGATAAGATGAACACTTATTATCTATTGATAATTTGATATTACCTATGTCAAACAAGAGTATCAACCAATTTTTAGAATCCTAGTTGGGAAGAAGTTTTATCATCTTAAATTGAATGATAGATTAAGTGCTAATCTGTGATAACTTCTGTTTTTAGTTGTGTGCTTATCTCCTTGGAATATAGAATTGTTTATTCAAATTTGAATGGAACAATTGACATTCTTACTGTGTTAAGTAATTTTACTTTTCAGTGGAGATGATAAAAAGAATTGGTTGGTAAATACCGGAAGTGCTGGAACGTGTGCTCCAGAAAAGACATGTTTTGTCTTCTACCAAGAATGGGAAAGATGCAAAAGCATTTTCATGAACAACTCAACTATCAAACAATTGAAGAAATAGGTAATGATGTGCAAGGCTTGTCAGGTATGGACATTAATCAAATTATGATATCATTCTCAATATGTGCATTGCGATTTAAAACTAGTGTCAAATGCTATCTACCTAAGTTACTATGAAATATTATACTTAGAAATATGGTCTTGTGATGCTTTGAGTGTTAGCTTAATAGAACAAGACAATAGTAGATAAAAGGAAAAATCGTCAATGAATTGAGAATGAATACATGAACATGTTATATCATAATGTTGATATAGAGTACCATTATATGGTGTGTCTTAGTTAGATGCAACCTAAAGGACACATAATTGTAATTTCTTATGTTGAGAAATACTGATAACTGTGGGGGCCCTAATGCCTCAAATATGGGGGTATAAGATGAAAATAAATGTTTGTTTGATTTCTCAAGCATATTTATAGAAGACCCTAAACTTATATGTGTCCTAACCTGTAGAACTCAATTGTAGGGGTCTAAGGTGAGAATGAAGAGTCGATTTTCTTTAGAAAATCATTGCATATGATCACCAGAACTATACTACAATAACTTGTAAGTTCTGAAGTTAACAACATTTAAATAAAATAAATTTTATTGTTGAGGATGTTGAGTTCTCGACAGCAGTCTTCTGAGGTCGGGTTCTCACACGAGATAGAATAGGTTAGACAGATGCTTGACTTTATGAATTGTTGTTATATAATAAAGTAATGATCACTTGGCACATACTCACGTGACACTCAAATGAAATACGCCAGACATTGTTTGTCATTATTGTCAGTATGCTACATTAGATGGATGTTGAGGAAGTATACTTAAATGGTTAGTCAAAGGTGGACAAACCTTAAGGGTTTGGTTAACGCTAGGGGTAAAGATACAAACTGACTACACCTACATATACTTCACCTGAACCAAACAATAAGTCATTGACCTAATAATATTATTATGTGACGATGATGATTTCTAGTGATGTGACACTAATGGATTTAGATAAGTTGTATTTACACTAAATCTATTGAAGGTGCATATGTTTAGCATGCCTTTATTATGTGTTCTACAACCACTAACAAATTTTTGTTGTTTAAAGTTTGACATGAAACTAATATGTTGTTGAAGTGGTCTAAAGGATCAGAAAAAACCAAAATCAAATTTTAATGATATAGTTTCTGTCAAATGTGTTTAATGTGTGTTGTAAAATAAGTGTGCATTTTTCCATTTTAATCAAAGGACAAGAGAATTGGGATGCTTGAGGTACATATTTAGTTTCAAGTATGTGATATATATGGCACTAACCTTTTGAGGAAAATCTAATGACCGTACTAGTATTTAGTGCATGTATCTTGTATATTCCTTTATATGCTTTACAACCACCTAGAAAACATGTGACTTTTACGATTTGATTTAAAGACTAAGTTGTTGTAGACAAGCATGATCTAAAGGATCATTGGAACCAGAAGAAATTCTGACGGAAATGGTCTTTGTCAAACTCGGTACGTTTAATGTGTGTTGTAAATGTGCAGTGCATTCGGTATACAAATACATTTGTGACCCCGGAAGAATTAGTGGGATGATCTGATCAGAAATTTGCAGTACTTGAGGTACATTTAAAATTGTGTATGTGCATGATACATATTGGAATGACCTTAAAAGATGTTATGATTTCAGGCTTTGGGGAGTCTTAGCCTATATGTGCGTCCTCTTAAGTTGTATCAGTAGTTGGAAATATTACAACAAACATGAGGAACTCGACTGAGATGAAATCAGAGTTCGCTCGCTTAATTTAAAGCATGAGAGGAAGTTGAATGGATAAATCCTTTTTTTAAGGCATTCCTCTGTGACCGAAGCCTGTGGCCACCATTGCTGAAACTCAATTGACTATGTAATTCTAAAGTAAATGAGCAATTGGAAAAGTCTATAAAAACTCGGAGAATGCTAATTTGGTAAGACAACTACTCTCTAATGAAGTGATTTTTGTAGACTTAGTGAAGTCAAGAGAAAAATTAGTGGATCCTTTGACGAAAGGATAATCTAGAGAGATAGTTTGTTATTGCATCGAGGGGGATGGGGCTTAAGCTCAATAAACAAACTTTCCATGAAGGATACTCAAACTTGTTGACTGGAGATCCCAAATCAAGGTTTTGAATGAGACAACTAATTGCTGGTTGTTAAAGGAAACACTATCATAGAATTTTATTCTTTGTCCCTACCCTATGGTGTAGACGTGATAGTGTGACTGCATGTGAAGGATGAATTTTAATAAGTCTTAATGAGTTCCATAGTTTCAATTTAAGATTGAAGTGGGGTGTAGCAGTAAACACTCTTGATAGAACTCACCTATCTGAATGTGGAAGTGGGATGCTTCCTATGAGAATGTAGCTGATTCTCTAGAGCATTCTGAGAAACGGGATATTTGCTCAGAGCCAAAATGAGCACAACCGCACGAGCTTGGCAGCAACCTTAGAGATATCATGCGTGGTGGTTATCACGAATTACACCAAACGCTGCAGTTCAAGACATCGCGTTCACTGTCTCTAGAAAGTAGTTCCGGTAATCTCTCACTAAGCAAAGGTTGAAGACCTCATGGACACCTCTGCCTAAAATGGTATTTCCTACGTTTTATGTGATTTTCGATTTTTATCGAGATTTAATTCATTTTGAGAAAAATGAGTTTTATATTGTTTTTTATAGTCTTGGTATTACTGATACTTAGGACCTAAGGGTCACTAAGGGATCACTGGCTCATTTTCACTTTGGTAAACGGAACCTTTAGTCCCACTATGGAAAACTAAAGATGAAGGCTATCTATACTATTATGATTTATGCAATCAATAGTATGACCTTGGGGTCAGCACACTTTTGTGTGAGGGAGAGGACGTTGGAATGGCTAGTGTGATTTCAATGCACACTGTTTGGCTATCTGTTCAGTCAGTTCGATCGGGTCGTGGAATTGGGGTAATGATTTACCAAGATCTATTTATGTTTTTCATGTTTTATTGAGGTTTTTCATTCATGTGGGGGATTGTTGGAAAACAATATATAAAATATAAATTTTAAGGTTTTAAGAAAATAAATAAATTGTTGTTTTCTTTTGTGAATGAAAAACTCATTAGTCCCACATTGGAGAGTTTCCAATCTTAAGCAGTTTTAAGAGACTATATAAAATTATTAGTCACACATCGGGGAGATCACTCTTCTTAAGTTATACTAGGTTATTATATAAACAAGTTTTTCTCAACATACTGAATTAATCCAAGGAAAAAGGGTTTCTCCATATTTTTGGAGAGACCAAAAGAATAATAATTTTTTATTATCTTTCTTAAGTTTTTTGAGATTTTCCTTGAAGGGTTTTTCCTGAGTTGCCAAGCTCAAGTTGAGTAGGTGTAGTAGGGTGTTTTATCCTGAAGGAATCCACCTTGTGCAGGATATAGCATCACTCTTGAGTGTAGCCGGGCGCTAATGTCTTAAGGACGGCGTGTTGAACACGTAACTCACTCTGTTTTTCCAAAGTTTTGTTACAAACCATCTCGATGTTGCGGAGATACGAGGAGGTCATCCGTTTTGACGAATCACTTCCGTTAAGAGCTAAGTATCAACAACCTTTGTTTATTTGATTTTATTCATTTTTGATTATTGCACCCAACATGCTTAACATACAATGCAGTAGTGGATTCTCTGAATGAGCGAAATGGTCCAAAAAAAAAAAAATTATCGGGGATACGGGGACAGGAAAAACTTTTTTATACAACACAATAGCAGGAACATGCAGTAGAAATGAAAAAAAAAAGTTTTAGTTGTTGCTTCATTGGTTATCTCGTCATTAATTATGGATTGAGGTCGAACAACACATTCAACTTTTAAGAATCCATTTGAAGTCCAAAAGATAACAATTGTGGGATTAGTAAGAACTCAGAGTGCGGGAAGTTTCTTAAAGAAATCATATTGATCATATTTGATGAAGTTTCAATGCAACATAGATTTTGTGTGGAAGTAGTCGATCACCTACTACGAGATGTTCGTAGTGCAACACACTTATCCCTTGGTTCTTGCCGGATGTGCTTGATGGTCCCCCATAATACGCTTACTTGGGGACTTCTGACTCTTGCTGTTCCAAGAGTCTCTGCTAGTTGAACCGCGTCCAGTAGACTCCTTCTTCCGCTCATCCCCCTCATCAGCTCTTTGATCGGGAGACTCTTACCTAAGTTCCTAAACTGAGAATGGATGGCGGAGCGTAGGTGGCAAGCAGTTATATGGATACGGTGCTTTACCCGTAGACGCTTCTCCTGCTCTCACAAGAATTGTATGGGAGTCGTCCTCGGAGGGATGAAGGGACTCACTTGCTTAGAGTGAGGGACTTCCCGAATGACCGTACTCTTTGGAGGTGTCAGTTATTTTTGGTGGAAAATCTCAACAGACTTTACGGGTAATATCGAATGCAAGCCATGAACATACTGTTGAAGCGTTTATATTGCTTTGGGATTATATTAATTTTTTGACGCTAAACAAAAATAAGAGCTTGGAACAAAAATTATAGATTTTAGAATTCGCTGACTTCTTGCTTAAGATAGAAAGATTCCTTTTAATTTTTGTTTAACTTTTTATGAAAGGTACATATATCTATGAAATGTTTAATTTTTAATTATGTTTAACTAATATGATAGATCGGAATGAATCCCAAAGAATACATCAACCTACAATTGTTAGTGTATAGATGCCAAAATATACATGACCTGATCGTACCCGTTGTTGGAAATGGTAGCTGGCCAAATGTCACCCGAACACTTAAGTATTAGACTAATTTAGCGTCAAGTAATTATCATAAATAAATTACTTCCAAAGATAACTTCAAACTACCAAAAATAGACAATATGCATATTTTGTGGCAATTACTTAAATCAAGATCAAAAATTTGGTTCTCAAGTTTGATCGAAATACGGAAAGAACTAATAATTCGCCCCACGTAAAAAGTACTAAGAATGTTAACCATAAGCATGCATAATGTTTTCCTTGGAAAAAAAAAGAATGAGTGAATCAAAACCAAGTCGTATTGAATCGGCCAACTTCAGTTAGGTTTACGAACTCAATTAGAAAAAGTTCCAGGATATTTTTTTTAATATAGGTTTGCGAACTCAAATAAGTTTAGGTTTATGAACCTTTCTCTCTCCTCTAGGTTCACAAAAACAAATATTATCGAAGTTTAGGAACTTTTCTCTCTATACTACTAGATTTGTGAACTCAATGAGAAAAATTATTAAATAGGTTTGTGAACTAAGAAAGTAGGGTTACGAACCTATAACTTCAAAACTCATAAGAAAATATTTACTTGATTCTAGCTTCAAAAAACGAGCTTGTCATCATCACTCGATATTTATTCAAGAAGCTAGTCTGTGATAAGAACCTTCATTGTAATTTGATTGTATACTAAAGTCTTCGACTTTCTTTTGATAAATAGAAGATTATAGATTTTGAAAGGAGAATCAATCTTCGTTACTAACCTTTGGTGAGGTTTATCAAATGGTATTTTCGTGTGATCTTCAATCTTCAATCTTTAAAAGTAACTTGGATGATCCTATGACTCTACCGTCTAATCCAAACTAGATCGAAGCTGATTTTCGTAGGTTATAAATTAAAAAATAGTTTTATCAATAAAAATTGACAACAAAAAATTAACATACTAACGCCTGTAGGTTTAACCGAGCATTCGGTCTAACATGTCGCTACAATGATACTGAGATGGTGATGATAATACTTTCGAATAGATCAAGATAAAACATGAAAAACATTTCAATCAAAATAAAAAAAAAATCATTTTTTTTTTCACTAAGAACACAAAGAACACGATCATTAGTTTGGACAATTTGGTGAAGAACAAATCCAAACCAACTTCTATTGTTCATGATCTGGATACAAATCCGTAGAATCCATATGGATATAACAATTGGGAAGATTTGGTTGCCCAAAAACACACATAGTTATTAGATTTAACCAAATCAATCCATAATTTAACGTATGGACATCCAATACACTTATTAGTAGACTGGGTAAGGATGTACTTCTAAAATCTTCTATTTTTACGGAATGAACGTAGAACCAACATCTAAAATCCGTTGAATACCCGCGTACTTGGGGATGAGAATATGAGTCCCTCTTGAAATCGGATGCATAAAATTTACATTGTTGGCACTATGCACCCAACTTAATTTCATTTCTCCAAAACTAAACAAATGGAGGTGGACCCTACTGATTACTTTTCTCCATCAAAGTTATCGCTTTATTTTTCCAGTTGAGTTAATTTTTTATGGACACACATTTAAGCACAGAGCAACTAATATGGTTGTGTGGTATGGATTATGGAACCAACGTTGGTGTCAGAGATACGAATTCCCTTCCATCCAGGACGTTCATATGAAACTAAGCCTTTCATTAATTTTGGTTTCCACTAACACAACGTCTGTTAGTCAGTACATCCCCTCAATAGCCACACTTGTTGCTTTAACTTAAACTAGTTGTGAGCCCGTGTGTTGCATGGGCACAAATTAGTTGTCCCAAACTTTTCAACAATTATGTTGCCATTTTGGTGTTTGCATTCAAAATGAGCTGTGAGGTTTTGTGCAAATTTGGCTAATAGGGCCACTGCAACAGATGTAAGATTAATGCATGTTATACATCATCTGCCGCATGCTCCACTTCAATTAATTTCATGATCTTTCGAAGTTTTGTATGCATTATGCATTGATATGGTATTATGTATTTTTATGACGCAACACAGTTCTTATGACAACTTCTATTTATAACATGAGAAATAACTTGTTATGTTTCCAAATCCCATATGCAAAATTGCCGACGAAGCTACATATAACGGGTGCCTCCTATCTTATACAAACATTACTTTTTTGGAAATGTATATACAACTCTAATTAGTTTCTTTGAGTGAGCCTACTTTCCAGCCTCATGACTCATTTAAAGGGATTTGAAGGAAGTCGAAGCATCCCGTTTAGACTATGACTATTCCGGAAAAAAATGAGACAGAAAAAAACAAATGATCAATCTGATATTGATGACCCTTGAATACACTTTCAGTAGTGTTTCTGTTCTCTTCTACTGTCTCCTTCACCTGAACCGCATTAACCTGTTCCATCAATAGTTTTGCTATCTGAAGCGAATTCCTGACGCAATTCAACATCATTCTTGTATTCCTCCTCCTTACACAATTCAGCATCATTCTTGTACTCCTCCTCCACTGATAGCACATAAGCAGAATATCCTTCCCTTCATGACTGTCAGATGCACCATTTCTGGAATTACTATTCTCGTTGTGGGTTGAAATACTGTTGTTTAAGTTGCAGATTGATATGTCTGCAATGGACTCTGTAATATGATTGAATCTTCTTGTGTAGTTTAAATTGAGTGGAGTACTATCTATCGGGATTCTTAGATCTAGAATGATCACTACTGCTAACATAGTGGGCCTTAGGTCAGGTTTATGACGTGTACATGCCAATACCAAATTCAAATCATTTTCGCACCTTTCGTTGTAATGTTCATCTCCAACTCTTGTTCAATCAGCTCTAGAAGATGCCGTTTCTGTAGTGAATCATAGGCTTGTTTGCTAATCTATCAGGGTAAATAAAATTGTCAATCTAGAATTCTACTCACTGGAGAAATACCAATCAATTCGTTAATTAGTACCAATGGCAAGGAGAATCAACTTACCGAATCTAGAAGGGAAACACTTTCATGCTTCATTTTCCACTAAACTATGTAATTTCCTGTCATAAGTTCAAGGGCCACCACTCTGAAGCTGTATACATGGTTCCTTACACGGTTCCTGCAAGTCTGGTGTTGCTATGTGTGATTTTTCTATGGTAATGCTTAACGAATCCAAAATCAGATATCTTTGGGTTAAGATTTTTATCAAGAAAAATATTTGAAAGTTTGATATCTCCATGTTTCATTTTTGAGTCATCATCGTGTAGGAATGCAAGACCATTTGCTATTCCTTTACAAATTTTAACTCTTCCTGGCCAGGTAAGTTTCTTCTTCAAATTTATTGGACCTGAAAAGGGAATACCGCATCTTTTATAAATCGAAAATAATAGTTTTCAAAAGTTGAGAAAGTTCAAATAATAGTATTTGAGTCATATTTACCAAATAAAGCTTTATTCAAACATCCATTTTCCATGTACTCGTATACTTCATTTGAAATGTCTAACTTTCCTTGGTATGGTTTATTATGAAGTTGTTTCACTGCAATCATCATTCCATTGGAAAGCATATCCTGTACAACATACCATTAAATATGAATCGAATGAGGCAAATATGAGAATTGGGAAACATACAAAGTTAGATTGCAAACCTTCTAAACTGAACCACGTGTGTTTTTATTGAAAGTTAGTAGCTACGTCGAGATATTTATAATTGAAAGTTTTAGTTTCATACTTCTCATGTGTGTTTTTAGAAGGGTCAACACACTCAAGGTTACTATTCGCTTCGCCTCACTCACTTAAAAAATCCCTTTAGATCACAAACAAAATCGTTACTAAATTCAGAATGAGCAATTCCTTCCTTTACCTTTGCCTGAGAAGCCTAGGTTGCATCCTCATCATTCTCATTGTATAAATTGTCATGGTCAGAAAAAAACCCTTCGTCATCCAGCTCTATGTCTGTGGAAAAGCTGCTTCTTTGGACATCAGATATGACCTCCACAAAATCGTATTCTTCAAAATATTGTGGGTCGATTGGTGGGATCTTCATTATAGACTTGATTCGATAAACCCTAAAAAAGAATAAAGATATTGATTACCTTGTTCAGTTGTTTGGCACGAATTTGTTGCAGCTCCTATGAGCTTGCTTTTTTTTGTTTGTTTCATTTTGGTATTCATATCATCTCCTTTTACATGTAAATAGAAAAGTGTTTTATTAGATTATCAGTTAGGTAAAATAAATGGTTTACATAAGAATGATAAACAAAGACTAAGATTACACAATCTAGATTACCTCTCTATCATATACATAATAGAAGAATTCCCTCTACTACTACCGCCATTTTACTCCAAAACCTATGTATGGATTAAAAGATATGTAAATATTGAGCACTCACTTTGATTATCAAAAAAACAAAGATTCATATTGGTCTATATATTCTTTTGTGGGACTAGAAATTTTAGAATTCGAGCCTGAGTCAGCTTTTAACCATAACCAAGAAAATTCTCCTAAAATTATATATATAATTCGTCAATCCATCGGTATCTGGCCACTCACCGTCCTACTGCGGATGTTAAATCCATCAGATGATGGGTTACATGTAAATGGAAATCTAAAATCCACCATTTAGATGGACTGAACGCAGATGATACCAAATCCATTAGATTTCATCTACTACTTACTCACAAGTTTTATTGTTAGATTCGGAACATGTGATAAAATAGAAATCCGGATTTTTTTTTTGTTATTCACGTCAGTCTTACAGTTCTTTGATTATTTGTATTAAATTCAAAGCATTTACTTAGTTAGAAGTTTGTACCTTTTTTTACGACATAATAAAGTTAAGAAGCCATAAATTGCTTTGTGAAGATAATATTTTCAGGTTGGCTATTAAAGGTAAAATAGGTAATTTTTAATGGAATAAATTGTTTTAGCTTTTGATTTATGAAATTAATTTATGCTTATAATATTCAAACACCCTCTCGGGTATGTGTATGTGTATGTGAGTTTGATTGCTACAGTCGAGTTTTGGTTTCTTGTTGTAGTATTATCCACAACCTTATTAATGAAAATCATTATAAAACCCTAGAACTGGAAAAAAGTAAAGCTCTGCTCCAGGAAGTAGCAGACCAATCACCAACCCCCAAATCCCCCTTATTGTAAACTAACTTCTTCTTTTTATTACATTCTCCTTCTCGTCCAGGTGATATGTGTCTTTGAGACGATTAATTATAGAAATGACACTCCTTGCTTCTCAAGGAAGTTTGACCATTTGAATGAGTCCAAATCCTTTATAATGAAATGTGCCCTCACTCTTGTGGGATAATGACTATATCACTATAGCCTGACTTTTTGAGGTATTTATATTAAGTCCCCTGACTGTTTGGTTAGGCGTTCAGACTATCCAGCAGTTACATACCCCAAAAATATTTTGGCATCACATCTTCTTTTTTTTCTTGTGATAGTCCCCAAGTTGTCGCACATCTAACAATCTTCCAGTCTTCCTTGACTCTTTCCAGTTTGTTTCTTTCTCTTTTAGCGGGACTAATCCCCATGAGATTACATACCGGAAGTCCCCAATCATGGCCATTTTCATCCATGAGTCTCATTTGCTTAGAGTAGTTATACCTCAGACATTCATATAATGGTGTTGTTTATTAGTGTTACTGCTAGTGCTTCTATCCGAGATCCTCTTCATGTGGCCATTTAGATGTTAGTTAGTCAAGGCACTACGGATTTATCAAATGGTCATATAGGTTAGATGCCACTTGTTGTTTTTCTTTTATGATTTCAATACAACTGTCATGTTTACGCTTGTATATAATTTACCGTTGTGGCTTGGGAATTAGTCCCCGAGTCCCCAGGTTGCAAATTTTATCCGATGCCAAGGCTAAATAGTGATCAACTTATTTTCTTGTAAAAGTTGTACCATCATTACTGGACAACTAAGGTGAATGTAAGATAAATCAGCCAAGGGTGCCTTATCAAAGACCCGAGATTCTTAATCTCTATTTATGGAACGTAGATATCACGTAATGTGAATAAGTAGTCAACTTTTGAGTAGTTATTATGTTATGGCGTGTACAAATTTAAGGGTGGGTCATACAAAATGAAAGCCGCTTTTTATATATAATTCAAGTCATAAATTGAACTATGCGAGTGGTCGTGTCAACACGAGACATTTTCACTAACATGTGTAGCATCAAAAATTGATGCCAAGTCTTGGCGGTTGATAGTTGTAGTATAGGCATGCGGGTCTTAAGCTTGCTGACTACAAATCATATAGCGCACTAAGGTGAAGACTCGTTTTAGGCACTCTAGTGAGAGACTTTGTTACCTTTTCACATTGTTGTTTTTCTTGTTTAGGTAAAATCAAGAAGTGATTAGCGCTCTAGTAAGAGATACAGCCGCTAACTATGGCACATATAGCCCATTAAGGTAAAAACTTTTTTTTTTCTTTTCGCACTCTCAATACTCTTTGTGCTCAAAGGTGGTGCATGTTTTGATGATCTACTCACACTCGCCTCATATAGATCTTGGATACTCGCGCTCACTTTCATGAATAGGTGGACCTTATTGGTATTCGTTTCCTTGTCACTTGGAATAACTTTATGGCTAGTTTGTAAGTCTATCAAGTCGCTACACATATAGTTTTTTTTTCGAGAATGATTTTGTTGCGCTGATTAAGGGTTCCAAAAGGTATTCGGTTGAGTAATCCTTACACAAGTTTGATCAACTCTTATTTCATCGTAGGTTCCTGCACTAGTGGCATGCTCTTAAGTAGTTGGTTATGACCGGTCATTAGAGATAAAAAAAAAAAATCATGTGCGTGCGTGTCAAATGCACCATTATTTCACTTAGCTGGCATGTTTGTTCATTGTTGAGGGCGTTTCCTTGCCTTGTCTAAAATACAGACGGTATACTAAGTCATACAACAAGTTATGGCATGTTTTACGAAAGGAGGATCTTCAAAAATATGCTCTCATACTTGCTTAGCGTTCGAATCGCTAGGTAGCTTTCCATTGTTGTTTGTGGAATATGGAATCAGTGGCATTTTTTTTGAATATCCTCGCTACGACAGGATTCATCATCAGTATCGTTCTTGTTATGGAATTATGCTCCCAACACCGTCATCAGTCAGGAGTTTTACGTTTTTATTCTCAGCACCCTCATCTGTTTACTTGTCAAGAGTTTTTAGTTAGTCACTCTCACCCCTTCTTTTTTTTTTGAAAGCTTTTAGGTTCTTTCTCCATCACAGGCTTTAAGTAGCAGTTGTTCTTGCCGTATTTCAAAAGTGTGTTAACTTATTCCTTCCTATTTTTGGTGTTTGGTTGTAGGCGGTTTCCCCTCATCATGGAGTGCTTCTAGCTGCTCATCATCTCTAATCCAATGGAGAAATTATCCGCTCATTACCTCGTTCTGGAAAGAGCTTCTGGCCACTCTCTCCTCATTCTAGAGGCATTTTTTTAATTATCCACTCACCTCATTCGGAAGGGAGCTTCTGGCCACTTTCACCTCATTATGGAGGCAGTTTTTTAAATTAGAACCTCACCTCGTTCTGGAGGGAGCTTCTGGCCACTCTCACTTTATTATGGAGGCAGTTTTTTCAATTAGTCACCCACCTTATTCCGGAGGGAGCTTCTGGCCACTCTCACTTCATTCTGGAGGAAGTTTTTTCAATTAGTCACTCACCTCATTCTAGAGGGAGCTTCTGGCCACTCTCACCTCATTTTGGAGGCACTTTTTTAATTAGCCACCCACCTTATTGCGGGGGGAGCTTCTGGCCACTCTCTCCTTATTATGGAGACAGTTTTTTCAATTAGACACTCACCTCATTCTGGAGGGAGATTCTGGCCATTCTCACGTCATTCTAGACGCAGTTTTTTCAATTAGCCACTCACCTTATTCTGGAGGGAGCTTCTGGCTACTCTCACCTCATTCTAGAGGAAATTTCTTTTTTTTAATTAGCCACTCACCTCATTATAGAGGGAGCTTCTGGCCACTCTCACCTCATTTTAGAGGGTTTTTTTTTACATCATATTTTGCCATAGACACTAAAAGACACATTTAGCATGAACGCTATTGTTAAGCATATAATCATAGTAAGAATCAGGAATAGTTTAATATTAATTTTGTATTAACACCGTTTTACAGCTATCTTTAGTACAAATGAATAACTCATCTTTGATATAAACCTTAGCGGCTAGCTTATGTGATTGTTCTTGTAGTAATAAAATATTGGTCTACCTTAGCATTTGCAGTTTAGAATCAGTGGGTGAGTGATTGACCATATCAAGTACATGGACATTGAAGGTGATGGGCATGCTTAAATCAAATGTGCATGTATGCAAGTATTTCTAATAGTTAAAGTTAGACATATGAGATTCTTGATTCTGTTTTGGTTTCTCCTAACTAAGGTAGATTTAGGTAGTGATACTTAGCCTTATTTGAAGTTAGAACTAGCTCTTCTGCAACTTGAGTTTTTCGTTGTTAACTTGAAGGAATATTCCTTTGTAGTTTGCAGTTTCGGTATACAGTTTTATGTGGCTCTGTCTTTAGGGAATCACTGAAAATAACCATCAACATGATTTTGTGGATTTATGAGGCAGTTGGATTACATTTTAACAGTTCATAGCCAAAAAAAAAGATCTCGAAATTAACAGGTATCATGCATCAAGGAAAGGCCTGCGAAAGCTTGCTATTGTTCCCATTATTAGATTTGAAATCTTAAATGCATCAAGACAAATTTTCAGAGGTATATATATATATATGTGTGGGTTTTGGTAGAATTATTGATTATATGGGATATCCAAAATTCTCAGACATCAAAGATGCACATCTTGTGCAAGTGTGTGCTTAAGGATTTCATTTAATTTAAGAACAATCAAAGATTGCAACGTAAATGTTAATTAACGATCAAACAAGGGCAATGTGAACTTATCTTTATGCTAGTCAGTAGTGAAATAGTTGCTTATAGGCGTTCGTAAGTTGTTGTATATTGTGATACTTAGTTGTTAGTGAAACTTGAGATCTCATTTTACAGAAGGGTTTCTTTCGAAAGCTACAAGCCTTCTATTTTCTTAAACAACTACTCAGAGATATTCCTGAGATTCTTTATTGCTCTTAAAGAGTGTGATCTAGAAACATCGTCAGGTTCTTCGCCATTAAGCGCTAAGATAGACATTTGAATAGATGTCCATAAAACTGAGAGAGTTTTAATTATCTTTCACATTCAGTTATTGTAATCATATTGTTTCAATTAGCCATCAATCATCTCAGATGTTCACTATCAGCAGCTTCAAATTTTGTAAATGACATTCAGGGGTCAAGAGATAAGCTGCAGTAAGATGAAAGATACATCATTCATAAGGGATATCGTCATGGAAATCTGTTAGTGCTTGATTCGAGCTAAAATGAAGCTTACTAAAGGTGTGCAAACATCAGAAAAATAGTTCTATCAATATATATATCATTTTGAGCCTAAGCATACAAAGCAATCAGGGTTTAAACATTCAGTTGGAATATTTCAGTCATATAGTGAGTTAAGTTGGTAAAGAAGTACTTAGCTTGAAGTATTGCGAGGAATGCAAAATAGTAGCTATCAATTAACAGGATTAGTGAATGTTCGCCAGTATATTCTTTATTTTGTAAACAATATTCATAGCATTAAAAGCTTAATTCCAGGAATCCAAAAATTCAAGCCAACTCGTTGATTATTAATGCTAGCCTAGAGTTTAATAAATTCATGCTCATGAGTTTACGAACTTAAGATGCGTAGTCGATATATATATTAAGTTTAAGATATACAATTGCAAATAGCTCTCTTATAAGATTGACATCAAGATTAAAAGATAAAGTTTAGCCGCAATGGTAAATGATTTTAGTTTTTAGCAAAATCAAAGACAAAGCTTCGAGTTGAACTTCATGCCAACAAGGTCAGCAGGGACGTCGCATAGAGCTACTTGCGACTCTTAAAAGTGAAGTTCACTCAATGAGTGAGATCAAAATGAGACAGCGGTTCCTAGGAATCAATCTCAAGATAGAATATCATCTGCATCATGCTCTTGCAATTGGAACTCGTAATTTTGCATTAACAAGCATTATAAGATGAATAGAGGTACAAGTATAAACATAGCAAACATATTGAAGGATGTGATTTTGAAAGAGTTGTGTTACTTATCTTTTAACACATCTTATTGCACTTGATTTGCAACTTACACCTTGGTTTTTCCTGTGCTAAATCTCACCACATAGCCTTCTTAAGTTTTGATTTGATTTCCTTTTAACCAGTTGCTCTCTATGAAGATTTTTGGAAGACTTGTTGTGCTCTGAAGTGGGGTCTTGTTGATGCTTACTTCTACCAAGTTGGTGCCGCTGGTTCCACCTCTTTAGGCGTTCATGAGACTGGTTCTGAAAATGAAACTAAAATTTCACCTGTTGTTAGATTTTAGAAAATTTAAGCAAATCTTAATTGAAGCTAACAACCAAGAAAAGGTATAGGTTCAGATGAGATCTAAAATTGAAAACAAATAAAATTTGGATCGAATTGATGGGTAATATGGATAAATATTTACTTATTAAGAATCTAAAATTTGATTTCTCGTCGAAATGAAAAATGGAAAATTAAATTAAATTTTCAGATATGACCCCCTATACGAATTCTGTGAAATTTTTTGTCAAAAATTTTCCTAAAACTTTATCTCAAATCGAAGATTCAGATGAGATGATGGACGATTAAAACTCTGATCATGAACTAAATCAGAAAACACAACTTGAAATCAGTTTTTCAGAAGTATCAACTTCAATTCAAAATCGATAAATCAAGGCTTTCGATTGAACTAAAAATGTAAGGAATGATTAAACTTATCGTTCAATTTGATTTTGATTTTGTAGGTGAATTTTTGTATTCAACCGTTGATGACGATTCTCATCGTCTCCTCTCACATATGTAAACAAGTCTTTAAGAACGAATGTTACCATGTCTTATATTTTAGGTTTTACAGGTCGATTTCAATTGAAGTCAAATTGGATCTCATATTTCTGATGCTCAGGATTAGGTTTTGAAAGTGGAATTAGTTGAATTTATATGTTCGAATTTAGTGATTAGGGATTGAACCTCGCTGGTTCATAAGAAGATCAAAATTTATGAAGATGAATGCGCTGGTGAATTTGATAGTAGTAGTGGAAAGAGGATTTAGAGGTGGTGGTTGTGGTCGCTGGACCAAGATGGATCTGTGCGCTAATCCTGAAAGCAGAGGCCAATGAAGTCGCCAAATATAAAACCCTAGAACTGGAAAAGAGAAAATCTCTGTTCTAGGAAGTAGCACACCAATCACCAACCCCCCAGATCCCCCTCATTGTACACTAACTTCTTCTTTTTATCACATTCTCCTTCTCATCCAGGTGATATGTGTCTTTGAGACGATTAATTACAAACATGACACTCCTTACTTCTCAAGGAAGTTTGACCCTTTGACTGGGTCCAGATCCTTTATAATGGAATGTACCCTCACTTTTGTGGGATAATGACTATATCACTATAGCCTGACTTTTTGGGTATTTACAATCATTTTATTAATAATTAAATAAAAACTAAAAATTATCGAAATATATCTACTACCAAATAACAAAAGATGACTGGTATCTATGAACTATGATCCATTATTCATTTCATGAGGTATGTTTGAAAGTCAAATGGTGGAGGAGGAAGATTTCCTCCACATGAATGCCTTATCAAATGCTTATCCTCAGGGGCGGAGCCACCCCAAGGCAAGGGTAGGCAGCTGCTTACCCTGGTGGGATGGCTCTCAAGCCCAATTTTACCTATCCAAATATTTTTTTTACCTATTCTAAGTTTTTTATTTCCTTTTTACCTATCCTTAAAAAAAAATCCTCCCTATTAGAGAAGAGGTAGGCTTCGTAGACCTCAAATTAAACCCTATAATAGGATTACACACAAAATCTTATCATTAACTCGAAATTGAGAAATAAAAAATCTAACTGTAGGTGGTCTGGTGGTGGTACAGTGGTACTTATGCTTGTGTTTCTTTTCTTTCCATGTCACCTTTTGGTTTTATTCTCAAGTCTCAACTAAGTTTTGCGTTTTTTTTGTTAGGGAGGTCTCATGACTTGATCTTAAACCCAAATAACCAAAGCCGTGTAACCGAAAATACCGTTTGTGTGGATCACTTTGATCATCCTTTTCCAAAATGTATCCAAAAATGGTAACCGTGAATGCTTATCATAGGGGAAAATTTTAAAAAGTGGAAAATCATCAGAAAGACATGTGAAAAACCCCAAACTCAACCTCTCAGGTATAAGCAACACATAAGAACAATTCTAGTGGGCCTTGGCATTTTAGTCAATATGCCAAGCCGCTTGGCTTGGAAAACTCGGTTTTGTACAGTGGGAGAATTGATAAATTAGTCAAGTGGACCCAATTTTTATATAAACAAATATTTCTTTTAATTGGTGGAGTCCGTTTTTCATATAAATAAATAATTTTTTAATTAAGTGATACCGGTTTCTATTTTAAAATCAACATATATATATATATATATATATATAATAACTAACTTAACTATATTTTAAATAAAAAATATTTCACCCGTCCTATGCTGAGCCGATGGTCTCAACAAGGGTCGATGTTCGGTGCATGAAGAGTCGCTCGGTTCAATATGGGTCGATGCTCGGTGTATGAAGAGCCGAACGGCTCAACATGATTCGATCGTCTCAAACAAAGATGATCGATTTTACTAACGCCTTAATGGATAAACTCCTATAAATATCATTTACCAATCCAATTTTTAAATTTATCCACTCCACTGTGGGTTAGAAATTGACAAATTAGTTAAAATATTTACCCTCTAAATATACAAGATATATACTGGTATTGCGTGGGATTAATATATATAGATCACAACTCTACAGTTAAAATATGTTTCCTCCCATGAGAAGCTATTGTCCATCACCACCGACTAATGGGGTGACTTCTGACCAACAAAAACTAATGAATCTCGAAATTAAGATATTCTGAAAGGAAACGTAACTACATAAATTGTTTGACAATTAAAAAAACTAATTTGATTTTCCCGTGCTACGCACAGGCCATAATTTTTTCTTTTTTTAATACATTATTTTTAAAAATTAAAAATTGATAGTTGTCGTTATCTTTTACCAAATTCTTCTAATTTAATTAGGGGAATTTCACTATTTTTTCACGTTTCAATGTTCATATTTGAGTATCACCACAATATGAA
>JAJJMC010001889.1:1721869-1876477 GCA_023531435.1 Papaver californicum | reverse complement strand
TTTTTTCACGTTTCAATGTTCATATTTGAGTATCACCACAATATGAATCTAACTTCACCGGATATAGTTCTTTTGTAAAAGATAAAGTCAGAGTTCCGACAGAGATTGTTTCACGATTAACATCAGTGTGTGCAAATAAAAACACATTTAAAATAAAACAAATAGTGATGAAGAAAATTGACAGTTGCCCGTACCTTTTTGTTATACCCTCCAACCAAGCCCTATTTCTTCTTAACAAAATGTTGATGAAAATTGGTAGTTGTCTTTTTTGTAGCACACATAGCGACAATAGCAGAATTTTACCATTTTTCCAAGCTTTCGTATCCGTCTTTAAGTATCATCATAATGCACATATAGTTCTTTGGAAAGAGATAGTGAGATTGTTTCAAGTATAATATCAACTCTTGCAAATAAAAAGTACGTATAAATAAAACAAATAATGACGATAAAATTGATAGTCACCTTTTTTTTTGTATCCTCCATACCCTCCAACCAAGCCATTTTTCTCCATAGTAAAATATTGATGAAAACTGATAGTTGAATATATTGTAGTGCACATAACAATGACATTAGTATAATGCCACCATTTTTTTAAGATTATGTGTCTTTCTTCGAATATCACCACAATATGAACCTAATTTCTTCAATATAGTTCTTCGACAAGAGATGAAGTCATTCGGTAAAATAGTGAAAAATAAGTATTATTTTTCAATTTTTAGGGATAGTTTTTAGAAATTTCCTATATAAGGGATCGATATTAGTCGCTTCTAATAACGTTGTGTTTAGTTGTGGAATTTTTAAGGCAGGATTCACGGGACTAGGGGATTCAGTGTAATTACGATTCCTTTGGATTATTTAATTGCCCAAGTACCTTGGATTCACGTTTTCCTTGATTATTACTCACTCTTTTTTGTTGTACCCTCCATACCCTCCGACCAAACCATTTTTCTTCTTAATAAAATGTTGACGAAAATTGATAGTTGTCGTATACTGTAGCATAAATAACAATGACATTAGCAAATTCCACCATTTTCCTAAGACTTTATGTCTGTCTTTGAGTATCACCACAATATGAAGCTAACTTCACCAATATAGTTCTTCGGCAAGAGATTGAGTCATCCAGCAAAAAAGTGAAAAATAAGTATTATTTTTCAGTTTTCACAAAAAAGATAGTTTTGTAAATTTCCTATATAAGGGATCGACATTAGTCGATTCTAATAATGGTGTATCTGGTTGTGGAATTTTTTAACCAGTATTTGTGGGACCAGGGATTTGGTGTAATTACGATTCCTTTTGCTTATTTGATTGCCCAAATTCGTTGGATTCACGTTTCCCTTGGGATTTATGATTTCACAAAATCCTCCATTTTGAATCCGACATTAGTTTACTTCTATGTGTTGTTAACATACTTGTATTTTTAGTTCTGGAGATCACGAGAACAAATAAAATTCTTGGACTTATTAAATATAATTACTAAATATAATTAAAAGTAGTTAAATCTAATATAGAAAATATAAATATACTTGGTATTTTTTTTCTGGTATAAAATATAAAATATAATTAACCATAGACGTTTATTAAAGTTGATTAAACGTAGATTGTGGATCTAAGCTGTTGTCCACTCATTGCTGATCCAATATAATTAAGTATGAGGCATAAAGGAAGTATAATAATTTGTTAATATAACAACCATTGTAAAAATGGGTTTCCTTTGCCTAGAATATTTGCACCAATCAAAATTTTACCAAGTGTCCTCACTATAATTACCATATCACAAAAGGTTTATTTAGGATAATAGAAAATAAGCGTTATATCATTCAACGTAAAAACTCTATTTTTCTAAGTTTTTGAGTTTTTAGATTTAATCAATTCCTGACCTATAAAACTTTTACGGAAGCTCGAAACATACGAGAGGAGACATTTGAGCTTTAGTATCTTAGATTTAAAAATCCCACGTTTTATTTTGTCTAGTCTAATTCTCTGTCTTCCTTTATTCTATGTGTAAACAAAATTTATAAGCCTCAATTAAGTTTAATCGGGTCAAATTTAGCCAGGTTAAAAAAAAGGGTTAATTTGACTTTGGTAGCTGGGTTTTGTCCAAATTTAGTGTTCTTACTTACATTTGTGCAACGTTAGACTTTGGTACCTGAAATCACTGTCCACCCGTGAAAAGCTGACGTGTCATTTTTTTCTGTCAATTAAATTTGAATTACAACAAAAAAATAACTTTGCTAACAATGAAAAACCAAGTCCCTAACGGTTATGATCTATGGTTTATATTAGATCTTGTTCCATCTCAAAGATGAATGGTTAAGATCTAACTAACTAATATAACCTTTCTCCAAACAGTACGAATGCCCTAATTTGTTTTCGTCTTCTCCGCCTCCATCTACCAGAAAATCAAAAAGGAAGTTGAAGATTGTGATCGATAAGTAGTGTGAAGTTAATCAAGGTGTTTTTGAGGTGTTTTTATCAGGAATATTAGTAGTGTGAAGTTAATCAAGGTCTTGTTACCACTGTTCAATCGATTTCAGTGGTAAGTGGTTCGATTTCTTTACCAATTATTTTTTGTATGCTAATTAACCTTAATTTATGATATCAATAGTAATTATAAGAGTAGTTTATGTGTTGGGTTTTGTTTAATCTTTTCAATTTTTCGATTAAATTAATTTAGGGTTTATAAAAAATTGGGGATTTTTCGATTTGGGTGTTTTTAAATCATTGAAAAGGGGAAATATAACGTGGGTTTGTCGAATTTTGTTTGTTTCAAAATTTTATTTTATTTTCAAAATTTCATCTTTATACAACAATTTTAACTTTTAGGTATGTTCAATCGATTAAAGTATGCTGTAATTTTAACTTTTGTGTGATGGTGATATGCAAAAATGGATGGTTATGAATTTCCTAAGTTTTACCCCACTAAATATGGCTATCTGGTAGGGGAAACTAGAGCTAAGAGGGATCCTGATAAGAATGTTAAAAGGGCTGATTGTTTGTTAGAAGAAGAATTAGATTGGTTGTCTCAGTTACACAAGTATGACATGCCAAGTAGTACTACAGGGAATCAAGGTGGATCTGTTTCAAGTCAGGGGGGTGTTGTAAATGTGGGGGGTCTTGTAAATGTAGATGACAATGTAAATATGGACACAGATGGTGGGTCTAATGCAGTTGATCAAGTACTGTTGTAAATGAAGTTAGGAAAGGTGTAGAAAAGGTTTGTAGTGGAAGAAAATTAAAGAAAGTTGTAAAGAAAAGAGTTAAATTGGTGGAACCAGAAACAAATGTTGATGTGGATGTTACTCCTGTTGAGTCAGTTACTCAAGTAGAACCAGAAGTTACTCAAGTAAAACCAGAACCAGAAGTTACTCAAGTAGAACAAGGAGTTACTCAAGTAGATCCAGAACCAGAAGTTACTCAAGTAGAACCAGAACCAGAAGTTACTCAAGTAGAAACATCAGATGTGCAACCAACTAACAAAAAGCAAGTCAGCATTGATGATTGTAGACCTGAAGAGGAGTATATCTCTGCTAGAGAGTCAGGCCAAGAAGAAGAGCAAATAATAGCTCCACATGAGAACTCCAATGATAAAGAAGATGACTTGACTGTGCAGTTAGAAAGTGTGGTTAAGAAGAGTGCAGAGTATAAGGATTATGTGAAGGAGACAGGCAGAGTTTATGAAGAGGAAGAGTTGAATACTTGGAAGAGTAACACAAGGCAGGAATGAAGTTCATATCAAGAATGTAGGGATTACATCAAGGATCAGAACATCTTTCTGAATTTTGACATTTTGCAGAAGAAGAATACCCAGCTTCAACAACATTATGAATGCAAGAACTACCCAAAATGCAAATGGAATGTATACTGCTCCAGGATTTGGGATAAAGTGACATTTAGGTGCAAAAATGGTCATTTTGAGCACACATGTACATCATCACATGGAATCAAAAATCCCTTAGCCAATGCAAGGTGTGGAATAGCTTTTGGCTTGACCTAATCCTAATTTATTTCTTTATTTATTTCCTAAGTTATTTTATATTGTCACAACACTGTTATACTTATTTAGTTGTGATGTTTTGCAGGTGGGTATTCAGGGTTATGTTAGATGTGTTCAAATCTCATCCAAACTATAAACCCAGGGATTTCAAGGATGAAGTAACGAGGGTTTATCATGTAGAGATCTCTTACTGGACATCTTGGTCTGCTTGGCATATGTGTATGGAGAGAGTTTTTGGTAACTATGAAGACAGCTATGCCATGATCCCTGAGTGTTGCAACCAAATACCAAAGAGGAATGCAGGTAGCATTGCTAGTTGTGCAACAGATGAAAGTGGTAAGTTCAAGCATGCATGTATAGTTTATAAGTGTTCCCTAGATGGTTTTAAGAATGGTTGTTGACCTATTCTAGGTTTATATGAGTGTTTTCTAAAAGGTAAATATGATGTTGTGTGTTTGTCTATCATGTCATTAGATGCAAACAATGGATTGTTTCCCATTGGTATTTTCTTGTGTAGAAAAGAAGGCAAAGAGAATTGGACTGAGTTTCTTAGGATTATTGCACCTTATTTAAAAGAGCATCCTAGAGCACTTACATTCATATCTGATAGGGAGAATGGGATTATATCAGCTGTTGAGACAAATTTTAGTGATGTGAACCATCACCATAGGTTTTGTGTTAGGAACATGTACAAAAACTTTAAAAGGTATCACCCAGGAAACCATCTAGAGTCACTAATGTGGAATGCAGCTAGGTCATATGTGAAGGAAGACCATGATATTAACATGAACAAGATGAAGGATTTAAGACCAGAAGCAGTGAGTTATCTAGATAAAGAAGATTTAACATAGTGGGCAAGAGCTTCTTTTTTTTATACTTCATCATGTCGTGAACACATAATTTCAAATTTCTGTGAAGCTTTTAATGCTTGGATTATGGACCTAATAGGGTTGCCTATATGCAAGTTTCTTGAGAAATATCATCTTATAGTGACAAGGTTGATGTTAGATAGAAAAATACAGGTAAGGGTTATGAAGATGGAGGAGTGGTACCTAGGACAGAAGAGAAATACAAATTGACACTAGTATAAATTTGGGCTTATGTGACAGTTAAAAACTGCCACCAAAACACTTATGTGACAGTTTTTTAAAATAATTGCATTGTCATTAAAGCCTCTGTTACGAAAGGGTCTATAAAAACTGTTACGGAATCATGACTATAAGTATCAGTTTTTTCATAAACTTGTCGTTGTTGACAACATACAATAACATTTTCTAAATAAAACTGTCATTGGTAACTTAATTTCTTTTACTAAGGTGACAGTTTTTCCATAACCCTGTCATTGTTACTACTTACCGTAACATTTTCTTAAGAAAACTGTCATTAAAAACTTAACTTCTTAGACTAAGATGACAGTTTCTTCAAAAACCTCTCATTATTGACAAATTACTATAACATTTTTTTAAGAAAACTGTCATTAAAAACTTAACTTCTTAGACTAAGATGACAGTTTCTTCATAAACCTCTCATTATTGACAAATTACGGTAACATATTTTCAAGAAAACTGTCATCAGTAACTCAATTTCTTTTAATAAAGTACCAGTTTCTTTATAAACCTGTCATTGTTGGCAAATATAAGTTACATTTTCTAAATAAAACTGTCATAAAACAGTCAACTTTGTAGCCAGCTAGTTCATGATACAGTTGGCGGTGACATGCTCAGTCAGATATTAATATCGACATAATTATGGAAAGATAATTTAGCTTTTATTAAAATTGTCATTAGATTACTCAATAAACTGTTTAACATATAGCTTGTACGGAACTAGTAAGTTCAAACAAAATAAGTTAACTAGAAGTGACTACATAATTCAAAAGACTTGATATGAAAGTAATCTTAGTACTAACTAAAAGAAATTAACAGTGAAGTTGGAAACCACATCCATTTTCTAAAGTGTTGATCGAAATATACTCCTGCCAATTCATGTCCCCAATCTACTCCTGCCAATTCATGTCACCAATAACGGCAGCACGTGGTTTACCTATTTTCTTCGTACTTCCATGATCTCTCCTTCATTGTACTCAGACTTCCTCTGCAAAAAGAATACAAAATAATTATTGTTTGAAGTAACTAACCAAAAATGAAAATTGCATTTTTATAAAATAAGTACCAGTAATTAATTCCATTCACTCACTCCCCAAAAACAAGACCCATCAAACCAAGCACTCAGAAGCACCACCATTCACCAACAACAAACCACCTACACCAACTCTATAACCCACCACCAACACTACTCACTCACCACAAGAAACTAAGAGGTATCGAAGTCCAGTAGGGGGCAATTTTCACAATAAATCAACCACATCAATATTGCATTTGAGGTATAACAAACATATCAAGTTCTGGCAAAAGACATTTCATTTTTTCATTTGCAAAAAACCCATTCATGTAAAGCCTTCAACAAACACACCAAAGTTCTAAAATCAACAACTAATTAAGAAGATGAAAATCAGAAGGAAAACAAAAAAACTCTAAAATTGTACTTACCATTATTGTACTATGCAGTTTTAGCTGCCCTTCTATGATTTCTTTCATAAATCGCATTGCATAAAATCCAGATTCCCAATTGTTTTTATGTTTCGGGATATGCTAATATTCAGGCAATATGCAATATATGGGTTAATAATGTTTAATTTTATAATTTATCATCACAATTAAGTTAGTGCGCTTACTTATGGAAAACAAAACACAGTAGAACCATTTGAATGTCTTTTTTTAAGGCATCCTTCCACAACCCTGGTAAATATTAATATACTTAATGACAATACAAAATTAGTATGAAAAGAGAAATATAATTGACCTTTGCATGATTTTGTCAATTTCTTTATCTTGATGTCCCCCTATGACCAACTCGATTGATCACTAACATCCTCTAATATATATTTACTCCAGTCCTTTAAAATGTGTCATAAGGAGGATCACATATTGAAGAGAACACCAAAATTTGGTATGTGCTATCAAATTTTAGTGCGTAAAGCATTGGTAGGTAAATCATTCAAAAATGAAGTTGTAGTTTCCAGCACCACCCACACCCATCGAGATACAAATTAAACATAGTATGCAGATATGGAAGGAAAAGACCTAAAGATCATTAATTCAGTTTACGCAACATACATCATATAGAAGGAAAAGACCTAAAGGGTTGTCAACCTAATTATGAAAAAGGTGCAGAAAACTACATCATCCGTGATATTTGCCAAACATTTAAGTAATTAAAGCCTAACCATAAATTTCAAGTCTCAAGTCATTGGCATTTAGTAGGAGCTCATGCATTGAAAGAAAGTAGTATGAAGGAACTTACAATGCCGTTGACACCGCCAAGCAGTAAAGTTTTTAGCCCAAGTTTATCAACTACAAGGACCGTTACTCCAGTCATCATCAACTACAAAAAACAAGAAAATACAGGCTTTCGTAAGTTGGGTACAATACATCAATAATTACTCTTATAATTGAATGCTTTACACATATATAAGTATATAACCAATACTAAAATGGGGCTTAGAATAGATATGTTGCAATTTCTCAGATTGTATAAGTTACATTTGAATATGGAATAAAGAAATGAATATACAAGTTACATTTGGATGTGAAATAAATAAATGAAAGTCTTACGACTCTTACCTGAATTGAATCACAAAAACAACTTAGATTGAATTTCTTTCACAGAACCAACACTATCATACCACCATTCCTGCATCAATGTTCAACAATAAATAAAGACATATAGAAAAGTACATACAATCACTCAACTAACCAATCAAGTACCAATCATTATATATGTATGAAAAATAAAGAGGGATCATATATATATAAAGCGTGCCGTTTTTACTTAAGACATCCAGCCAAAAAGAGAAGAAGTTGTTGTTCTTCGCCTTTACGGAATGATGCTAGCAACACCACTTTCTTTAAGTGTATGTTGGGGAACCAATAATAATGTGGATGAATTAGACAACCAATAGGATAAAGTATCATTATTATCCTGGACCTGTGCATAAGATTGGAGTATTAATCCAAGCGTGAATATGTGTTTGTTTTCCAAACTAATTCATTTCGAGTGAGTCATCAAAAGAAAATTAAGTACAATGAGGAAGACTTAACGTATCAAAATGAAAAGATCAGCATAATTGGTACTCCATACCTGCTGCTTCTCATAAAGAGATCTCTGTGGCTTTTCCTCAGTTTCTAGCTCCAAGGATTAGACACAACAAGACTCATATCCTGGGGCATTATCCAAAATTAAGATTATTGGTTATATACATCCTCATCGACTAAACTCAGTATGTCATTTACATACCGTGGAAATTCGTGGTTCTCCATGTAGAATATTTCCATTCTGTGGAGTCTCTGCTAAAAATATAACCGTACAAATTATCATTAAATGAATAAGAGAACGACATTTTAGCATTGTGCCAATCAGATTAATTACTATACGCGAACATAACAAGGGTTGTAATGGCAAATCAAGTAGGTTTATTATATTACAAATATTATAACTTTTTTGTACCTGAAAAATTATTGTGTTTTGCCGGTTAGCTAAAGATTTACTAGTTGGTGAAATAGTCAATGTTTGCTTATAAAGCGCACTTAAATGACATTTGGATATAACTACAACAACATGCCTCATAAACCTACAAATATGTTTATGCTGATAAAAATGAGATTTTTTTAGGGCTAATTCTTACTTCCCCTTGATATTCATTCATAGGTCTTGTCATACTCAGCATAAAAAATCTGAATCAACAACATCCATACCAATTACAACCTACACAAAGAAAAAAGAGTTAACTACAAAGAATACGCTTCACAATGCCACAATGATCAAGAATGATGCAGTGTGTCTAACTTTATTCTTTCTTTTTGTGTGTCAAACTGTGAAATTATTTCTACTGTATAGGATAAACAAAGTCATTACCATATTACATATAGAGTGTGGTTCAGTTGTGCCCAATCCAAATATTCACATACTAAGTAATTTCACTTGAGCTTCAAAGTAATTTCTCCTACAAGCATCACATACTTTGGTTTTCATACAACAAAATCCTGGCTCAACGCAAACAATACAATGTCAGGCTAGTATACAAGTATGCTTAATATATAACAGTTATATTTATTACATAATTTTGGAAATGCTATAAGGAACACATTAGCTGCCCACATAACGCAGAAGCCAAAGTGGACATGCCACATCATTTTTCTTATTAGAACATGAATATTAGAAAGCAACTAAAAGTTCTAAGGAAGTGCACGAGGTTACAAGGAAAAGCAAGCAAAACAAAATGCTAGAACAAAAAAAGGTATATTTGTGGTTTTAAATATGTCTTTGTTATCATATAAATCAAATCCATGCAAGTATCTATCAAAATTTCCCCATTTTCAAATGACCATATCGGCTTAGTAAATGAACATTGGGTCATGGATGGTTAGGTAGTGGTAAAGTGTTTAGTCCAAGAGTACCGCACTCCTTTCCTGTGCGTAACACATCATTATAAACCCAATGATTAAAAACTAAAAGAGGCAATGATAAGACATCAACTGCATATAGAAAATTAACAAAAACTAACACACCAACCAAGAATAATATTAGGAATCATGGCGCCTTTTTCATCCCCCTACGTACATTTCCATACTGCAAGGCTTGTGTTTTCACTCTGCAAAATCAGTCTAGGTAATTAGCTTGCTTGGATAATCAATTGGTAATATATACAATAAAGATATCAACGCTAGTATAAACCTTCATCAAACATCAAAATTCCCTTATATATACCAGAGATTTTGTAGAGAAAAAACATGAGTTAACAATTATACAAAACACCTATTAATAAATTATTCTCATCAGCAGCAACACAAAAATGCTCTTTGTCCAACCATTTTTTTGATTATCAACGTTACAGTCTTGGACTCTCTAAACTCCACCATTTGTAGAAGAATTTACACGAGTACATGTGAACAAAAAATTCCAAAAACACATAAATGGTTGAATGAGAAGTTAGTTACCAAAACTAGAAAAAAATTATTTTAGTAATTGTGATCCTTAACCTACAATTTACATGTGAAAAACCTACCATGGAAACAATGCAAAACACCCAACAAAGCACATCAGCTTTCAATCAATCCTTAGTAAACCAACCACGATCACCTCCTGTAGCATTAGTCCAACACCAACAAGAGAAGGTCCAACCACTATCACCAGATCTACTAATAGAAAAACCAAAGGCCACCCGTAACACCAACAAATGCAGAACCACCAGTTCACCATCAAACTACCACCAACAGATACAAGAATATCACGGCCAACACCTGAAGCCAACCTCTACAACAAAATTTCCATCCACCAGAACAAACCCTTGGGACTTCACCATCCAATCAAAAATTAATCATGCATAAAAGAAAAAATCATTCAAGGAAAACTACAGAAAAATGATACACAGTAGATAAAAAAAAGTTGTTACCAAAACCCTAGTGAACAAAAAAAAAATTGTTCATAAAACTGAAAAAAAATCTAGAGTGGTGTAACTAACCATCTGACCTAGAAAAACAAATAGATAAAGTACCAAAGAGGGAGATTAAGGATGAACAAATAACTAAAATATAAAACAAGAAAATCGATCACAAAAACTAAGGTCACTGCATTCAAAAAGCTAAAACTTATAACAAACATAAAGCTTCTGGTACCCACCCCTGAACCAGTTACTTTCACAGCAACTTCATAAGTTCTTTTTTCAAACAGGTAGAAATCCAATTCCACCTTTGAATCTGATTTCAACCCAACATTTCTAATCATATAAGAACTCTAATTCTTACACTTCTCTCTCGTACTGATGTCATTACAAAAATCATAAAGAATATATTAGGTTAACATCGAAAAATTTGAATCAAAAAAATTAGGGAAACAAAACATGAAGATAAAAACAACAAAATTAAGGGTTTTAATACGAACGAAAAAAGGGGATGATAACCTTAGTATAACCCCTGTTGATTAGTTCATCTAATTTGGTGAGAAGTTTGATAATCTTATCATCCCCTTTTTAGGTTCTAAATTAACCCTGAATCTTACTTCCAGACATTAGAGCTGGTGATGTAGATGAAGAAGAAAAAATTGGGGAAATATAAAGTTTGAGATTGAGAAGGTAACTACAATTATATAAGGATTGAAGCAAACCCAGATTTTGGTAAGAGAAAAACCAAGAGAAGAGAGGGATGGGATTTGCCTGATTTTTTTGGGTGAAAAATCATGAGATGGGATTTGCCTGATTTTTTTGGGTGAGAAATCTTCTTTTAAGTTAAATGAGATGAAAGGCGAGAAGACCACTAACAGACCTCCCATAGTACAACTAGCCCACTCTTCATAAAAAAATAACTAAGAACTAAAACTAACAATCGTATGTTTGAGAATGTTTAATTTTATGATAAATTATATGAATAGCAGCTGTTTTGGATCAGAACTGTCACTATAAATGAAAGTGACGGTAATTAAAAGAAACAGTCATCTCTAGCTATACACTTATATAACAGTTCTTATATAAAACAGTTGGAATAGCTTAAGAATAATAACAGTTTATAACTGTTATTATACATCAATGTACAGTAACATTTTTCTACAAAAACTGTCATCGTATAATTATTAAGTAACAATTAATAAACTGTCACGATTTTGTACCATTATTAGTGTGAGTTTTGATAAGAAACTGTCGATTATATCTCGTAGCTTATTCTTTTGTGACAGTTGATTCGTGAACTGTCATGATTAAGGATTTTGAACTGTCACGTAAGCCCAAATTTGTACTAGTGTGAATAGAGAAAATGCAAATGCATTTGAAAGAGTACCTATTAGCAGAGATGTGTGGACAATCCTTGATAACAGAAATGAAAAATCTTGGGTCGTAACACTGTCCAAGCATGAATGTGATTGTAGGTTTTGGGATGTCACTGGGATTCCTTGTGAACATGCAATCAATGCCTCTTTTTATGACAGGAATGCAGAATGAAAGAGTAAGTTGGTCTTCACCACTTTAATTCCTTTTGGTTAAACTTTATATGATACGACTGTAATTCCTTTATGATTCAAACTATAGTTTTGCAGGTTGTTTGATGGTTACCATAAGGTGGACAAATATAGAGCAACTTATGAAGGAATGGTTGGTCTCATTGCTAATGAGTCTAAGTGGATGGAAAAGGATGACATACAACACAAGGTTACACCACCTCCTTTTGAAAAGCAAAAAGGAAGATCAAGAACACAAAGGAGAAGAGATGCAGATGAGGCTAGAGGTGGAAATTTGCAAAGGAAGCAATGTTCCCAACGCAAAGAGTTTGGACACAACAAAAAAGGTTGTCCTAAAAAGAATCAATTTGAACAACAAGAAGGTGACATGCATTTTTTCCTTTTGTTTATTTTATCTTTAACTACAACTTTTTCTTTGTCTCTAACTTTTTCTTTATCTCTAACTTTTTTTTTGTTTGTAGATGGTGAACCACATGTGGGAAGGAATCCAGCAGAGGATTTTGAGGAGTACCAAAGTCAACAACAGAACAATAGCAGAGGTGGGGGTAGAGGTGGCAGGAGAGGTGGCAAGAGAGGTGGCAGAAGTGATAGGTCTGAGGTGACAGGTGGACATGAAGGTGGAATGCCAGGTGCCAGAAGTGATGGAGCTACAACTGCCACTAGTAGAGGTGGTCCAAGAACTAGAGGTGGCCCAAGAACTAGAGGTGGTCCAATAACTAGAGGTAGAGGGAATGGGACCATGAGGAGGGGATCTGAGTACTTGTTGTTTGGGGATAATGTTGAAGAACTTACAACAACAGCACCATCTGCACCAACAACACCATCTGCCACAGCAACACCATCTGCACCAGCAGCACCATCTGCAACAGCAGCACCACCAATTTGGGTACCTCCTTGCAGACTTCTACAAGAGGAAGAGGTGGTGTAGGTGGTTGGACTCCAGGCACTAGAGATGGGGGTAGAGGTGGGTCAGCTACTATGTATAGAAAAAGAGGCAACATTGTTGGTATTGGGATTCCAGGAGTTGATATGAGAGGTGGCAATGGTGTTCCAAGAGGTGGTGATGTTAGAAGCAGAGGTGGTGTAGTACAACAAAAGAGAAAAAAAGTCACTGAGCCTGCAACATTGCATGAACCTGCAGAACTGCTTCAACCTGATCTGCCTTTACCACCAAGAAGGAGCAGAAGAATTCAAAGCGCCATTGGTAATTCCCTTAATGGAATTACTATTGACCGAAGTGATTAGCTATCATTTATGCTTTAGGTTGCTTAGTTTTTATTTTTTTGACCACTGCAGTTGCTTAGGAGTACATGTTTAAGGGTTGTGAAAAACATATGCAGATGCTAAGTTATTTTGTTTATTACCTACTTATAACAGTATGACAGTATCTTACTAGGTTCAGACATATTCCAACACATGCTTACATATTTATTGAAACTTAACCTTCTTACATGTTTGACATAAGTAGTATCTGTTTCCAATAGATTCTGGTTTTGTTGAAGTGAGCAGCTTCATCTTACCATCACAACATGGATCTGTGCATGGTAAGAGGTTGGTTGTGCAGTTATAAGCCATGTGATCATCTTCCCCACATGAGTAGCAGTAAAATTGCTTCTCTTTTAACCACTTTTCATCATCTGGTAAAGTTGGTGGAATAGGTGGTGGAATACCTTGGTGTGAAGCTACATAAGCATCTAACCAGATGAAAACTCCACAGTAGTTGCACTTCACATAAGGTTGAAATCCATTTTTTCCTTCTTGCTTTTCTAAGAAACGGGTACCCCTTGCAGTTGGTCAGTGTGCATTTTGTACCTTCCCAAGGACAATCTCTGGCAACATGACCAGCAGAAATACATAGAGAACACTTGGTAATTGGTGATGAGCTTGAACCCTCTTATGTTTTGTGTAAATTTTTTTCAAGAATTGTGTTGTTGAAGAAGAAGATGAGAATTTGCAGGTGATGGTGGTGAAAGTAGGATATGGGAACGGTCATTTTATAACAGGAATGGCAACGGTCATTTTTTTTTGAAAAATGTAAAAATCAGACCATTGGATCTGAATAAAGGTAGCCGTAGGATAATGTTGAAGGCATGTGAGTTTTAAAAAAAAACCACGTGTTAACGGCGTCGTTAACGGCGTTAAGTATTAATTATTATTTAAAAAAAAAAAGAATCTAAACGGAAGTCAGTACTTTAACTTTGCCATCCAGTGTGAACAGTGATTCCAGTTACCAAAGTCTAATGTTGAACAAATATAAGTAAGAACACTAAATTTGGACAAAACCCAGGTACCAAAATCAGATTAATCCTAAAAAAAAACACAACTATAGTGTTATGTAAAAATTTGTTTTTTTGTGTGTGTGATAGATAAGTTCTAGTTGTTGATTTGACACCATTGCAACAAGATTATTTTTCTACCATTTTTAAGTAACTTAAAAAATGACTCATCCGTTTTTTGACAGAAATTATATTTTTACAAGTAGATATAACCACCACAGGTTTTCACTATGGTAGTTACGATGTTTTCACCATTTAGTTTTCTAGCCAAAGCTAACATATAAGAAACCATCCCAAAAACAACGAGATTTATAAAAAAACGTTTAATTAGGGATACCCTCATAAATTGAGGATACCAAATGAAATAAAATAAGGGTATTTTGAAATATTTTTAAAAACCCCTTATCCATAATTTTTTTCGTAATACCTAAATTATCCTTGATTAATAGATTATTAATCATTTGTATTAGTTGTTAGATTATATTAAACTTAGATTAGTGAAATTAACATATAGATGATTGTTATTGATTGTAGATTGTATTAGTTTTTTTTTTTGAAAAACAGAGACAAAAATTATCCAGAATCGACATGGTATTCATCCAATATCCATGCCGACTTTGAGATGTGAGCATGGTCGTCAATTGAAGACCATGCCAACTGTGAACTGTCGGCATGTTAACCAATTGAAGATCATGACGACTATGAACGGTCGGCATAATCGCCAATTGAAGACCATGCCGACAGTTGATTATCCATAAAAAAACAAAAAGATTACCCATAATCAGTATGGTCTTTATCTAATATTCATGTCGACTGTAAACGGTCGACATAACCATAAATTTAAAACAATACCGACTGTTAATGATTTTGACAAAGAAAAAATACAGATTTTAAAAATCATACCGACGGTGTTAGAATTATCAATGCCGAGATTTCTCAATGCTGACGGCACAAATTTTTACTGCCCATATAAAAGTTTAATTATAGAAAAGAGAGATTCGGCATGGACTTCGTCATGAGAACTTACCATACCATGCCGACTCTACAAGAAATGTTTGAGTTTCAATACGTCAAATGCTAAAAACCTAAGTAGTCAAAGAAACCTAGTATCTTCCACTAAATGAATGAAACTATTTATCCAATTTTAAATTATAACTCACATGTAAATCTCTTATCAAAACAAAATTAGTTATGCTGTATTGAGTTTGGTCAAAGATAAAAATGAATATTTAAGATTACAAAATAGAGAATATCGATATGATCTTCGTAGATAAAAATTATGTCGATGTTATAAGGATAATTTAGCCTTATTCATCTTTTTAAACGCTCCTTATCAATAGATTAAGTTTCATTTAATCTAAAATATTCTCCAATTTACGAGGGTATCTTCTAATTAAATGTTTTTTATATAAACCTTTGCGAGAATACTATTATCCCCATAAAGGTTTGATATCTCCTTTATAAATCATGAAAAACAAAAGTCAGGTTTCTCAAAAATTCGCTAATCTTCTGAAAATACGGAGCTTAATCTTTTGCACATTCCTTTAAAAAGTGTGCACAAAATAAAATAATTTTATTGGTTGGTTTAAACCTAACTGTTAACAAAAATAAAATAAAAAATTAATTCCATTGAAATTATAAAAATCAAATAATATATACTTTCTCCTAGGAGTATTTCCAACAAAATTAAAAAAGTTTTATTTTTTACTGCCATATAGGATAACAGACCCTAAATTAGATAAATTTTATCTCTAATAATTAGATCCTATAAAATCGAAGTGATGACATAAATTATGAAAGTTGTTAAAAAAGTCTTATCTAGACTTTCAGGACTTCCATATCATATTTTTACCTATTTCTATTTAATTATTATTTAAAGCAAAACGAAAAAAAACTTGAATTATAAGTAAATCAATTTTTTATCTTTATAACGTATAAAGTTCTATACTAAAACTCTACACTATTACAGGGGTAGTCAATTGTGATTTATAAAGACTTATAGAGAATTCTCAAATATGTTGTTAGTCAATTGAGATTTCCAGAGAGTCTCTCAAACTCTCTTGTTATTGGATAGAGACTTTTTCCAAGTTTTTTAAATTCTTCCAAACTCTCTTGTTATTGGATTAAGATTTGTTAGAAGTCACTCAAACACTCTTGTTATTGGATTAAGACTTCAAAATAATTGATTTGTTACTTATTGGAATTTTGGGAGACTTTTTTGATGAAAATAGGCATGAGAAAAATCTCTCCCTTATAGGTGATATTTTGAGAGACTTGAAAATTTGGGTAAAACAGATATAATCCAAAGGTCCTCAACTAGTCCATGCACCCATTTTTTCGTCCTAAACATTTAAAGGGAGCACTTGGTTTGATCAACTAATTTGCTTGGGCTGTGAATAATACGTTTTACTAATCTTTTGCTTTTCATATGTTCCAACTACCTTAACAAGTCTGAATTCCAGGTGCTTAGCTGACGAGAGTTCAGTTCTACTGATGTACTCGTTAGTGCAAGGAAACTCTGATTTCCTGGAATATGTTTTACTGAGCCCGAGCTTGTTAAGTTCCAAAACCTGCATTTTCTTTTATCAAGTGTCTTCTGTTATTTCATGTTTTGGCATTGTCAAGCCTTTGATAATCTCTTTTTATTGGCACCCTTGGAAATGCTGGTCGAAATGTGCATTTTCTCAGTGTGAATTGTCAAGACATACTTCTTGATTTCCAATGACAAGGTCAACAGATTTGTTCTCATGAAATGAAGTTTGAAGCGACTGTAAAGCATATTGAACTTGATGACTACTTCTATTTTGGAAATAATGCTGATAGTAGTCAGAATAGTGTTCGAAGTCAGGCTCTTTTAGTTCAGCATTTGCAGGCAGATCTTGAAGGTATTCTCCCTGCGTTCACTTTGCCCCAACTTCCTAAATCAGAAAAAACCAAAAAAAAAGTTTTTAGGCATCAAACCATCCCGAAGGATGATTTAGTCAAAATTAAATTGCTGAGAACATCAAGTGTCAGTCACTGCCAATTTAGTATGACTTCAAGTTATGGGGATGATAGGTCGATGCATTCATCATCTTTTACCATGAAGCTGCCACCATTTGTTTTCTGGGTGAACCTCAATCTGCTAAGCATGCTTTTGGATCTTTCAAAGGAAGTCCACGAGTCTTTCGATACAATCGATACAAAGAATATCAATGAATTTAGTGAGATGCACAACTCTACATGTCCTGGGAGTCTGAAAAGAAGTGACCCTGGTGTTAATACGTTGGCGTCAAAAGGATCTTTTGCAGGGAAATATGGTTCTCTCTAATGCGAGGTTCATTTTGTGTTTTCCCTGTCATGAGGGAGATGGTAGTCACTATACATCCTGGGATCATTTCATTGGTGTGGATATATCCCTACCATTGAGCAAAGAAAAAGTTTTTGTTGTTTATCCTTAACGTGGTTATTCTTATAAATCTTCCAGCTCCATCCATTTTAATATATGAAAAATATTCCTTTTTATTTTTGAAAAAGATATTTACAAAATATTCCTTTTTATTTTCATTTTAATGATTATGAGATAATTGATATGCAAGATTTGGGATATGATATGCAAGATTCTAAATATAATATGCAAGATTAGTTACTGCACATAAGTTATTTTTTATTCCATATTATGCTAAGATCTAACTTATACACAACAATTATAAAAATTCTCATGCAGATTTTTGAATATACTTTTTGGTTTCAGACCTATGATATTTCATCTATATATAAATATACTATCTCAAAGTAAAACATGTAATTGAATTGTTCTTCTGATTTTGAAGGTATGTTCTTATTAGTATCATTCTCTTGGTCTTTAAATTATGTTGATGTTCTCAAATATTTAAAAGTTTACTTGTTCTTACAGGCCTTCCATAAAGACATCGGCTTTACAGGCCTTTCGCAAAGTACCAAGTAAGTTATGAATATGTTTTCTTTGTCCAATTCAATCAAGTGTTTTTTCCTTGTTAGAGGAACAAATGCATAACATATATGATGTGATTTTAATATAGTGGTAAAAAGGGTTTGATACTCAGACTTGTGAAGATTCGATTTTCAGACCTAATTCTTAATAACTAAAAATAAAGAAAATTTAAATAAAGTTGATTTTTAAAATTGATGGGAAGAACTAGGACTAAGGATTCCACCATCCGCCAATTTTTCAAGTGATAAAATTTTTGCAACTCATGTATTCAGTTTAATCAAAACATTGCAAAAGTTAGGTTTTCAAAATAATAGTTGTAAATCGCAAGCATGAGACATCAAAAGCTCTAAACCCATCATGACTCATCAAAAGAAAACACAACTAATTGATAAAAACCATTTTTTTCCAATTTTAATTCAAAAAAATAATTATAAAAGAATTGCAAAAAATAAATAAAATAAGAATTACCACTTTATTATTGGAAAAATAGCTTCCTCCATAGCCCTAGTGATGGTAATTATCTCATCATGTTGGAAATACCCTCAAAATAGGTTTTCATGGCTCAAAAAGTGTTAACAATGATGAAATAGAAGTAACACAGAAGAACAGACACGCTTATAAGCGTTATCGATGATGTTCTCTGCGTTACAGAAGAAAGAAAAGAGAACAGAAAAAAAGGACGGACTTCAGGTGCTTCAGAAATAGGACTGTAACAGCGACCGCTTCAGGGATAGTTTAAACGATAGTTTTCTTCAGCCTTATGTTCTTCGTGTTCTTCCACCAGCAGAAAATTAGTTTTCTTCCTGTTTTTTTTCGGTATCTCTGCTGTGATTTCTCTTCGATCTTCTTGCTATTTATAGGCTTAGATAACCCTAATACATCATTCTTAGCCTATTAGGATGCAAATCCTTATCTAAATCCAACTCAAATTATGTTTAGATCCGAAACAGGAACAACTTCCTTTTCCGGCTGTGAATCGACTTTTGCATCGAAATTTCCGGCGTGAAACACTCTGTGCAGCGTGTTTAATCTTTTTTTCGATTTTTCTTTAACTGGGTAACTCAGAATTACCCTAAACTCTTTAAAACTCGGTTTATACCAATTCAGGAACTTTCTTCACGTGAAGCTTTTTCTTCCCGCCAATTTCTGGTTCTTGAATTTGAAATGAGGGTGCCCCCAATCCAACTGGTGGGTGCCTTTAACACTTTTGCTAGGTTCCTTTAACAACTTTTTGAGCCGATTTTTCCATAAATATTTATTTCTCGAAAATACCTACAAATATATAAAAACCCACAAATAGTAAAAAATCGAACACTATCAGAATAGATAATCGAGCGCAATTTAGACACAAAAATGTGTCTATCAATACACAGTAAAACAAACGAAGCCTAGGTGGTACAACATGGATTAATTTTCGGTGCTGCAGCAATCTTACTTGAATTCAGTAGAGTTCCATTACATTTCAGATCGAAGGACTATTTACGTTAACTAGTATTTCCTACTAAGTGCTCAGTGTATTTCAAATTTTCAGTCCATTTCTTTATATGCCATATTCCAAAAGAAAACAATTCAACGTAATAACAATCTTACCTGGAGGTCGGCCAACTTCTCACGGATTAGCATATAGCCTAAGTGAAGCTTTCCACCAAAATGATCAGCTAGGCGACGGTCACTAGACCACATACAGAATAAAAGAACATAATTAGAGTAATGCAAGATTGTTCCGACCAATCATAGGTTTCAAAAATGCATTGTCACACCGAAAGTTTACTACAATTATACATTCTACTGACAAAATGATAAAGTACTAGAAACCCTCACATGATAGTGATTATTGATTAGTAAAACAAACTATCAGATTTTTACCTGTCATATACACTCAGAAATGCCCCACAAATGTCACAAACATGTAGCTTTTGGTCAGTCTGCACCGAATCAGTTACAAAATTAGACAACCAACATATACGAAAACCTCGTATCTGATTCTTTAACAGATTTCATATAATGTACATTACCAATTTACTTTACATAATATAGAAGTTACAAAACTGAGCAGATCTCATATGATGTACGTTACCACCTTCCATATAACTTGACTGTATTTTATCAATCAAGTGTTTTTTTTATACACATGTATACTATATGATAATGTTTTTTAAGTTATCGTAATAGAATGGATCCTTCAAGCCAAGGTGATGTTAATGGTAACAAAGGAAAGACTGGTTACTCTTCTTGGACAAACCAAGAGAGGGAAGTACTTCTTAGTCTTTTGGTTGATGAAACAAAATGTGGATGAAAGGATAAGAATGGTTCAGTTAGCAAGAGAACCATTGAGACTAGTATTTTACCAGTTATAAACCAGAAATGTAACTGTAATAAGACACACAAAAACTATAAATGTGCTATGAAATGGTTCAGAAACAGGTTTGATGTAGTAAGTGAAGCTTTTAAGATTGGTTCTGGATTTGGGATAAACCCATCTAATTACTGCGGATTTGGGATAAGCCCCGGAAGAAGTATGGGAAGACTACTTTGTTATTACGGTATGTGGATGGTTTATGTTATATTTTCACTGTATATTGTTAAATTTAAAATTTATTAGTCGTAAATACTGATTATCTTCTTTTATTTTTTGTAATCCCACAAGACTCAAAAATGGATCAGAACTACTGCGTTTGATAATTATGACGACATATGTATCATTTTTGGTGGTAAGGCGGCAACAGGAAAAATTACTGTGGATGTGAGCCAAAATGCTACTATTGCAAGAACTTGTGAAAATGAAGACAAGTCCATACAGGATTTTGTAGATTCTGGTCTTGGAAGCTTTGAACATCCTTCTAAATTTCCCCTTTCGACCCAATCTCTATTTGTTGAGGTTGGAGATGTTTACAGTCCCATCTTACCAAAAACAAACTGTGCGAACCAATTTGAAAACTCAGGTCCAAGAGCACGGAATGAACCTAACTTTACTACACCAGCAACTGATATCAAAGATGAACTTATGAGCAGTGTTTCTACTGGGGTTACTTCCATTGCTTCTCATATAGATGCACTTCGTTCCATCTTAGAAGAAAAGGATGTTGATAGGCGAATGGAAAAGATGGAAAAAATTAGAGAGCAAAATAAGAAGCAATGTGTTAGTGACAGTGTATATGCTGCCATTATGGAAATACCAGATCTTACTACGCATGAACGTTTTCAAGCGGTAGAGATGTTGAACACCAAAAGCTAAAAAGAGATGTTCATTTATTTGTCTACAAATGATTGAAATGACTGGATTCGTTCTAAGTTAAAACAAGTGAATGTTATTTTATTATCTATGTAGGGTAGGATTTATGTCTTTTGCGAGTGTTTAACATCTAAGCGGTTGACAAAATAATTGGTTGGCACGAGATTTTTTCATTTCGTTTTATTTTTTTCTTTGGATATTTCAGTTTTGAGCATTCCATTTTTAATCAATTATTAAGTTATATGTTCTTTATTTGCTTGTTTTTAATTTAATTATTTTTATTTATACTAATGTTTATAGTTTGTATTGTTTCTTTTATTTTGTTAGGCATGGAGAAATCCAATCTTGAAGAAATATTAGATGAGGAAGATTGGATGACAGAAGAAAGCAATGAAGAAACTGATAGAGAAAGTTTAGAAAAAGAAAGTAGTGGTGATGAAGAAAGTCGAGATGATGAATATGAAATGGGAAGCGAAAGCGATGAAGAAGATGAAAAATTATCCATTATTTTGATTATTTTCTTAGCATCATATAATTTGCTAAAGATGATAATGGAATCGATGGAAATCATAACTCAAATTGAAAGACCAATACCTCGTAGACCAATTACGAGATTTGGGAACACTTATATATATAGAGTACTAATGGATGATCCTGAAGACTTCCGGTGAGAATATCGAATGTATCCATATGTGTTTCAAATACTATGCCATATAATTAGAGAAAGAACGCATGTACAAGATACACGCTTTATCTCTGTTGAAGAAATGCTTGGCACATTCTTACTTATTTTGGCCAAAATTCTCGGTATGCCGTCGTTCGTGATACGTTTCGTCGATCTCGTTGGACGGTCAGCTCAAACTTCAATCAAATGTTGAGGACCTTGAATACCTCATCTCCGCTGATGATGTCTAGCCCCTCGAGAACAACCCAACCTAAAATAAAAGAAAGTACACGATTTTATCCTTATCTTAAGGTAACAATGATTTTTATTTTTTATTTTTTTTATATATGCATACATATATATTACTCAATATTATAATTATAACATGCAATTTTAAACTTGTTTTAGGATTGCATTGGAGCTATGGATGGTACACATATTCCAGCAATGATAAAGGGCAGGGATGTGAGTGCTTATCGTAATCGTAAAGGAGTATTATCTCAAAATATTTTAGCTGCATGCAATTTTGATTTAGAATTTATATATGTGTTGAGTGGGTGGGAAGGGTATTCTCATGACGCAAAGATTCTAAATGATGCTTTAACAAAGAGGAACAGACTCACCATTCCGCAAGGTAATTATACATAATTTATTTGTAGCAATCTCTTTGAATTTGGTTATTATGCATATAATGATTAAGTTAATCATAAAAAATTAGGTAAATTTTATTTGGTGGATTGTGGATTTGCAAACCGACGCCAGTTCTCCATAGCGTGGTGTTCGTTATCATCTCCAAGAATACTCAGGTTCGGGGCGCCAACCAGTAAAAGCTGATGAATTGTTTAATCTTCGACATGCATCTCTAAGGAATGTAGTTGAGAGAATATTTGGTGTATTCGAATCACGCTTCTTAATATTTAAGAGTGCACCCCCGTTTCCATACAAAACACAATCGGAAATAGTTTTGGGATGTGTAAGACTACATAACTTTTGCGCAAAGAATGTCGTTCCGATTAATTTCCAGTTGATGAAAGTGAAAAGGAACCACATTCTTCCACTGAACAAATAGATCCTGAAGACAATCTTTCCCAAAATCAAACTCAGAGACAACAACAAGAAGATGCTAATCAGTGGCGAGATAGCATAGCAAATAAAATGAGGGATGAGTGGAATAAAGAGAATGAAAACTTAGGCACATGACAGCAATGAGCTTTTAATTTTGACAAATGACACAAATTTTACTAGGTATTCATGATACTTGTGTTAATTGTGTAACCTGCATAATAAAAAAGTTGGTAGATGTTTTGAATTTATGATTAGATATTTTACATCTTTTTATCTCTACAAATCACAAAGACTCTCTAGAAATCCATTAGATTTGTATCTACAAGTCGCAGAGATTCTCTACAATTCTCTTTTAAAATCACTGGAAATCTCTATATTTCCAGAGAGTCTCCGGGAGTCACTGAAAATAAAAATCTATGAAAGTCTATATAAATCTCTTTTGACTACCCATGTTAGAGATGGTTTATGAGAAAAAAATATTATTTTTACCACATGCTTAAACCTTCCTAAATGAATGTCTAAAAACTACCTCAACATATAATTTTTTACACCCATTGTTGGAGATGTTCTAAAATAAGATAGAAAATCTCAGTAATTAGTATAATTACTTATAATAAAAATTAATTAAATAATTGTATATATTTTTTTGTAATAGTATACACAGTTGTTAACACTAATTATTTTTAGTTTAAAATTTAAAATATAATTTAGACGACATTATCTTTTTTATCACGTTTATCTAGTAAAAAAGGAACACAAATATTAAACTAATTATATAATTAACTTACTTCACTTTTATTTAAAGAAATCGTATTTTGTTAAGTAATATTGAAAAAATTAACCTATTTTCTAGAATAAATAAGATAAAAATCAATTTATAATAATTTTTATTTTTAAAAATACTATATTTTATTTTCTGATTAAATATATGCTATTAGCCTTTTTTAGATTTCAATTGAATTAAAACCAATTAAATTAATAGTTACAGGTAGAATTTAGATCAACTAAGGCCAAGTCCCGTGGACATGGAAAACCAGCTAATTTGCCCATTTTGAACAACTATGGACAAGGTAAATGGGAAAATTAGCCGGGTATACCGGCATATTTGCTTATTTGCCTGCAGCAGTGATGAAGACTTTGTCGCTCTATAAATATTTGGTCGGGCGGCTTAGCTTGAGCCGCCAGCGTCCAAGACTATGTCTCTTACTACTAATCTTAGTCATTGATTAATTTTTCATCCAAGGGTCCCTATATAACTTCTAATTTCAATCATGTCCATTCATTATTGTAAATCTAACGACTATTTTTGATTATATGTGATTTCTATTGAAACACATGTCTAACATATTCATCCACACACATTTATGGAAGATGTACAAGCTTAAAATTCACGCATGTAATATATACTACAAAGAATATCATGAAAGATAAATTTATGAATTTACTTTACCCTTTTTTGATTGATTTTTTTACTATTTTAGTAAACATAATAGTTTTTGATGCACATATCAATTTTACTGAATCATTTCATCGGATTTTGCTAGTTGTTTTTAATCAACACATAGTTTTGCTTCTTAGAGTTGAAACGTATTAAGAACTAGGGTAATCGCCAATATGTATTCAATTAAATTAATAATCTCTATTACATTACATTCAATGAAAAATAAATTCAATATACTGATTTATTTGACCAGGAAAGGTCTAGCTTGGATCGTATTCGCTATTTAACAAAGCATAAAAAGAATCTTGAGTAACCTCAGGAGGTTGAGAAGAATCATCAAAACCTTGGCGGGAAGCGGCCCGATAGAAGCTAAAGTCTCCTAGAGTAGCGATACGGGTATAAAGAGGAATATCCCGAAAGAGTGGACCACCAAGAGTTTCTAGAACCCCTGCATCGTCAAGGCCACCATGTGTTATATGAGTTTCTTGCACGACTTATGGTGTAGGACTTTTTCGACAACTTTTTTGGCTTGCACGAATTGATGATCTGTAGTAGGCATTTCAAAATGCTTGTTGTTCATCATTTGTGTCATCTGCTATAAGTGATATTCCTGTATTCTCTGTGATCGCTAACAAAAATCGTTCATCCTACTCTGCCACTCCTCCTATATAGCATGTACCCCGAATATGGATAAGTTCGGTCCAAAGCTTGAGAAGTAATTGGAATTGTGATAGTTTTCCCTTGTGGATCATTATTTTATATCTCCCAATCGAACGGTGGCATAAATGCCGAAGAAGATGAACCTCTTCGATTACCGGGATACACGAAGGAAACAAGTGTTGGTGGTGGAGGTTAGGAAGAAAGAATATTAGCATCAAGTGGAAATCTACCTCAAGCTGGCATATCTACCCCTTACAAATTTTGCGTCTCCATAACAATGTTAGACTTGGAATTTGTGTTGAACCAATGAAGATAATATTACTATCAACAAGCTCTACGACTCTCACAAGCATGTTCCCAATCTCTACTAGTTTGAAACAATGCCGCATAATCTTCGTAAGAAATCTTTCCAACTGAAAGTAGGTTGATTGCTTTTAGTCTTCTCCCTTGTAGCTGTAGAAGGTGTCTTTCGCCGAAGTAGCAAACACCTTTTCCAGAAGGAGCACTGTAAAACACCGATCTACTCAAGCTCAATTGTAGCATCATTTGAGCATCTTCACTTTCGTACTCTCGATAATCCATATATGGCATGATAACAATTTTATGGTTTGTCCTACATACTTGTTGAAGCCTATGAGTCAAGGTAGAGTGTTGACCATCATCAATCTTACTGGCCATCCAATTATGAGTTTGGTATTTTTCTACAATTGGAAAAATATTGTTGCTTTCGCGTAGAGCCAGTTCAACAACACGAAAGTAAGTATATTACCAATACTTCGAAAACGTTGCCAAAATTTATTTAGTAATTAGTAAATTTACATTTAAAAAATAAAAAAGATTGATTAAACGGTGTAAAAAATAGTTCTTTACCTTTAAGATTCGCTAAAAACAATTCAAGCTTGGTTTGGTGCCCGAGCTCTCACTGAGTCCTATGTATAGCGCTGATAACAGTGCATACCCCCATTTATATGTTGGAGCTAACTTTAAATCTACAACGCTTCGAGAAAACCAAACCTTGTCACTGAGCTAGCATTTGAAAAAAATACATTGTCCTACCACATATAATAAAAACACTATTTAAAGCTCATTATAGTGGTAGGGGCCACATAACTTGGATTCTTTGTTACTCTTTGATTATAACGTTGTAAGAAACACTTTAACCCAAACACTTTTATTTCATCGGCATGCACAAGTCCATGCATATCATTTCCTTACTCACCAACACAGTACAATTGAAGGCGCTCTTTCTATGTCGATGATCCCTTGGACAAATAGAACCATATTCCCCTAACATAGTATTCCCGTCAATATGTACATATCTAACGGTGTAATTCATATAAACAACATTTTAAAATTAAATTTTGGGTAATCTATAGTTTGTTTGCATGATCTAAATTTATGTGAAATCTAAAGTTTGCATAATCTAATTTTTTGTGAATCTTAATTTTGCATAAGGCAACCAAAAGTAAAAATCCAAAAATTGAATTAGAAAAACAAACTTACCGCATTTGAAATCCTTGAAATAGAACGTATTTGTAGTATTCCACTAACGTTCTAATATTACTTGAGCAATTTGAGACCTATTGTTCTTCTGACTTAAAAAATAAAAACGTCGCCAAGGATATATTTAGACTCTATCTTTAACTGCAAGAGGGAGCCACACATACAGCCAACTTACTCCACCCACCTCTTATCTTGGTATACTGATTTCTCTCTTGATGGTTAGATATGCTCCTCGTGTACATCAGCGCCCCTTGTTGTCTAACACTTTGGAACTCCAAATCTTTATTCTGATTCTAGTTTACTCCACTCTTTGGATGCTTGATGGTTATCCTTTTCTGTTGCTTTTATTCCTTACAAAATTCATTTTGAACGAAGAATTTTAGAGTAAAAACTTAAAAAAAATAAAAATTATTTTGTAAAGGAAATTGTGAAAAAATTGTAAAGAAGAATAAGATATGGAAGAGTTGGTCTGTGAAGATCTACATTCTACCAGGTGACCAACGACCAAGACTTTATCGCTCGATAAAATCTATGTACTTTACCACAGTGGCACATGGCTAGTTTACTCATCCGTACATAGGACTTTGCCTGATAAGATTATTTTGTTCAAGGGATGTGCGTAAAATTAGACCAAAAAAATGTCATCAAGTGTTAGATTAACCAATGAAAGCTCAACACGTGTAACCACAATACAAATCAGAATCTTACTCGAGCATAGAAATGGAATAAAGTAATCTTTATCAATAACAAAAGGGGCAATTACAGAATGATCATACTTTTTATAATTGGTTTACAAATGGTCATACTTTTCAATTAGGATTATAAAATGGTCATTTGCCATCCGATATAACTTCAGAGAAAAAACGGTGTTGTTTTGTCTCCAAAAATACCCTCCATCTTGACTGAAGCACATTAACTGCAGTTAAACCATTTATGTGGCAAATGTGGACACGTGGTAACGTTTCTGTGCATGAAAATCAGTCTGTTCCCAACGGTATGATTTCACCTTCCTTTATATACCTGCAAAAATTTATCCTCCTTCCATTTAACATACCAACAGATAATATGTTCAAACAACAACAAATGGGTGGAGGCAAAACTGAATGGTGCAACAGTTCAGAAGAGCCATCAAGAAGCAACAGTTTAGTAGATAGATTAAGCAGCACCAGCATCATTTGTTCTTTATGTGAGATTGGTATGCATGGGCCTATTGATTGTCCATGGATCTATTCAAGGTGTAACAATGCACCTTGCAATGGAGTGAGAAAGTTGTTGAAAGCTCAAACTGAAGATCATGTTGCTGAAAAGTTCTTGCGTTGCTCCATCTGCTCATACTTTGAGTGGTTTGCAGATGCCACAAACCATAACAAAGCAATGCAAATCCAACTCCACATTCTTGCTTTGCTTGCGGTGAAAAAGAGCCATATGTACAACAACTGTCCATGTGAAAATCAACCCTGCGAGAAAAAGAAGTGTAAGGGAATAATGATGCTAAAGATATGCAAGAATGTACACAACTATAATATTGCTTACCTCAAACGCACCAACTGTCATGAGTTTCAATGGTTGTCTGATGCTGTCTTCAACGCAGCAAAATCCAATGTAAAACAAACAACTCTGAAAATGGCAGAATTATGCAAGCAAATAGGAGATCTACAAATGTAATGAGCAGAAATTTTAAACAATCAAAGAAGAAAATTATAGAAATACCACACCATTAATAATATATACATATAAGGATAAATCTGTTTTTTTAAGATGTGGATCCAAAAGATAACCAACTGCTGCAAACATATGCAGTGACAAAAGAGAGAAATGTTTTCGTAACTATGCAACATTAGACTAAGTAGACTGAAAACTTAATAGAAAGTAAAGAGGACCATAAACTAAATTAATAGCAGCATCAACAGTAGACTTCATTGAGTAGCAGGAAAGGTAGACTTCTTCTTTCCTCTTGGTCTTGGAACTGTCAAAGTCTGAGTTAGTGTTTGACTAACCTCTAACACCTGCAATGGTCTGGGATAATGTTTGATGTACTTGTAGTCTACTACCAGAAGTTCCTCCTAAACCTCTACCACCACTTGACCCTCTTCCACCCCTACATCCACTTGCATGTGATGATGTAGCCTTTGAAGTTGAATCAGCAACACTTGTAGGTTGAGAGGATGATGCACCAGCAGCAGATGAAGATGATGCAACTCCTCTGCCTCTTCCTCCTCTTCCCCTCCTACTGGTACTAAGTTCAGCTGGATCTGGATAAGAGGTGGTGTCCTCCTTCAACCATGGTTCTCTGCCTTTTTGTCTTTGGATTAGATCCAACAGTTCCACCACCACAAATCCTTTTGTTGTGTCCAATTATCTTGCATCTTGTACAAGTTCTTACCTTCTTCTCAGTGTAGATCTCATCATGCCCTCTTTTCCTTTTCTTCCCTGGTCTTCCTGGTTTTCTGATGTCAATTGAAGGTCTTATATCAACAGTATTTTGTGGCTGCACAATGGAAACAGAAAGAGATAAAGTTGAGAAAGAGATAAAAGAAGAGATGAATATAAATAGTGAAAGGAAAGTGAAAACCCTAATTATTAAAGAATTCTTTCCATAAAAAAAGTAATGAACATACAGATGAACATACCCATCATGTTCAATAACTCTTTTATCCCACATTTCATAGAATTCATCATCATTAGCAATATAAAATGGGTCTGTCTCACTGAACCAAGTGAGATTCCCCTTTTTAATGGGTGGTAACTGAAATGCAGCATGAACAACGTCACTAAAACCTTCTAATCCACCACATTTCACATCAACATTATAAAAAAACATAACCTTATTAGTAGAAGTAACTTCAACCCTAAAACTTCTAATTGGGTTCTTTACATATTTCCTGCACAAACACATATATAAATACAATTGATACAATCAATTATCAACACTAGAAACAATTATAACACATATAGTATTAATCCCCAATTTTCATAAAAAATGGGTTTGTGATTACCAACCACATAATGTTCGTAAACATGTTTACGCTCTTTTCAGAGAAAACGTACCACCTCAACAACCAGCGGGAGCTTCTTTTCAATCAGTACGAGTCATATAATACCAAAAAAGATAAACCAAACCATCAACACGAACTATGAGGACAAAACCCTCAATATTGATGATAAATTTCACTTGAAATCAATCATTCATTCAATCGCCATCGTAGGAGCACTTAGAGGGAAAAAAATAGAGAAAGAAACGGCGGCAAATAATAAAATAGGAGATGAGTTAACCTAACTAATATCTTGTGGTTTTATTGTGATTGAATCCTGTCCGTCGATAAGGTCCTCGAGATAAACTTTACCCGATCTATAATACCCTAGATGTATTTCCCTACGGGTAAGAATAAATAGGTAAATTTATAAGTATATTTAACTCTGACTTTGAGGACCTATATTAAACCGGAAATGCTAATTTTTCCGAAGATTTTTTTCCGAAGATTCTCTCAACTGAGATAAAAAGGATGATCCATCTTTATCTTTTACCATCCCAATGATAGAGAGTTTGGATAAGGACCATTAGATCCCTATTCGGAAAAATATTTGGAAGAAGAATCAGGGAAACTAGCATTTCCCATATTTAACTCTTTACGTATGACCATTTTATTAATAGTCAGTATCAGTAGGATGGTTTTGTAAATCGGGTCCTACTACTATGACCACTTCTTACATTTCCCAAATAACCATTTCAACCACGACTTTTTTATTATTATTAACTCACCCCCACACAAGTTTAGATACTGACCCAAAAATCCTTCCTCACCAAGTCTTTCATTTTACTCTCTCACTATAAATCCAGATCACATCCAGATCTAACAAAACTCTGTAATTTTACAGTTTCCTTTGAACAATAAACCAAACCAAAAAAATCAAGAAACCAAGAAATCAAAAACTAATCAAAGAATATGAAGAGAGAAGGAAGACAACAACATGGATATGTAAGAAACTATTTGATTTTACCAGCACAATTGAACAACAATTCATCATCAACTAGGGGAGTTTTGAATTCATCAAGTCCTCCTTTAGGTGGTGGTGGTGGATTGATGTGCAAGATATCAACATCATCACCAACAGCAGCAGCCAAACCTTGGAAGTGTGCAGGTAAATATAAACCAAGAGATAAGATCCCAAAAAATATTAAAGGTGCACAGAAACTGAAATCTCTTGATGTTGCTATGAATCATAAGTTAATTTCATGGCGTGTTGTTGATAAAGGTTTTGATTTGAATTATAGAGGGATTTCTGCTACTGATATGTTAGTTCAATTAAATAATCGTGATCGTGATTATTGGGATGATGATGAACAAGATCAAGATCTGAATAATAATAATAATCATGATTATGATAATGATGATGATGTATATTATAATAATAATACTGTTTATGATGTTAATAATGAAGATTTAGGAACTGAATTAACAAAGTTGGGTCCTGTTCATTTGGTTGTGAAACAAGGAGAAGCTAGTTCTTCTGGGACTACTGAATCTGATGATGGAGAAGAGGAGGATTTTGAGGATGATGATCACATGAGTTTCTGTGATGTAGGGTTTCTGGTTGATCAACTTGATGAAGAAGATTGGTGTTTAGTTGAAGAAATGTGAATATTTGGGGGAATCTAACTTTTAATTTCTGTTAATAATAAAAAAATAAAAAATTATTAGGTTAAAAAGAAAGGGAGAGAGAGAGATTTGATTTGTTTATTTTGATTATCATTATCATCTTTCTCTCTTGTTTGCTTTGATCATTTATCTTTAAATTTGGTTTTGTAACTGAAAATTGGAAACCATGATTTACTTTGGTTCTGTTCAGTTGGTACCTGTTGTTTGAATTGAATAATACTACTGTTTGTTCTTATCAAGAACCAAACAAAACTCTTTGTGCTTATATATTTTTGAAGATCAGATTACTGATGTTCAGTTTGATTAATCAATGTTGATTCACATGTCTACAGCGATCTTTCTTGGTTCCCCTAAAAGTAGAGCCCGAAATTTCTCCCAAGTAGATGTCACTAATCTAAACCATAAAAATGCCTATGGTGAACATTTCGGAAATGGTCTATGTAGTCTATACTGATTTATAGATTTGGACAGAGTCAAAGGAAGTTAGATTAAGCCAAAAAACAAAAATTAACTTTTTTTTTTTTGTTTTTGTAGTAAGTTTGTTATAGAATCCTTGACCATTTCCAAAAGAAACTTCCTACTCTCTCTCTCCACAAGGCTATCCCAGCGGAGTGGGAGTAGTACTAGCAAGAAGATGGGATCAGTCATCAGGCCCTTTACAATGCCTCCCATGGAACTTGCTTCTACTGCATTAGAGAGTTCGGTTTACTAACGAAAAATGATAGGAAATCTAATGAAGTGGTTCGATCAAGATCTAGTCTTCTGCCCTTATTCAGGTAACAAGGATCTATCCATGAAATTCAAAGTCCTTGATCTTGACCGACAAGTTGATAGATCTATCCAGTACTTAGTTGGGTAGAGTCTGAGTTTTATTTAGGCCTGTTGCATAGTAATTGAGCATTATTGGTGGCAAGCAGGAGGTTACATGGTCTTGTTAGCAGCCAGAGATGCAATGGCTGTATCATCACACCCACTACTCATGTCTAATGGAATCTTTTGTGAGTGGTTGCAGATTGAGGAGGTTGAATCCGGTGGGGGCTAGTTGAGGGTGGGCATGATGTTGATGTTGCTGCTCTAAAAGCACAATTCTCATTGGCTGCGGTTTTCCTAGTGTTGTCACGAAGATTCTGAACTTCTGATTTGGAGTTGCAATCTTTCGGAAGCTTAGATTTATATGAAAACAAGAACATAATTCATATGAACACAAAGAAATTAATTTCTATTAATAAAAACTCTTTATCTTGCTGACGGATTTAAACATCTAGTTGATAAATCAAGACTTTCAATATTGATCGTTTGATCATGAGAAGATGAAGAGGAGTGTTGCAGTTTATCCGAACCATCTTCATGAGATGATGCTGCTGCTTGGTAATTTCTTTTTTTGTTTTCTTTTTCAATCTTAATTGTTTCTTGAATTGCTAATACTATTTCTTGCATTTTTGGTCTTGAAACTCCATGTTGTTCAACACTTAGTATTGCAATTTCAGCTATTCTCCATAAACATTCAAGTTTTATTTTCCCTGCTAATGTTGGGTCTACTATACTTGTCACATCTCCTTTATATATTAATGATCTTGCCTACAAAAAACCAACACATTAAGTTATTGCAATTACAAGTTTAGAAAATAAAATGAACAGCACCTATGGGAAACAGAAGCAATACCCAGTGAACAATGTTCCATTCAGGTCCATAATCTTGAGCTGAAAAAGGTTTTCTTCCTGAAATTAGTTCGAGTAGAACAACCCCAAAACTGTAGACATCACTCTTTTCAGTTAATTGTTGATTTCTGTAATACCTGCATTAAGTAATTGGCATAAGATCTGTTATATGCATAACTTTTTAGGGCGTTGAAACAGATTTTCACGATTGTGTTGACTTACTCAGGATCTAGGTATCCAACTGTTCCACATGGAACACTTGAAACATGGGTAAAGTTTTCATCAGTTTGTCTTGAGAGACCAAAATCTGACACTTTTGCTCTCATATTGATGTCCAGGAGAATATTACTTGTTTTTACGTCTCGATGAATAATGCTTGGATTGCACCCACTATGTAAGTACTCTAGACCTACAGATGTCAATATCATGTTAAGATTATAGCGTAGGAATTAATTGTATCTCCATTTATATAGAAGATGATGCTTGAATTTATAACCTTTTGCTGCATCTTCTGCGATACAAAGACGAGATAACCAATCCACGTGCTTCTGGTTGCCAGAACCTGGTTGGATGATTATGTTATACATTTGGATCAAATGCACTTCTTTTAAATTTGAATTTGAATTTGTAAGAGGAGTATGATACTAAATCTACAAGGACACACCATGTATATGATCACGTAGAGTCCCATTGTGCATATACTCATAAACTAGAATTCTCTGGCTTGCATCTTCGCAGTATCCAACTAAAGGAACCAAATTCTTATGATGAATTCGTGACAAGAGTGAAACCTACAGCATGTTTTTTATGACAGATTAGTGCAAATAGTGCTTGGTACTTGCATGATTTATAAAATATATGCTTACAGTATTCCCTACCTCATTTACAAATTGCTGGTTTCCTTGGATAGATTCCTCAGCCAAGATCTTAGCCGCAACTTCTTTTTCATCTTTCAATTTACCGTAATACACAGGTCCAAAACTTCCCCTCCCTATTTGTTTTGAAAAATTCAGAGTAGCTTCTTCAATCTCGGAGAAGGTTATATGGTAGGCTATGTCTAGGCCATCATCAATCAAAGATCCTGGTCGCACTGTAGAATAGGCTGTTGAAGGCTTGGAGGTAGCTCTCAGTGAATTACCTGAAATATTAGTTGAAACCTATATGAAGGAAACTGAGTGTCTTCGAGTTCAAGTGAATTAGTCCATAGAAGTTTTGAAGGCACATACTTATTTCACTAACTTTGGGTTGAGGTGTCGGCCTTCGACAATTACACAATAGTATCGAGCTTCCTGACAGCATAAGAACAATTATTACAATTGCTCCAAACGAAGCACCAACGATTAACTTAAGGTTCTTGCTGTGCTCCCCCTTTTGGAAAAGTTCAGGATTTCCACCATAACTGCATATCAAATGACGTTGGCTTTTTAAGAATTGTTTGATTAAAAGCTGCCGTACTAGCTTCCTTGTTCTGTAGCAATATGATATTACTATCTATTGTTTCTCTTTAGCTGTATATGTTTTGTGTATCATTTTGGTTACATTAAGCTTTTGTGACATAGGCGTATTAGTAGAAGCATATATACTTACTTGAATATCAGCCTCTTAGTTAGCAATGCTGAAGGTATCTCCCCTCTGAAAGAGTTGTTCTGAACATGCAATTCTCGTAAATTAGGTAGGTAACCAAGGTACGAAGGTATTGGGCCAGTGAGTCTGTTGTTCTCTAGATGACTGCCCATTTACAAAATAAACCTGGATAAGGCAAGTGTTTTGATGAGGTAGACGATGAAATCTAAAGCATGAGTGAGAAACTTACACAACCGTCAAATTGATAAGATTACTTAGGTCAGGGATTTGCCCAGTCAAGCAGTTACTGTCCAGCCACCTAGATAAATCGATACACTGGGTAAGTATTTATCTTTGATTCTTTTGAGTAAAATTATTAGAAAAGAAAATCATTTACAGGATAACACCACTTACAGCTCCTTTAGACCTTCCATGTATTTAAGCTCTACTGGAATCCCACTCTTTAACTTTTTTCCAGATAGAACTCTGTTTAAGAAGCAAGTAGGATTCAGATGTTGTTAGATATATCAGTAATTCAGATGACTTCTCATCTCAATGAAAAGAAACTCCTCATATTTCGTTTTCCGCATAAACTGCACTGCAGCTACTCAAAATACAACAAGTTAACGAACAAGATTTACATTTTTGTGATCCTTGGTGGTGAGCTCGAACTGCAAGCAACCCATTCCCAGTTAGCTGGGATACAAGGATCACCTTCTGCATGAGTCCAGTTACTTCCTTTAGACATGTCTCTTAAGGCATCTAGTACAATAGCTTCAGAGCCATAAACAATTCAAACATCAACTTGTCTGGGAGCCAGGAAAAGTTCATAGATCTGTAAAACATAACCAATATCGTCCAATTTGACTTACCATCTTTGTTATCTGTCTGTGGTATAATCTTCACATATTTACAGATTTCAATAGCATTTAGAAGTGGACCACGTGTAGAATCCTGAGTCTTAACGAATGAGAATGACAAAACAAAGTCTAATGATATATTCATGTAGCTAGGTTCGTAAAGTGTGTAGCTCCCGTTTGCATTCTCAGCGATATTTACCACGACATTATTATAACCGCCAGGAACATGAGGTTGCTCCATTTTGAATTTCCGAGTTTCATTAATACCCAAGTCTTCAATTTCGGCTAGGTACGCATATGCTCTGGCGTTAGCTGGGAAACCATCAAGGTTCAACCTGTAGCTAAGACTTCCACTGGAACCCACTACTGCAGTTTGCATCACCTTATTAGGTGGATATTCTCGTGTTTTCATTTCTATTTTCTTAAAAGTATTGATCCTTTCAGTTCCAGTAGCCACACCAACCAGGTAGTTCTGCCTCTTTTCGAGATCTGAATTCCATATACGGTCATAGGGGTCGTCAGGGTACCTGTTAAGAAGTATAGTAGTCTTGGTATCACTTCCTTGATGATCCTGAACAACTTAATTAGATTTGCGGAATCTGACTCTTTAAGGCTAATATCTGAGAGCATAAGTTAAATGTTCATATCATTTGAGAAGTGTACCTACCTCACTGCATCTTTTGTGGAAGCTCCAAAGTTAACTCTTGCCGCAACATTGAGGAAGAAATCATCCTCATAATCTGTAGTATACATTGAAAGATTTAACGGTCGAAGTTCAAGAGTAGAGATGAATGGAGAACCAGTCGATGCACAACACAGACACACATTGATCGAACTAGAAGGTGCTTTGACAATCATTTCTTCAACGTAGACCCTTGAAGCATCAAAAATAGTTATAGTTGACCACATTGTAGCATCCAAGTAGAGCTGAAATTTGGGATACGGATCTCCATTTCCTGAGTTGCCATACTGGAATGTTGCTCGTACAAGATACCGTCTTCTCTTGGTTGTTCTTAGAGGATAACAGTACTTTTTGCTGTCTGCAGGGAAATCTCTACGTCTCCAGTGTTGTAAAAGGTCTCTGTTTGGGCTATCAATTTCGATTACGGTACCATGCCGGAAGAAACCTGTATCTGAAATCCATTGTAGTCCAGTGCTAGGATCAGTGTAGTTACTTGTTGCTCCACAGTCAATACTGATAAACTCTGTACATGTAAATTCTTGACGACATTAATTCACTACCAATTTTCTTGCAGATAGATTATGTTGATTGTTTTAGAGATTCAATTAAGATTTATACTGAAATAAAAAAATTTGGTTGCATATACAATCTTGTGAACTCAAGATAAATTTGTTAGTTGTTGCTATTCATACTAAGATCCATATGCTATATATCACTGAAGTTCAAAATTTAGAACTTACCGTTAACTTGGGCGAAAACAGAAGGAGCTGAAAGGAGAAACAAAATTAGAATGCAAGAGATTAGACCCATTAAACTTCCACGAGCAATAATTGATATTTTTTGTGCTTAACTTCCTAATTTCTTAACATCGTTCACTTAAGATTCAAAGTCATCTCCCATCACCCTTCCACTCACACTCATATCTTTCCGTAACTTTTTTCTCTAAGATGTTTGTTCATTCACATGTCCCTTTCTATCTTCGAATCTGCTTTTCCTTTTGAAAATTCACTTTCACTAGTCACCTTTTGTGATCTCCAAAGGATATTCTCATTTCAACGCTCAAAAAAAAATCATACAGTCTATGAGATTATATGTTTTAACTACGCATTCTAGTGTATTCTTTTTGATCGGCTGGTAAGAATTACGATGTTGATGAGTTTTTACTTCAAGTCGCAAGTATCCACCCCTTTAATTTGGTCACTCTATTAGGGCATTATCTCTAGTGCTCAGTCTAATTTGAGTTCAATTTTTAATTTTAGTCACAAAATAAAATGACTAACTAGAAAAGCATCACTAAGGCATCTTTAAAGAACAAAGAAAAAGATAGGGAAATTAAGAAACTTATCACACCGATATTCCTTCTTTGTTGTTCTGGATACACATTATTGATCTCTCTTTCAAGATATTTGCTTTTAGGTTTTTCTCTTGTACTTTTGCTGTTATTGGATTTACCAAAGACCTCAAATCTATATACAAATGCTTCGTTTTGATTGTGTTGCTCAATTCTTGGCCACACCCTTGGTCAAGATTCAACTGGATAAGACTCTTTCTTATGTCAACCATGAATCAAAAATCTTAGCAATTGTCATGGTAGAACCCAACTTGTTCTTACTCTGACCCACACATGTAAGACATTGCATCACAAGAGACATACATATACAAACAAGAGTGAAACAAAACTTGAAAGTTCATCAAAGGAGAATTTAAATAACAAGTTGAATTGCATTTATAGAGCAATTACAGAGATTGATTCATTGGTGTTAGCTGCTGAAATCTGATTCTGAACACCGCCCATAGCCTTTCTCATCAAATCCGTCAACCATTTTACAGAGACAACCACATAATCATACAAATTAAGAGCTACATAAATCATAATCCCTCCAATAATCCCATTAGATATTGAATAAGTTAATGGCATTAACAAAATTGTAACAAAAGCAGGAACACCTTCTTTAATCTTATCCCAATCAATATCCTTGACCACTTTCATCATCATCATTCCAACCATAACTAATGAAGGTCCAATTGCCCATGGAGGTACACTAGCCAATAGAGGTACAAAACACAATGATAACAAGAAGTAAAACCCGACAACTATAGTTGTTATACCTGTTCGGCCTCCTTCCCTTATCCCGGCTGTTGATTCCACGTAGACCGCAGTCGGGCTCGTTCCTAGAACAGAACCGGTAATTGTAGATATAGCATCAACTATATATGCTATATATTCACCTTCAAATCTTCCCTTTTCATCAACAAATCCTCCAACTTCAGCTAGGGAAAACAATGTACCTGTGGTTGCTAAAACATCTACATAAAGGATTGTAACCAGAGCTATCCAAACTTCACTCCTGTTAAACTCACTAAAACTGATTGCACCAGCTGTGTTTTGAATTCCTTCAAAATCCACAACCTTTTTGAAATAATCATATCTAGTGTCACCTATCTGTGTATAAGGAAAAAACGTCACACTAGTACCTCTAATCCAAGAAACTAATGTAACAAAAACAATACCATATATCATGCTACCTTTGATGTTTTTCATTAATCCGTAAGACATGAGTAACAGCCCGGTGGCACCGAGCCAAAATGTCGGGCTCCGTAAAATTCCACCGTCGCATGCGCCTGTGACCGGGTTAATACTAGAGCAAGCTGCTAACGTTAGCATCGTCGAAGAACTAGGCCCAACAAGACCTACTCCTTGTTGGGCTTGAAGGCCTGTGAAGGCGATAAAGAGACCGATGCCTGCGGCCGAAGCTAGTCGAACTGGACGCGGTATTAACCGAGCGAGTTTAGCTCGGAAACCAATCACGGCTATTGCGAGAAACGCACAACCTTCGACTAATACCACAGCTAGAGCTGTCTGGTATGTCATTGGTCCTGATCCATGTAAGCCCACTAAGTTGTATGCAAAGTAAGCATTGATTCCCATTCCTGGAGCTACAGCTAAAGGAAGGTTGGCAAAAACACCCATCCCTACACAACCAAATAGCGAAGTTAATACAGTAGCGACAATAAGATCACTTTTGGTTTGGGTTAGGCAATTTTGGTAGCCTATATTTGGTTTGAATTTGCAGTCTGGAGTTGGTTTCTGATCATTCATGATATTGCTGGTTGCATTCGAACCGATCGATGGTGGAGTACAATCTTGGATAGAGCACGTTCCACCGGAGTCAGCAAGTATCGTTGCGTTGACCGTTATAATATATGCCATAGTGAGGAAAGTGGCTGTACCTGCACATATTTCTCTTGTGAAACAAGTCTTTCTTGCTTCTAGTTTGAAATATTTTCCAACTTTGCTTTTAGATACTGTTTCATTCAAGTTTTTCTTCTTTCTTTTCCATGATTCTCCTAATCTTGAACAAAACCCACCTCCGAATCTTGAACATACCTCACCACCCATTTCTAGGTAAGATTTCACAAAGATGTAAGCTTTATCAAGTTTTAGAACTCTGAGAGATTACACAGAGAAAATGAAGAACTCAAGATGATATAAGAGGAGGCTTGTCTCATTCAAGTACTATATGGTGTATTTGTCTTTTTAAGAGAATATAAAACTAATTAAGTACCAATATTTAAAGCAAAAGTTTAAATAAAGGAAACGGAAATGCTACTATGTAGTGGCATTTATTTTTGTGTCTAGGTTTTGATTGATGGGATTGGGTTTCAACATCTTTAACAAATTTGATATAAATAATAATTCTAAGCATGCAAAGCAGGTCCAATTAACTAGTTTTTCTTTTAATGTATGCTTTATTGAAAATGATATCTGAACAGATTAAACCAAAGACCAAAAATGTAAGAGATAGGGAAGCAAGCAACTTCTAAACGATTTTAAATCACTAATTTAATTGAATGAGAAATTTTGATTTTTGATCCCATTAATGCTATATGTTAGCGTTTAGATCTTAATTTTATCTAGTTTTGAATTTGGGTCATGGTCAACAGATTGACCGATATCGATCGTCTTAACCATCCAATCAAGAGTTAAATAAATAAAATTATTAATTTAAATCTAATTTTTGATTTATTTTACAAACCATATCCGCATCGTCTTCCTTTGCTATTATTTCTAATCTCATCTTCATTTTCTTCTCCTTCTTCAAATTTTCTCTTTTAAGAATTCTCATTTTTAAATCTTAGTTGCAGATTAATTTTTCAGAAAACTCAATTATTTAATGAAATTGCACTCAATATAGGTTTTGCTAATAACAATCAAACTCTAAAATCCTTGTGTAAATTTTGATTTTCAGTTCAAAGTTGACATCATTTTCGAACAAAAACAAAGACTTCGAATAGTATGTAGAAGCAAATAAAGTATTACAGAGAGATCAATAAACAAGTATGGTCTTATATTCTTACATTTTGGTTGTTAATCCTTATGATGCAACACCACCTTGTTATGTTAGGAAAGTTGATTACATTACTGCTACAACAAACACAATAAACCAAGATGAACAATATATTGCCATGTTTAGTGATGATAACCCCAATCCTTATTTATCATGTAAACTTAAGGAAAAATAAAATTTTACGAGCAATTATTATTTTTTTAGTTTAGTCTAACTAATCATGCAAAAGTCCGATCAATTGATGATCAATATACTGGCAGACTCACTTTCCCTTGTACTTGACATATCAAATTAGTCCAGAGAACATTACCTTACTACGACATTTTGTTAGCCAACTTGCTAACATCATGACTTTCACCATCTTTATCAAACAAAGGCACATTCAGATTCGCAAACAAATAGTCTTATCGACACCCATTTTAAGGAATTGCACCATGACAAAATTTTCATTATACATGTATTTATTAATTAACCCATTAAAAACATTCATACATACAAATGTATCCAAGCATAATTACTGCTAACATATTCATAAGCTTCATGTAAAAGAGCTAAGAGTATTAGGGACCTAGTTAGTAATTCGCCGTACAATTCACGAATCAGTTGCGAATTTTAACGAATGATTTGAGAGCGAATAATACAGGCGTATTACTCCACTACCGAACACAATTCGCATCTTATATAGCCTAATCGTATTATTCACGAATTATATGAATTAGCAAATTGAATGGCCATGTAATTCAGTTGTATCCAATTCCATTTTTAAACTTCCATCCCATTTATTGCACGTCCATTTGATCCAATTAATAGCCCAAAGCTCAAATCAATATCTAAGTGTATTTTTTACAAAAATATAGTATTACTCCACTACCAAACACGCGTCTTTAAGGCTGCACATGAACCGGGCCGAACCGGCCGAAACCGGTTGAACCATCAGTTTATTCAAATTGACCATTAATGTCGGTTTAGTCTACGGTTCAGTTTATCTTAACCGTTCATCATAGGTTTAGGTGTAAAGACCGACCGAACCGGACCGAAAAAACCGGTTATTATTATCCCTAGAATTAATCATATTCAAACATAATCTAACGCTGAAAAACTAAAAACAACTTTGGCCTCATCGACTTTCTCATTTCTTCTCTTCTTCATTTTTTCTTTCTTCTCTTCGGCGGCAGAAAGAAATCATCAGTCACCACCACCACGACACATCTGCAACACCATCTTGAGATTCTTGAATGCAACCATCACCAACACCACCTTGTTAGTTGTTTCTCTTCATTCATTTTTCTTCAAGAGATTTTTTAGTCCAGGTACTGTAAGTCTGTTTTTGCCCTAATTGAATATTTTTTTAGTAAAATTACATGATTGAGTAGAAATTGGTTATGGGTTTCCTTATTCTGAGTGATCCTCGGAACTCAGAAGGTTTAATTTGATAAACCATTTTCCCCTAATTTCTTAATTTTAGTTTTCTGAAATATGAATTTCTGATTTTTTTTATATTTGATTTGTATAATGAATCAATGATGGAATAAGGGTATAAAAGATCAACTGATGTTTGTAAAGGTAATTCCCTTTCTTGCGTGGTTATGTTTTCTTCTTTGATTTGTTTGTGTTTGATGTTGTTCTTAATTCTGGTGCTCCATGTAGTTACTTGTGTGCTCTAAATTTTTATGTTTTTAGTTAAATTTAGGTGAAAATAATGTTACTTGTGTGGTCTGAATTTTGATGTTATTTGTGTGCTCTGAATTCAAATAATGTTACATATCTGAATGAAATAATTGAAGTACTATAGTGTTAATTCAATGTGATTATGTGAAATTGATTCTTAAATTTGAGTATAAAGTCATGGTGTGGTGTTTGTGGATGTTGGACTTATGGGTTTCATATTATAAATGATTACTTTTTGTTTATTATGATTTATGACTGTAAATGACCACTTTTTGATTTGTGCTTAATGTTTGGTTATTCTTATGCTTAATCAAATAAACTTTGTACTTCTTGTCCTGTGCAATGCAAATGATCACTTTTTGTTTTGTGCTAATGTAGTATTGTCAAATGTTTGGTTATGATTAATCATATAAACTTAATTTTAGTGCTAATAAGGTGGCAATATTAAGGTTTTTTTGTATTAGATCTTCTGGATGATCATGGATAAATCAAGTGAAACTCCTCAAACTGAAATTGGTTCGTCTAGTGCACCTACTGAGACTTTTGAAGTTGAAGTTACACCTTTATCTCAACCTGGTCCTGAAGTTGAAGATACACCTTCATCTCAACCTGAAGATACACATACAGATAAGAAGAAGTCTTGCGGAACAACTTCTAAGGTATGAGATGATTTTGAAAGAATAAGTGGAGATAAAGTTGTATGTAAATATTGTAAAAAACCATTTGCTACTAATTCTGGCAAAAATGGAATATCAATCTTGAACAATCATTTAAAGATATACCCTCAAAATCCTAACAAGAAGACGAAGGGACAACAAAATTTAATGTTTCCACCTCCAAGAACAGGTGAGGATGGTAAGATAGTTTCTTTGGGTTTTAGTTATGAGAAATGTAGAAGGATGTTAGTGGAGTTCATTATCAAGGATGAGATTCCATTTAGAATGGTAGAAGGAGAAGGATTTAGAGCATTTTGTATGGTTATGGAGCCCAGATTTAAGGTCCCTGGTCGTATGACTATATATAAACAACTTCTAGAAATCTATATTGAAGAGAAAAAGAGTTTGAAAGAGTACTTCAAGGCATGTAAACAGAGAGTAACAATCATAACTGATACTTGGACATCTCCAAATAATTTAACTATATTTGTGTGATAATTCACTATGTTGATCATAATTGGAAGTTACGGAAGAGAATCATCATATTCTGCGAGGTTCAGGGTCATACAGGTGTGGCGATTGGTAAGATGTTAGAGAAATGTCTATTGAATTGGGGACTTGAATATGTATAATGTTAGTGCTAATAAGGTGGCAATAGACTATCTGAGGACTAGTGTGATTGGATGGACATGATCAGAAGTTAGAGATGAATTCTTCCACGTAAGATTTCTTAAATTTTTATATTACATCTTTCTATCATCTTTTTACTGATTTATGTTTCTTTTGCATCCTTTAACATGTTGTGATAGCATTCAATGTAACATTAGGATAGGTAGAAGTGTCATTTGCTGCTCATGTTTAAATCTTTTCTACTTATTTTTTCTTATCAGGTTAGATGTGTTGCTCATGTTCTTGCTCTTGTTATATGAGATGCAGTGAAAGTCTATAATAAGTCCATAAGCAGAATCAGGTCAGTTGTGAATTATGTTAAGAGTTCTCCTGCTAGGTTATCCAAATTTAGACATTGTGCTGCTTTAGAAAAGATTGAATACAAGAGAGGTTTGATTTTATATGTGAAAACTAGATGAAACAACACATATTTGATGTTAGATGCAGTTGAGAAGTTAGAAAAAAGCTTTTAAAAGGTTGGAAAGGGTTGATAGTGACTACAAGGAGAAGTTCATTTTTGAAGAAGACATTTCTCTTGCTTTACCGATACTAACTATTTTGATGTAGTGATTTCTGATGATGTTGAAGTTATTGATGCTGCTTCTTCATCTAGTTTTGAATCTGATAGTGAACATGTGGATACTAATCTAAGAGGCACACAGGTACAACAGAAAAAGAAAAAGAAAAAGCCTCGTCAACATGCTCCCTATGTAGAAGATTGGGCCTATGCCAAAGGCCTCGTGAAGCGTCTAAAGGTATTTTTTGATTCAACGGTTAAGTTTTCTTTACCCTTTTTCTTCCTCTCAAGTTAAAACATATGTATTTTTATGGGAATTAGCTTTGATATATGGAAAATTAGTTCAATTTAGGAACAATTCTAGAGTAAATGCTTTTGTTGCAAGGATGGTTCATCTTATGTTTTTGAAATATAACAAGTATGGGGTGAATATGAAAAGATGAATCTTGTCTTATTTATTGCTCGATTACTTGATCCACGAGAGAAAGATGGTGGATTGGAATTTATTCTTGAGTGTTTATATGAGCAAGATGGTGACGAGGTTCAAAGTGTTATGAAAAATGTGAGAAATGATCTAGTGAGACTCTATGAGGAGTATATATCTTTGTATCCAAATGAAAATGAGGTGGTAAGTTCAAGCACTGTTGTTATAGATGACTCCCTAGTTGTTAGGCAAGAGGAAAGTTATGAGGCCGTGCTTAACTCAAGGATAAGAAGGCGTAGAAGAGACAATGATGGTATTGAGGGAAAAACAAAGGTGGATAGGTATTTGATGGATGAGCGTGAACCAATATCTGAGAATCTTGACATATTGGGTTGGTGGGAGGCCAATAGTGCCAAATATAAGATGCTCTTCTACATGGAAAAGGATATATTAGCCACTTCCGTGTCTTCAGCTGCATCTGAATCATCGTTTAGTACCAGAAAGCGCGTGCTTACTCCATGGAGAGCCCATTATCTTGTAGGACGGTTGAGGCACTGCGTTATACGCAAAGCTGGTTACGAAAACCTATTGCTTTTGATTTCCTATGTGACTATGTACCGGATGATAACTCTAGCATTGAGGAAGGTAATGTGTTCTTTTTCCTTTTTTGTTTTCTATACTTATCAATTCAAAGTGGTTACTTATTAAAGAATTAAACATAAAAATTGTTTTTTGTTGCAGAGTTATTAGGTGATATGCCTGTGTCAGAGATCTTTGATCCTTGAAGATGAATCATAATAGGCTGGATTATAGAAGTTAATGTGTAGTCTTTTTTAATTATGAAGTTTAAAAACATGACTCTAAGTTTACTAGTCTCCCAAGGTTAATCAAGATCAAAGATTCAGAATTCTCTAAGACTTTTTAATTATGAAATTTAGACTTTTTTTTATCTTAAACTTGTTTAAAAATATGTAGTAGTTAACTAGTACAAAGTGGATCCTATGGTTTTAATTATGAATTTATTGTTGTTTACTTGTGTAGTTAAAGATATAAGATAATTAAGATTTGTACATGAAATTTTTTTACAGGTGGAAGAGTACAGAAGAAACTAAAAAATTTAGTTTCAAATTTTTTATCTTAATAGGTAAAACGCTTTTATATGGGTTGGTTCAGATGGGTTTAACCGACCCATAAACCGTATATTTATTTACACAAATGCCATTGGTAAATAACCGAAATAAACCGAAGGAAACCAAAACGAGTCGGGTTAAAAAGTTGAACCGACCATGGACGGCACAACTACGGTTTGAATTAAGGGAACCGAGATCTGGTCTCGACCGAAAAACTGAACCGACCGAAGCTCAAATCAACATCTAAGTGTATTTTTTACAAAAATGTTGTATGCACAGGATTTGATCTCATGACTTCTAAGTAACTACCTAGACGTGAACCAGTGAACTACACATTATTTGGTATCTATACTGTATATACTATACATATAATCCATTTTAAAGTGTAAATCATAAAATTCTCCAACAATATTATGTTAAAAGGTGTTTTCAGTATCGAATTCAAATATCTAAAATGAATTTTACACGTACATAGTCATTCCGAATTTGACTTTTACGAATCCGAATAATACTCGTATGTTTGCCAAATTCCGAATTGCTAACTAGGATCGATGAACATAAAAAATAACCCCTAATTTAAACTTAATTTTACTAGTATTGGTTTTGTAGTTAGAAAACGATTAATATTGATAAATTCATTGATTGAAACCCAAAAACAAAACTGGATAAAATTAGGACCTAATGCTAACCTGTATCATTTGATGGAATCCAAAGTTAAAATTTTCCGAACTGAATTTATGTTGTATAGTGCAAATTTGACAGCTTTAAGTATTATTTCCACGTTATTACAAATTATGAGAATCTTATTATGTTCATAACTTTGATAATGAAAAAGTCTTAGAAATTCCAAAACATAAATGTAAGCATGCGTGGGACAGATGATTAGGGAGGGAATAGGGGAGTATTATATATCGTAATTGTTTTTTATTAGAAGTGTAGTAGATAGATGGTGGTAGTAGTTATTCTTTTGAGGAAGAAAAAGGGTAAAGAAAACTGCAGAAAAATTGAAGTTAAAATTAAATAAGTGAAAAACAGATTAGATCAGAGCAAAACAGAATATAATAATAGTGATGCCACTATCGTTATCTGACTGTACATGTGTTGAGGAAATAAGGGTAAAATCCGACGGAGGAAAAGACCATTCACATTTATGAGATGGTCCATATTCTATAGACTTAAAAGTATCACTAAATTTATCATCACATGTTTATGAATTCTAGATGTTACCCTTCAAATTCAAAGAGTATTTTGTGGATGGTATAAAAATTATTGGATGATCGGATATGACAAATCCAATAACCGGATCGTATATTTATTTTTTTGTCCATCTAACCACCGAATGATCGGATAAGAGTTAATTTTTCTGGATAATGTAATTGGAGAAGAATATATTTGTTCATAATTTATTGTAACATTCATTGTTTGAGCTAGTAACGTTTATAAGTGTTGTTAATTTTAAAATTTTGAAAATAATAATTATCCGTCCACCGAAGAGCCAGATGTGTTATTTTGTAAAAATTTATTCTGGGATATTCGGACTATGAGTAATTGTATGGACTATCTTTTCTTTTTTAAAGGGATGGACCATCTTTTTGTTTACTCATATGGATTTTTACTCCACTTATTGCTTAGCTTCTGTATAGCGTGAACTCTTTTTAAGTTATTAATGATTTTACCTCCATAATATAAGGGTCCGTTTGACACGCCAATATTAACAATGTAAGATATGTAATAGTTATAATGTCATGTATAGAACTACATGTAGTTCAATGTTTAGTGTTTAACATGAAAATATTAGGGATATAATATAAAGATGGAATTCTAACTTTGAAAATCTAATTACAAGAAAAATAAAAGTTATAAATAAAATAAATAGAAGAATATGTAAAAAAATTAAGAAATTATAAATAAAAAAAATTCAAAAAATAATAATAAAAATTAAATCAAAAATATTAAAATAATAAATTTAAAAATTAAAAACTTATAATTATAAAATAAATTAAAAATAAAAATAATAATAAATTAAATTAAAACAAAAAAAATAATAAAATAAATTAAAACGAAAACATATTTGACGGTGTAATCATAAAAAAAAATTAAAATTGGGGAATACCCTTATAAATTTCGGGATACCTAATAAAATAAAATAGAGACATTTTAAAGTAAGATCAATAACCTTTTATCTATATATTTTTTAATAGCTAAACTACTCTTGTATTTTTAATTTATTTAAATTTAAATTTTTTATCTTTAGTTAATTTTTTTTTAGTATTTTTTTTCTTTTCAAAATTCTTCTAAAAAGATAAGAGTCAGCATGGTAAATTGAAGAAGACCATGTCGATTCTAGACAGTCGGTATTGATATGGATGAACACCATGTCGATTGTTGTTGAGTCCCTTTTTCAGTCGGCGTGATTATAAATTTTCGACAATACCGATTGTTGTAATTTTTATTCTAGAAACTAAATTTTTTGAATCGGTATTATTTATATAATGAATATCGTGCCGATTGTCAAAAAAAATTTGACATGATATTCATATGTTACATCTAAAAACGGCATGGTAATACCATGCCGACATTGACTTTTTTTTAGTAAAAATATATTAAGTTTGATAAAAATATTTAATTTTAAAATAAAAAAATAATAAATAAATGAAATATGAAAGAGATAACTTAGTCATTTCAAAATGTTAGGACACCCTTTATCAGTTTTTCTAGGTTGGTATAATCCTAAATATCTCCAAATTCGTAGAAGTATTCCCAACTAAAGAATCACATCAACAGTTAAAAAGACCAAAATATTATATAAAAAATTAATATAATAATAACGGATAGCTAGTCCAACTGATCGTCCCCATTCCTCACATGTTTGATGGGCTTTAGAAGATACCGAATTTAAGTCACTGGTAGCGTAATACTGTACAATTTAACAAAATGGAAGGTAGTATTATCAGAATTTTTTTTCATCGCGCTGCACAACCAAAGTTTGAACTAGCACCTTTGTCACCGTCTGATGAAGATATGACGCCATCAAACTATTGACCTAACCATAGTTATGTACCAGAATTTTAACTACATTTTAGGAATCTTTTTAACCATATGTATATTCAATTTTTTTAAATACTTATCACGTCCTTCTTCTATCGTTTTCTTTTGGGCGCCAACAAAATATATCACTGTTATACTTTTTGAAAATTACTAATATCAAACAAATTGAGACTTTTAGATCTGAAATAAGAACTCATGCTTTCTAGTCGAAGAAGTTACATGGTGAATCATAAACAAACATTCTCATAATATGCAACTTATGTTTTGTTATTTTCTCTTTGGAAAAGTGAACTAAGATAATAATGGTGATCGTTGATGATGTTTTTGTTGTTGTTGAGTTGCATGCTGCAAACTATCTAATTAATCTTAAACAATAACATGTTCCCTGCACTAGCAAATTACATCGACACTAGTAAAACTAATGAAAATTATTGCCCAAACAACACCCTCTTACATAATATTGATCAAGAACATCCTAGCAAACAGTAAATATCCTAGTTGATATGAACTGAAAAACACAGTAGAAAAAGGTGGAGCCATCAGTAGTTCCATCAGCACCAATCATGCATATAGAATTAGCTATCCACCACCTTTCTAATTACGCACCCACCATGGTAACACTAGATGGTATTCATCGTTCCCGTGGCATGCAACATTGAGTTTTTCCATTAAATCATCATCTGATTGGTGAAACTTTGGCGCCGAAAATGGTAACGATATCAGACTAAAGGTTTTTTATTTTGCTTGAGAAACAAAAAGATACGTAAGATACAATTAAATTTGGGTACAAACTATGGTTAAGTCGATAGTTTGATGACGTCACATCTTCATCATCGGACGGTGATAAAGTGCTCGTTCAAATTTTGCTTATGCAGCGCGCGTTCAAATTTTTTTCCAGTATTAACTTGCCCCTTGCGATATAATCAATCCCCTATCCACCTCAGTTTCCTTCGTTGGTTTCTTATAAGGCTTGTGGTAGGCTAGCTAGTACGACAATATGGTCATCTATTACGGTATAGGTCTGGAATCAGATGAGTAACATAAAAAAATAAATAATAATCATAATAATAAATTAAAAATAATAAAATAATAATTTTTAAAAAAATAATAATGAAAGAAACAAAAGAAATATAAATTAAATATTTAATAATAAAAACCTTTATATTTAAAATAAATAAATAAAAATTTACCTGATTATTTAAATAAAATAAACTATCTTAACGGTGTAATCGAAGGATGTAATACATGATCATATTCAATACTACATCAAAAGGTAATTATTCAATATAATATGTTGAATAATGAGAATTATATGTAATATATTGTGTAATTGGATCTATGTCGAATACTCAACATTTAAATACAATTTTTAACTATTTCTTTTAACTGAACTACATCCTTCAATCATCTCTCGTTTAAACTTACTAAATGGGCCCAAAGAGTTGCCCTGAAGATCAGGTTCAACTTTTATTGGGTTAACAATAAAAGGGGTACTAAAATCGCATGCCTATTTTCTTTCCCAATTCCCAATCAAATATCTCGTTCATTCAAAGCAGTAATGTAAGCAATTCCACATGGCTCGAGATGTGCATGTGATTTTACGTTAAAAGACGGCATAACAGCATAGGGTAACAGTCCATTTAATATAATTTTTTGGATAATAAGTTTATCTAAAAAATACTCTATCCGTTTCTGGAAAAGTGTTAATATCACTTTTTTATTTTACCCTAAAAACAGATTAATTTGAAAAAGTGATAGTAACTCTTTTCCTGAAACGGAGGTAGTATTAAGTAAAAAAGAGTTGATCAAATTACAGTGGGTACACATGCCAAATTACCTGCCAGAAAATCCACTTACAAGTCAATTATTTCTTGTTTTCTCAAGTGCTTCAGGGGCCAATGAAATGAAATCCCTGATCTTTGAAATAAACTTTTATTGTTTTCTCATTACTTGGTTTCAAAATAGGTACCTAAAGAAGGAAGAAAGGTATATTAATTAAATATTCGTATAAATAAAGTTTTTTATAAATATCTTTATATATTATAACTATATTTTTTATTTTTTAGAAATCTTATTACTTAAAATTTGATTATCTTAATACCTTTATTTATTTAATTTTTTCATCTATCACATATAATATTTTTTTTTATTTCAAAAAACAACAAATTTCTTTCTCTATCACTTCACCACCAACACCATTCCACTACCACTCCAACTTGGCTTGAATTGTGATGGTCGTGGCAGTGTTGGTGGTGGAATGAATGTGGTGGTGGTAGTGGCGTTTGTAGAATGGTGGTGGTAAATTGACGGTGGTTGTGGTGGTGGTGGTAGAATGGTGGTGCTAGTGGTGGTGGTGATGGTAGAATGATGGTGGTGGTGGTGCTAGTGGTGGTGGCGGAAGAATTGTGATGGTGGTGCTGCTGCTGCTGGTGGCGGTGTTTGTGGTTTCAACATCTAAAGTTGATACCAAAAATCTGGTGTCAACATTTTAAAGTTGACATCAAAATCTAGTGTCAACAACTCAAGTTGACTTAAAAATTGAAAATTCAGAAAAAAGTTATGTTGTTGACGTCATAATCTGGTGTCAACAACCCAGATGACACCAAAATTTAAAAGTCATAAAATAATTATGTTGTTGACATCATATACCAAAATCTGGTGTCAACAACCCAGTTGACACCAAAATTCAAAATTCATAAAATAATTATGTGGTTGACGTCATAATCTGGTGTCAACAACCCAAGTTGTTACCAAAATTGAAAATTCATAAAATAATTATGTTGTTGATATGGTGTGAACAATCCAAATTGACAAAAGATTGAAAATTCAGAAAAAAGATATATTGTTGATATCATAATTTTGTGTCAACAACCCAAAGTTGACACCGAAATCTGGTGTCAACAATCAAAGTTGATACCAAAATTTATATACTCGGATAAGCGAACGAACCTAACGTGAATCGCACACGCATTTTTTAATGTGGAGCCGGTTGTGCTACCAGTACACCACACGTTTGTCCAATATAAATACTTCGTTGTTTTTATGGTTCAATTTCATACTATTCAAACAAACTAAATTACTAAATTAATAAATGCATCAAGAAAGAATATACCTGAAAGGTTATGTTGAACTATTACACTAGTCATAACCACCGGACATTCCATCTCCACCTCGTAAAAAGTATACAGTAATGTTTCATCTTGATTCCGTCTTCATTCACGCTGCTGCAGTTTCTTGTTAATCTTATATAACTCCCTAATTATCTACTAACTGCAGTCGACTAGTAGTGGTAGCCCAATGAGAACTTTTATGACCAAGAAATCACCACTACCAATTAGACTTGTCAGTTTATATGCATTTCATTCTCAAAATAAAATAAAATAACAACAACCAAAACGCATGCACGAAGACACACAAATGTAGACATTAATTTACATATGTAGTTTTGCACCGATCCATGACACATATGTACTCTCCTGATACACATGGTTTTCATTTAATCCGCATCTAGCAAATTTACACCAATGCAAAGTAAAATTAGCCAAACTGGATAGAAAAACTCCCACAGTTGTATCAGTTGAATCAATATAATACAGCAATATTATAGAAAAACGATAAAATCATTTTAACGCTCACTGAAAAACTACTCCCTCCGTTTATAGGAATATATTAATATTATTTTTTATAAATAGAGGGAGTATAATATAATAAAAAAGTATCATCAAACACAAAACACTAATACACGACTCAACTAGTAAATGTGTTTGTTATCCATAAAAAATCTATTTACTTTAATATTATATAATAACACTAAATTGTTGAATAACACAAAAATACAGAACCTAATGTGTATATTAATGCGCGTATCAATGCGAACATACCTACTCTTTGGATATACATTTTCAACATTTAGCAAATGTATACCTATGCAAAGTTAACTAAGTATCGTACATACAAAATATAAATGCGAACAAAACTACATAAGTTTGAAGAAATAAATCCAGCATCATACTACTTTATGGCACCACTAGCACCATTTCACCATAATCTTGTAACTAGTTTCCTTTGAAGATATTATCTATTTTAAGTTAATTTGAATGATCAAGTTAAGCTAGTTTTTGTCGAAAAATAGACAAATGATTCTAAACAATCAATTCTCAACTAATTCAAATGATCAATTTAAGTTACTTTTAGTTGTAAACATATATAATTCATTCTAAACAATCTATTTTTAGCTAATTTCCATTCACAATTTAAGATCTTTTTCATCGAAAACATGAATAATCATTCTAAAAAAATTGTACTAATCAAAATGACAGACAAACTCTTACCATAGACAAGACTAATGAGTGTGAGAAGGAGGCAATGAAGTCTCAGCATATCCCTACTTTTAGGCTATAGCCTTTCAGAATCGGAACTAAACATCTCAAATTAGGTTTCAGAAAATGTCCTTCTCTATGTTTTATATGTCTTCTTGATTTCAGTGATTTAATTGCTTTCATATTATCTAAACATGGTATATAATCTGTTGCTACAGTTCTTTTACATGATTTCCAGTCAATCTTAGCACCAACCAACAACAACTTTCTGAGTACCATTTCCAGGCCCCCACCACCAATACCAACACCAAATATACAAACCATCAATCCTAACAACTCCACCATCAACACCATCACTACGACCCACAAAACCACCAGTTAAATCAATATTTAAAATTAAGAAGATACACCAAAAATCAAAATCAAAACCTAAAACAAAGTTGAATGAACAATCTCGAGCTCAATTAAAATCGAAACAAACAAACAAATCAAGTTGAATCAACGACAAAAATAATAAACCAAGATCAAATTTAATGTGGAGTTGAGTGAAATATGATAGAATTAGGTTACATAGAATGACAATAAGAGATAAAACTAATCTTTTAATTCGTTATTGATGACGAATTTCAACCTCTCTTACAAATAGGTACAGAAATGTCTTTAAGAACAAACATTGTTATCATCGATATAAGGTTCTTCAAGCCTCATCCAGTTGAAAACCGAAATGAATCTAACGTTATTGGTGTTCGATATTAGGTTTTGGAGGTTAGTTTCTCGCTGATCTTTCGCCAAATTTAAGTTTTATAGCTAAATCAAATGGAAATCGATCTAAATCGATTGTTTAGGAGGTAGTGGTGGTGCTACACGTGGTGAATTTATAGGAAATATAGAGGTAGTGATGGAGCTGATAAAAAAATTCGTAGAGATGATGGACTGGGATGTACTGGTGTTGGAGATGATGATGGATTTGGTGGAGGTGGCGAAGATGGTGAAGGTGGTGGAATTCGCCTTCTATCGCTGAAGAGTTGTTTATCTTTTTGGAATTTTTATTTGGCAGTTAACAACGGAAACTTTCAGATCTAATATAGGGAGGGTAAATATGGTATTAATGATTAAATGGATTTTCTTCTAGAAGGTGAGGGATATAATTATTGATGGATAAGGGTATTTGTGAAGCCATGAGAATGAGGGGTATTTATTCAATTTCCACAAGGGAAAATTATGATTTTTTGTATCGGTCCTCACTCATATAAATAAGATACGACGATATTGTTTACACTGACCGATACAAATTGAAACTAACAGAAATAAAAGGTTTTGTATAACTAGTATTGTCGTCCTCCATTATATAGATCTGCATACATCATATGTTTAAATATGATTTTATGTGCAATAGATCAACTAAATTATTATGTTAAATATGACTGAGCATATTACAGTGTCTTCACTGGTGATAATTCCAAAAGTTATTAAAGTTCAGTTAACTTTTTTTTTTCAAATTTTAAATTACTAAAATAATATAAGATTGACTCCTTTCTTCTAGCCTATATATCGCATTAGTAAAGAATATATGTAAGGAACTAGATGAATTTTAAAAGGATCCTCCCGATCGTTTATCACGAAACTCATACATTACATATTAAGATTGCTGGTCGAAATTGCATTGATTCTCCATTATGAAAAGGATCGACTAATGAAAGACAGCAGCGCATTTACTTACCTAAACTATCAAATCTCAAATTGCATTCATCATGTGGATATTGAGAATATGTATCATGTTGACTAGCAAAGTAAGAAATCTTAATAGAGAAACCTAATTTAAATGTTGGATACAATAACACTTCATTTTATTTCTTTTAATGTATGTAAATACTTGGGAACCCCTAAAGTTCACATCAAATTATGCTCTGTATCAGACGGTATCAGATTATTCGTACATATCGACAGATACGAAGTTGATACCCGAGAAATACATATAAACTAAAGATCTTAAATTAGTGTCAATAAATACAGATACAATACAAACGATATGGTGCCGTATCGGTAGATAGTGAGAGAATAAAGTGGAATAGTGTATTTTTAGTTATTCAAAAGTGATATTTTTATTTTATCTGTGGGAATGAGTTATATAACAATAAATAGTATTATCATAGATTTCTTTTGCATGTCATATTGGCAAAAAAAACATGGTTTGATGAATCTGGTATCAATATCATATCGATCCTTACTAATACATATACGATATGTTGGTGTCAATATCATATCGATCCTTACTAATACATATACGATATGTTGGTGTCATTGAAATCGATCGATTCTGACCGAAAATAATGATCTTTATCTAATTAATATGTTGTCGTCTTCCATCATATAGATTTATAGATATTAGATGTTTAAATACACAAATTAGTTTAAAGTCGATTGAATCATTGAATCCGAAAAATATTTTAACTCAAATAAAATTTATATCATTTGAGCATATTTTATTATTTTCACTAGCCATAACAATAATACTCCCTCCGTCTCTTATATATATATACGAAGAAGGTGAAATCTCTTAGATTAAGAAATTTTTTGGTTTTTATAAATATTCATGGTTTTTCATGTTTTTACCTTTTGTTTTATTCCTAATGCAATTTTTCATATATCATAAATAAGGGTATGTATGTTAAAAAGACATCTAGGAATTGTAATTCCGCCTATTTGGTGGGACTAAAAAAATCCATTATTCCGCCTTTATAATAAGGACAGAGGGAGTATAACAAGACTTTTGAGCACTCGGAACCTGAACTCTTTGTTTAAATTTCTTCTGACTTATAAATCTAAGCACTTAAAGGCCTAGACAAATAAAGCTCGCACCTTGAACGGTGAGGAAACCTTCACTTCCTATTGGCCGAAATAAGACTTTTGTGGCTTTTGTGAAACGAGAGTTCTGATAAAGACACTTGGCAACATATGATTGGTTTAAAAAAATTAGGGAAAAAAATAATAAAAAGGGAAACCCTGCCTTACCGTGTTTTAAACTCTAATAAATAGACTCCAAAACCAAATTCAATTTGGAATTCGTTAATATTTCGATTCCAAAGTCGTGAACCTACCATATTTAGAAACCGTGACTACGTTAGGAAACTAAAAAGAAAAAATAGTAAACCTAACTGAAAACGGAAAGCCACAACGTATATTACAATTCATCCCGTCACACCAAATCAAAATTTAAAGGTAACTATGATGATGAATTAAGAATGCCCGGTATATAGCACGAGTACAAATCTAGTTATAATAACAACTTTAAAGCTATCTTGAACCTTTTTCTTCCTAGGAAGGAGAATCGGATTTTTTTTGTCTGGCGACGCATGTAAGGTTCTATGATTAAGGTTTTTTTATAAAAAAAAATCTTTAAGAAAGAAAAAGTTGAGACTATGCATCCAGTCGATCCCGGCAAACCTTTTTACAAAGTTAATAGATATGTCCAAAAATTAGAAGAAAGATTAGTTATGGATCTACGTTCCGATCATTATGACTTTTGGCCCTGTTATGATTGTCGATTTTATAACATAATAACTAAAAGATATTTGGATCATTTACAGATATGTCTCATTTTTTAAACTGTTTACAAAATAGTCCTATATTTTTTTATTGGAAATTTACAAATCAATCCTATTATAAAAAAAATTTCTTCCAGTTACAAATTAACAGGTGTTAATGATATGTGGAAATTTTAGGGTGACCTGATATGCCATTATACCCTTCAGTTAAATTATTAACTTGAGTCGGTTAAACTAACTATAATTGTTGGGTTTCACTCGTGATCCGATAAAAATTTTCTTCTTCACCTGTAAGAAAACAGTGGGTCTCCGAGCCACTGCTCTTTTGTCTCTTCAAATTTGCTTGAAGGGTGACCGATATAAAGTCATGCAACAAATGTTGGTGTATTAATGGACCTCTTAACTGTTTGTATTATTTCGAGGGGCGACATTTAAATAAAATACTCCAGGGCTTTACTCTACCAAGCACGTTGGAGACTCCCTTATTCTGGCTTGCGTCTTTGATTCCAAAAAGTAGAAGATGGACAAAGCTGGGGAATCATACCTTTGAAGCTTATTTTCTTTGCATTGCTTTTTCCTGCCGTCTTGGATTTCCTAGAGTCGATAGGAGACCGAGACCCTTCAATGCGCTTGAGTAACAAATGGTTGGGCTCTTAACAAAGGTCGTACCATTCCTACTTATGTTCAACCCGGTCTGACTTTTTGTTATTAGTCCTTCGACCTGATATTTGTTAGCTACTTGCATTAACACGATGTCTCGGATACAAAAGATACGAAGTAAAAAAAAACCTAAAATCATAAAAATATAATAAAGGAAAAAATACTATTCCCTTCGTTCTATTTTAGACGAGGGTTTAGGGATTTTTTCTAGTTCCATAATATTTGAGGGTTTTCATATTTTTCTGTAAAACTTCCAACAACACCTTCATATTTTATCTTGGAACTATAATTTTTTATTTTAAACATAATAATAACAATTAATGTTTGAAGATTTTTATCTAGGATATTGATGGAAAAAATTTATACCTCCCTATATTTCATAAACTGCGTGAAATACTCTACACCCTCGTCTAAAATAGAATGTAGGGAGTAAAAGGAGAGAAAACTAATGATAGAAACACATCCATTTATTAATTATATTGAATCGAAGATCCAATACTCAAAGGCATTCATACACAATAATTCCGAGAGATAGTGTCGAAACCCATTAGTCTTAATATAAACTAAATTAAAACATAAACAAATAAACAAAAAATGCTGGAATTTTTATAAGTCTCACTTGAAAAGTAAAAGCAAACAAAAAAAATATCATAATCGAAACTAGTTTAAGTAAATCTTCAGAACACACTACTACTGAGCCATAACTTTTTTTGGCTTTTTTTTTTAAACCATAGATCCACCAACACTTCCATCTTGTGATGATGATGGGGCTTGAAAAGTGAGCGCGCCAACTTTAGATCTAAACCTCATTTCTTTAGATTAGAGGCAATTGCACCACCAACACAAGTTGTTTTGTTGTGATATTCTTCTTAATAAGGTCTCATAGTAGGCCTTGCTTCTGTTCTTCCGAGGACATCCTAGTTTCTTAATTAAAGAGCATCAGAGGAACAATAGTTGTTCTTGGATGCATAGGAGAAGAACAAACTAAGTTAATACTACATAAGAGAAGAACAAACCTGGAGGAACAATAGTTGTTCTTGGATACATAGGAGAAGAACAAACTAAGTTAATATTGCATAAGAGAAGAAAAAATTAGTAGGTGATAGGTTTACACTAGTATTCCTAAGTAACAGCCACAACAAGAAAAATAAAGAATTAATTAAAATAGAAAAAATGATTACTTAGCCACCGCAAAGATAAACATCCTAGATATCTACTATATATGTTACTGCAGGGTCTAGAATCTGACTTTCAAACACTAAAATCCATTGCGTAGATATATGATTCTTACAAATGAGTTTAGGTATTTCACAGAATAATTTGAATCCTTGTATTGCATTTTAGGGTCATTTGTATTTGTACTTTGGTATTTCTGTTTTGACTAGAAACCAAATTTGCTGCCTAGTTCTTCAAAAATTAACGGTTAATACGTGGACTAATTGTTGACTATTAAAAATTCGGTCCAACCAAGTTAAGTTTATATTACTTTTTATATAATTTTTTTTAATTAATTTATTAACTATTTTATATATTTTCTCCTATCTTCTTTATTCGTCTAGAGCACATATTTATTTATTAACCATTTTTGTTTCCATTTAGACCTTCCAATTATATTTTTATATATATATATATATATATATATATATAATTTTTTTTTAATTAACAATATATATATATAGTTTTGGAAGAATTCTTTTTTAGAATGGTCCAAAGGAAAGAGCGAAATGGTAAATGAATAAAAGTCTGGTTTCAAAAAAAAAAAGATAAAAAATATGGCAACTATTAAAGTGGTTAATGAATTAATTTTAGAAAATTACATAAAAGACAAAAAAAACTTAACTTGGTCAAACAAAATTTTTGACAGTCAAAAGTTGGTGCGTGTTATAAGTGCAACAAATTACTTTAAATATATTCCACTAATACTAATAAGTAACATAACGGTAGTAAGGATCGTTTCGACGAGGAGCTGTATAATTGTTATTTGTTTTCAACTTCTTATGTAACGAAGGGGTATTCTAGTAAATTATACTACAGTAAACTAACGAAAATAAAATAAAAACAAAGTAAATAAAGGTTATGATCAAGGGAATATTGGTTATAGGTTTCATCTTACATCACCAAACAAGCTCGTCAATCGGTTATAGATAATATTCAATCTTTCCCATATCAATAGCCCTAGAGCACACCATCGAAAGCATACCGGTAAATTCTTTATGTCATCACATACCATAACGATGAATATGCAAATACTACTCAGTGAACAACCTAACGCAGTATGCTATTAAGTTTAATCCTCCAAAAGAGTTAGGTTCTTTGAAGTAGGCTAATTAATGCAATAGAAATAATACGAGTAATCTATTTAATATTGGTCAAGCTTCTACATGGAATCACATAGAGGTTTTGAGTACAATCAGTAATCACACTATGCTACTTGTAACCGGGTCTATCGACTATTCTGTATATCCAAACCTTAGTTTAACTTAAGATGTGAATATGTGTTCACTTAGTATGCATCCCCAACAAACACACATTCCATCATACATGACGATATTAAAAATAGAACATGAACAATAAAAGAGATCTTGAATATCAACAATTATCATCCAAATTGATTCACATATTGATGACTTCCAACTACATCCACAACCAATAGAAAAGAGTTACCTACTCATGGATTTACTAAAAACCATGGAAAATATACAAAATAATAATAAAAAAATGATATAAGAGGTAGAAGATAAGAGATTACTTCGGAGATCTCTTGTTTGAGCCTTAAATGTCTTCTTCTATAGCCTTAAATGCTTGTACCTCAAACGTACTCTCTTTCTAGGGTTCGAAATCCTTCCAGGAACGTGTATACTCAATTTAGAAGTCAATTTCGCGTCCACATATTCCCCAGGTTCGGCTAAGTTGATTGGAACACTTCATAGCAAAACATATCTCCAGTAAACTCTTCGAAAACATTAATTTTTAGGATTTTGGTTCGGATAGCAAGTTCCCAACCGAACCTTTCTCTGTAGACATAATCTTCCAAGTTTGTTTTGCTCTAATAATTTTTTCATCGACGGAATGACCTCATTCTTTCACCATTGGCTTCGTCTTTCATTCCCTTCAAGATGGTGAAAAAAATCATAGATTTGAATGAGTTACATTTGGTCCTTTCTCTAGCTTCAATTGTAGTATTTATCTTCCTTGTTCATTTTATGTCATAATGATCTCCTTTCTTTTTCTTTGATTGAATCCACTTCAAAACTCCTAAGAAACTCAAAAAAAACAAAATCAAAGCATAACGATATGAAAACTAATAAGAAAAAAATAAATTAAAGTACCAAAATAGTGCAAATAATACACTTACCAACAGTTTATCCAGGTATCAAACCATAATTGTTAAATAACTGGGTACCAAAATACGGTTATGGCCACAACTTGGGTACCAAAGTACAAATAACCCTACATTTTACTTTAATTAAATACCCACAAATATTTAAGCTAAACCTAGTAATATAATTTAGAAGGGTATGTAAGTTCGTAATCCACACATATATTAGATATAATTAAAGCTAAGTAAACATGAATAATAGAGAGGTAGGAAAAAACATCCTCTAAGTCCCCATGCCCTTCCAATGGTACCATATCATGGGAATAAATGGTCTTGTTGTCATTCACTGAGTAATGTATGGCAACATACCTTTAAAATATTTAAAAACAAAAACAAAAAACAACAGACTTAACATATTGGTAATAAGAGAAAGAATGATTGTTAAAACTATATATGTGTTATGAACACTTACTCAACCCAACTGGGTCTGATTTGTTGTAGAGCACAAATTGAATTTTGGAAGGGGAAACCCCTCAATTGCCACTGCACACCACTGCAAGTATGTTTCTCAAGGTCAACAATGAACATTGTATTATGTTTCTCGTAACTTCATAAAGCTTCCCAGCAACAACTTCTTCTAACTTGTATTCCCTTTTTTCTTGAACATTTTCTTTAGTAATTGTTTGGCCATAGGAACCAAATCCCTAGAATCCCATCCAATACAAGCGTTTCTTCTCTTTTAAAACAACCTCATCACCAGCTGACCATACATAAAATTAGTTTGCAGACTAGTTTCTCCCTAATGTTGGTTATCATATTATTGAAACTTTCAGAAAAGTTGTTATTCAGGTGTTCACAAGAGCTCTTCTGGTAAAAAAAGTCCCTACAACATCTTTTGGGATACTCACCCATCAAATTTTCACAAGCACTAACATTTCCTGACATCATGTTATCCATGTGTGCCTACAATTGAAACATATTCGGTGTTATAAACATTTGAACTCATACATTTACAATCTAAGAATCATAAAATTTTATTACTTTATTTATAGACTAACAATCATTCATTCATTTACGTACTAACAAACACATCGAGTCATATACCACAAAAAATTGCCATAAAGAACTCGGCCATTTTTTAGGTGTTGAATCCCTGTTACATAATAAAATAGTATTATCACTAACAAATATTCTTCATATGTTAAAAAAACAACCTAGTTTATGCCATATGTCACTAATATACATCATATTATTACACTAACATATAACTTATTATAACTCACATACCACAATAGTAGAGAGTATATTAGATTTTCTTTGAGTTTGCAAGCATAATCTGTATTGTGAGCATAAAAAGTCCAAACACGAAAAAATATGTCGATGATAGGACTAATTAGACTAACAAATTTCATGGCAGATTACAATAAAAAAAATAAAAAAAATCTTTGTTTGTAATGAAAAATAAAAATTATGCAGTGAAACAAAAGAGAAATCTTAGATAAATTATAACCATCTGATATACACCGATAATACTATAATAGCTATATAGGTAATTATGATCTGACTGAATACTAATGGTCTTATTTCACACGCATGTCTTTGCTTGTTCATGTCTAACAATATCAAAATAATTATATAAACAAGGTTTATGAAGCTACAATAATATTTTTAGAAGTATAGAGGTGTAAAAGATAATAGGTGGTAGCTAAAAACAATCAGCTAAAGCATGGTTTAGCGCAACAAAATATGATCCATGTCACAACATGTGCTAACAATCAGCTAATAGAAAACAAATATCATCATTACTTACAGATTATGATAAAAAAGATCGTTAACATGTGATATGCTTGGTCCTTTTTCCAACTATTTGTAACCAAATGTCTAGAATCAGGGTCCATTAGATCATCACTCGGTCAAACTCACAAGTTTTGATATGTCAAGCTTGTTGTAATATTAAATTAACAAAACTATATCTTGATTTATAGTTTAATAAAGCCAGTCTCGGACTAGGATCAACGCATGGTAGTTGAGTATCATAGTTAACCGAATAACCCTTGAAGATTGAATACTGAAGAACAATGAAGACATATGCGATAACTTCATCAACAAAGGTATGTGGAGACAAACAATCATATTTACTTATTATTTCTACCATTCTATCTTCTAAGACAATATCGTATAGATTTGGTATATAATGAATTACAAAGAAGAAGTTTTGAGTTCAAGCTTATACTTGATTTAATATCGAAAGATGAATTCAAGCATTGGATGTTCATAGGTTATCTCTTTTGAGGTCGAGGATAATTTATTGTTCAAAAAAATATGTCTTCGAAATATAAGCCTAAAAACATCAAGTTGCAATATTGTTCATGAACTGATTTTTATTTCACAAACAATAGAAAAAATTGTTGTTCATGAACTCCAAAGTGCACATGAGTTTACGAATTGATTTTATTGGTTCGCGAACTATGAAATTTCAAGGTGTTACCGGATACTTTGTAAATTTGCTCTTGTGTTCACGAACTGATTTTATTGGTTCATGAACTATGAAATTTCAAGGTGATACTGGACAATTTGTAAAAAATTTCTTGTGTTCACGAACTAATCTATTGGTTCATGAACTATGCACTTTTGAATATGTTCCTAGGCGTTCAAAACATCTTATGTACACAAACTGTTTTTCTTAGTTCATGAACTATCATGTTTGTGGGTGTTCCTGAACTCAAATCTTGATTGATAGATCATGATCTTTATGGTCTATTAATCGTGAGCCAACTTTGTTCACAGTTCTTAAACGACAAATACGTTTGTGCACATTCTTCTTTGTAACTTAAGGAAAACTTCTCACATGCTTACATGGTTTCCATTATTTGGAATCAATATATATATTGAGAATTTAAGTTTTCTTGGGATCAAAGTAAATCGTAAACATAGAAAATTTCTTTTTTCCTTAGGAAAACAATTAATTGAACTTTAAGAAATCTAGCCTAATTCGTCATTATAAATAGAAGATTATATGCAAACAAGATGACTACACATTTAGTTCATAACACGTGTAATCAATGAAAACTAAATAAGAATATAGCCTTCCACCATGGGTAAAACTAGAGGCTTCTTGATCCCAAAGAAGATTTTAACAAAAGGAAACACAAAACTCCTAATTATATTATTCATATCTCTTTAACAAGTTAGCTTTTCCATAATCCATAAAAGGTGTGTTATGGGATGAGTTTTTAAGGATACAAGACTCACTATTTATAGTGTTATGACCAAGGCATTGGTTGGAAATACTTATTTATCAATTTTGAAAATTCTCAAGATATGCAATTATAATATATTTCCAAAATTAATAAAAATCAAGTAATATTCAACTCAAAATCGATTTCTCTCATAGACTAACAACTAGATAGCACATAACATGTACTTTACTAATATAGCTTGCTAGAGATGTACAAACCTATGAGAATGAAAAACATATAATTCGATACCAAATATGGTACAGAAAAATCGATATCTTGGGATCTTTCCTTGAATATCAGAGGTATATACTTGAACATTAAGAAATTAGAGTTCAACACATTTACAAATAATTATGTCAACTGTCTAATGAAATTTCCAATCTAACTCATATACTTTTTGATATCTACAAAAACCCGTGAAGATTAATAGACCAATCAAAAATGTAAAAATGAAAGTTAGATTCACTCAGGATCAACCCTAGGATCGATCCTTCCCACTAGGGATCAATCTTGGGATCATTCCTTTTCTAGAGATCATTCATGAATCCCTATTTCGACTTTGAAACAATTTTTCCAAGTCTACTTCATTAAACTATGTTTGCGAAAATGCTTTCTAACATATTTACTATGGTTTGAATTTATACGAAAGTTCAACACACTAAAAAATAACAAGTTACCAATTAGTGCAATGTCATAAACATGAAGTTTGTTGACAAGCTATTCTTTGTAACTCCATAAAATTTAAGTTGTCGCAGAAACTAATATATATCATTCCTTTTGATACTTTGATCATTGTATAATGAACAAGTCAACAATACTAAACTCATTTTAACAAATGTAACTTCATATATTATGTTTTCAATGAATAAATACTTGCATGAACAATAATAGAAGTGGAATAAGTCAAGTCTATAACTACTAACCTCAAACTTAAGAATGATGTCTTCGTTTTATCTTCGATACATCTTCAGGTCTTCATGAGTAACTAACAAATAGTCTCAACATTTTTTCGTACCTAGTCTAACCTAACGAAGTTGAATTTAGTAATCTACTCAAGTAACTCCGAGTTTTGGAACTAAAATTGACAACTAAACTTGACATACCAACGCTTGATGCGTTCAACCGAGCAGTGTTATAATAAAAGAGATTTTAATTTTGTATGTGTGGAAACTGGAAAACTTTAAAGAAAAATGATGTGAAGGAAAACAATTACCCAAGGGTCTTGATCGTTGATGCGCACAAATTATTTTTGGTAGATTGAAGAGGAACCTCCTGTATGGTGACGAAATTTGCCTCATATTTTATTTTTTAATTTTATCTTAATTTGATCAAATTGGAAGACATTTGATAGATATTTCAAAATGGATTTGATAATCCAAGATTTACAGTCCCCAATTGTTGATAAATACCACTGATCGACTTGTTCTTCAATTGCTTTAAATTAAAATCAAAACTAAAATTTATTAGCAATGGTTATATCAGTTCATAACTAATAAATTTAACGTTAGACTAAAATCAGTTAGGAATGCTTATATCCCTTTCTAACTGAATCGTCGCTAAAAATTGAAAGTTAGTTAAAATTATTTCAGATCCAAATCGTTCGAATTTGTGGCCGTCCCATGATAAGTGCATAATTCATATGATTTTAGTGTCAAATCCAGACTAATATTTTCTATAGTTCTCGCATATAAATTGTTATTATGTTTGTTTTATATCTTATATCTTATATTAGATGAATCATCCGAAATCAAAGAAATGGCTACAAAAGTGCTAAGGAAACGGTGTTTACAAATCAAAACCACTTGTAATTTGTTCAAATCCCCAAATTATTCACCTCCATCTTGAAGATAAATTAAATACAAAGCCAACGCAAAAAGAATGAGGTCATTCCGACATTGGACGAAGAAGTTATGGGCCAAACGATTTTTGAAAGACTTGAGTCTACGAGGAGAAGTTCGGATAGTAATCATTCAGCTCGAAACAACCAAACCTGGAGATCAAAAATCAAGTTTTTCCACAATTCTACAAAGATTTATTCGGCTATAAGTTGATCTGTGGAACAAGCCGAACCTAAAAATGAGTTTTTAACAAAGTATCTAGGAAAATGTTCAGCTGATTAGTGAAACAAGGATAAAAGCCGAACTTAGGAGAGCATTTTCGATGAAAAACAAGAGTGTCCAGGAGGAAGTTCGTCTGGTAATCCATCACCAATTAGTAGACGAACCTGATACTCACCTAGAGCAAACATAACTTGTTAGGTTCAGCTGGAAAAGTCCATACTCGAATATGTCGAACCTGACACCATTCTGGGACACTTTTGACTCTATTTTTAAAAGAACATGGGCCCAGAAGGATTCTAATCCCTATATATCATAATAACTATATAAGAAGACTCCCAAGATATTAAGAATACACCTTTACAAGTCTTGGAGGAGATCAACAACACAAGATGCAAAAGCTAGGGTTTGGAGCGGTTTCATCATCGTAACGAATTCTCTTTACTCTTATGTATAACATGGATGCTTCTACATCCATAAGCAGCTAATATAACTTATTGAGGATAAATTCTAAGTTCTAAACATGATTTGATTTAATAGATATGAATATATTTTGAGTTCTTCACATGATTATTGTTTGTTTTTACTATGAGGAATGTTATGATTGATTAATTGATTGTTCTAGACTTCTAGGTGGCCAACTAAATCGGTTTGTTGATTGATCTATTGCTATTAAGGGTTAGGATATCCGTAATTGCTGAATAACTCCTACACAAGTAGAACGCGTGAGACCTTGCCGAGGGATCTGTGGAGCTATTGCATGTAGACACAACACTATAAAGTGGTCTTGCGCTAAGAGTCTAACTACTAGAATCAACCTATAAAGTCATAAAATATAAAGCATTTGACCAAATTACACCTAGAGTGCGCTATTTCTAGGTGGTTTAGACAAATAGAATCTGGTATTCAAGCGCTTCGATAGCCAATGACCAAAGGACTTTTGGGGATAGCACTACTCTAGCTGTTATCCTACTGTTAGTAATTATTTGTGATGAATGAAGAATAGATGAGTATACTAATTCAATAATTATTTAGTAATGAAGAAGGATTCCTTGTTCATATCTATCTCCATTGCTTACAACTTAATTACTTTTAATTGCTTTGTTTACTTTCTTTAAAACCTAAAACCCCTTTGTAACACTTTGAACAACTAAAATACTTCGTTTTTCGTGGGAATAAATCTTATTTACTACTATATTATTCATTAGTAAAGTAGAAGATAAATAAATTAATTTATGCATATACGACACGCAACAACCCCACCGTGGATACAATCATCTAGTTATATTCTTGTAATTGGATGACTAAAGGAAATCCTTCACTATGATAAGAAAATATAAAGCTTGTCCATCATGTTTTTTCCAATTTCATTTTAATTCGATCATTTACCAAATATCATTTTGGAGAAATCCAATTGCAAGTAGTTTGCGTTTCAGTGATGTACAATTTTATTTTAATTGTAGGTAAACAGTCAACCAACATAAATATAGATTCCAATTTCCTTAAAATATAGAGTTCGTGATTGAAAATGGTGTTCTATGGTTGCTGGAGCGGCTTTGTGCAGTAACCAAATCAATTCAAATTTACCTGAAATGGTGATAGCTTTGGCTCAATAGTGAAAATTGAAGAGACACAAATTTAACATTTGAATTAGTTTTTGGGTACCGTATAATGTAAGTTGAATTTTTCTGGGGTAATAATAACAATTTCCACCGGAATCAGAAATACCTAAACGGTCGCAGGCTGTTTATACCTTAAATTGGGATATCAAAGCTTCACACAAGGCAATTTTGAAAATAAAAACAAATTTGTTTTTGCTAGACATATGCGTTTCTGCAAAACGAAAGCGAAACTGTTTTTGGTAGGCATATGCTTGTCACATCCAAAAGCAAATTTGATTTTGCATAAATCATTAAAAAGATTACTTGATTAATGCTAAACAAACAACTTCTTCATTGTCTCAATCAAAAGCAAATATGAATGTGCATTAATGTTTATGTAGAAATAAAACAAAAACAAATCAAAATCTGTATACCGGTCTAAATCCGCATTAATGTTTATGTAAAAATAAAACCAAAACAAATCTAAATATGCATACACATATTTCTCTAAGGTATGCAAAATCCAACAAGAATAACCGATATTTTAGCAAAATCAGGTTTTGTTTATTCAACCCTTCTAAAAACCCACTGAACCCGATCAATAACATATTTCATAAATAAAATATTTATTTAAAAAAAAACGGATAGAATTGGTTATATTAACCAAATATTTTTTATATTTGTATTTTTTAGAAATGGTAAATCAGAAAATAGGTAAATTTATATGTCTTTTTTCATGTCCAAAATAATTGACTAGCTTAAACTTTTTAAAATATGGGTAATTAATAATTTTGAAAACATTGGATGTGTAAACTCTACTTTAAAGATTCTAATATGGATAAAAACCTATTCCCCTGGTAGATCCAGCTATTATTATCAAAGCTATTGGACATCAATGGTATCAGATTTATGAGTATTCGGACTATAACAGTTCAGATGAGCAGTCACTCACTTTTGACAGCTATATGATTCCAGAAGATGATTCAAAATTGTGTCAATCATATTTGTTTTTAATTAATTAATTAATTTTAATTTTTAAATTTATTTATTTATTTTTAAATTTTTTTTTCTTAAAAGTTCAGGATCGGCCTAGTAAAATGAAGAATACCATGCTGACTCTTGACAGTCGACATGGTAAAATGAAGAATACCATGTCGATTCTTAACAGTCGGTATTGAAGCGGATGAACACCATGCCAACTGTAGTTGACTACCTTTCTCAATCGGTATGGTTAGAAATTTTTGACAATATCGACTGTTATAATTTTAATTCTAGAAACTAAGATTTATAAATCTGTATTGTTTATGTAATGAATACTGTGCCGACTGAAAAGATCAACAAGAGTCCGCATGGTGTTCATATGGTAAACATACAATGTCAACTTTGGATTTTTTTTGACAAAAAATTTAATTTAAAAAATAATTTAAAATTTTAAAAAACATAAAAAAAATTCTAAAAGAAATAAAAACTTTAAAAAAAAATAAAAAAATAAAAAATAAAAAAATAAAAAATAAATTAAATAAAATATGAAAAGGATAATTTAATCATTTATAGTTTTAGGATATACTTTATCAATATACCTAGATTGGTATAATCCTAAGTATCCCCTAACTTAAAGGGATATTTCCCGATTAAAGGTTTAGGAAAGCCAGAAATCTCTTTTTGAATATGACCCTAGCTAATATGCTTTTCCGTTAAGTTCCATTATTTACTACATTGACGGTGATTATATATGACCTGTATAAACTTGTTTCGTCAACATACATATTTCCATAGTTTTCATTGCAAAACTATTTAATATTTTGTCTCTATTTTATCATAATGTGGACAACAACTTGGAGCCAGCGTTATGATGAGTTAGGTGCGGAGACACATATACGAGTATATGGTTCTTGATTGATACTAAGAGACATGTCAAACGAATAATCCTCCTAGTACAACTTGACCGAGATCTGGGAGATACGCACAGTATTAGGGAACATGCTAAACTAGTCGTGTATGTAATAGAGAGATGTGTTCTTAATAAAGATTTTTAATATGAATTAATTTTATACCCATGCTATGTACTATATATATATAGTGCCCATATCTTTTTGAATTTGTTATTTTTAAAAAGTGATAGTTATCTGTATTTTTTTAATTATATTTTCCAATTATGCTCTTTTAATTTGATTGTAAGGAATTCCATCATCTTTACAAGACTTTGTGTCCGTCTTTAAAAATTACCACAATATAAAGCTAACTTCACCAAATATATATAGTTTTTCGGAAAAAGATGGAGTCAGAGTTTCGAAAAAGACTGTTGTAAGATTAATATTTTAGCCCAGGCAAATAGAAAATACATTTAAAATGAAACATATAATGCTGATGAAATTTGATAGTTGCACGTACCTTTTTGTTATACCCTTAAAAAAAAATCCTAATAAAGTGATGATGATAATTGATAGTTGCTCGTACTATTTTGTTGTACCATTCAACCAAGCTCCTTTTCTTGCTAACAAAATGTTGATGAAATTGATAGTTACCCTATACTAGAGCATACATAACAATACATTAGCAGAATTCCACCATTTTCTCAAGCTTTTGTGTCTGTCTTCGAGTATCACCACAATATAAAGTTAAACTTCACCAATATAAATTTCAGCAAAAGATAGAGCAGAGTTCCAGCAGAGGTTGTTTCAAGATTAATATCAACCCGTGCAAATAAAAAGTATATTTAAAATGAAACAAATAATGATGATGAAATTGATAGTTAGCCATACCTTTTTGTTGTATCCTCCAACCAAGCTCTTTTTTACCTAATAAAATGTTAACGAAAATTGATAGTTGCATTATACTGTAGCACACATAAAACAGACATTAGCATGGAAGGTCAAAAGATAGTGGGAGTTTATAAATAATAGATTCATCTGGTTACAGAACCTTGACGACCACTGGTATATGACCAAGGTTGCATCCCTACTGAATTGCATCCATACACCCACACCCACACCCACACCCACACCCAAACTCAATATAACGAAACAATAATCCAAAGTCATAAGAGTAGAAAATATGGCTAGCTTTAAACTATTATGATTCATTGTTTTACCTATTTGATTGAAATTCAAAGTTTTTTTTGTGTGTGGTCAAATTCTAAGTTGATGATTTTTTTCTCGACAATCCAAAGTTGTCTAGCATTCTACTTTAATTAACTTTGTTTTTCATCTACCTTGTAAAATCAAATGTCTATAGCTATTAGCAACCGTTGGATTAGGTATACAATATGATCAACATGAAAATTTTAGATATATTTGCGCAAAAAGTGTTTCCTCTTACATATAGTGAGCTAATAAACTTTGACGCCAAGGAAAAGCGCGACGCGGATAATTTTTTTAAAGAGGTTCACAGTCCTAATCAATATAGATATAAAAGATCACATGACGAGGGTACCAAGTACACCATAATATTTTCAATATCATTATATGAAAACTCACCTTGTATAATCTTATCAAAACAATAATGACCAGAAGATTATTTCAACAAGGTGATTCTTGGCAATAGTCAAAGTTCAATTTGAACTAACTATGAGATCATTGCCAAGAAGGGATTAACATACAAATAAGATTACTTAATTATAATAACAATTACAATACAGAAAGTAAAACAATCAAACAGACACAAGCTAGATTATGTTAACAAGGAAAACTGCTTCGAAGAAAAACCCAAGGACCTAGTCCGGTTTTGAATACTCTCTGAATTAAGCCGTTATGCAAGTTGAATACAACAACATCGTATAGTTGAGACCAAGTAAACTGCCGTCAGTTACCCAATTCCCTTAGTATCCATGCTCCTAAAACCAATATGGCCAACATACGTGAATCCTAAGACATAGTATACTATCTTGAGTCACTTTACCTTCTTCAAGACTTATGCACCAAAATCCTTTGGATCATAACCCGAAACAGTATAAGATTAACCTGCTTAAGTACAAAAATCACTTATTAATTATCCAGAATCAATATTTAGATCAGTGATAAAGTAGAGCCAAAAGATTAATAATTTAAATTGTTTTGGTCAAAAGATCAAACCAATATAATGATTATCGAAATAATTAATCTTGTTGAACAAGCTCTATCCAAGAAATTTAATACAACTAGACAGTTTGTCTGATCAGTTTGATATTTAGAATATTGACTGCTTGTGTAATCCCAAAGAATCAAGTTCGCATAAAGTCACACACAAGATCAGAACCAAAAAGAAAATTCTTCAAGTTTTCAATCTCCGAAAGTAACCGATGCGAAACAAATTGGTTCTACTATTGACGCACAAAACGGAGTCTGTTAACATTGATTGATCAACAGTTATAACCTACAGATCAAGAATCACTTATATTTGTTCTAGTCAAATCTTCAAACAAACTTGAGTGGCCTTATATCAGAAGAAAAGGACCTTAGAATAAACAAGTTTGATCAATCGAAGATGACTACACCGTTAGTTCAAAACACAAGTAATCAACGAAAAAGAAATAAAAATATATCCCTCCACCAACGGTAAAACTAGAGGCTTTTTGATCCCAAAGAATACTTTAAAAAAGGCAACACAAGATGTTTCTCCTTTTAGATTACTCCTATCTCTTTAACAAGTTGGCTTTTTCATATTACACTAGAAGGTGTGTTCTAGGATGAATTTGTAAGAATACAAGACTCATTTATAGTGTTATGACTAAGGCATTGATTGAAAATAATTCTTTAATAATTTCATAAATTCTCAAGATATCCAATAATAATATATTTCCGAAATTAGCAAATACCAAGTAATATCCAACTCAAAATTGAGGAAAACTAAGATTAACTAGCACATAACATGTACTTTGAAACAAGTTTCATAAGTATACTTCCTTAAAATATATTTGAATCATCCTAATAAGATTGAAAATTGATACAAAATAGCTAAGAGGTGAAGTACTCCAAGTACCCAAGTGCCTAGAGCCATGAGAAATTGAAGAAGGCGACGAAAAGGAGCAAAGAACATTGAAAAACATAAAAATGACTACCAAGTAAATAATTGAATATTCAAATCCATTAGTTTCTCACAATCTATTAGATAATTGAAATACGAAGCTCATGCAAAAAGAATGAGATCATTCCGAGGTCGTATGAAGAAGTTATGTGCAAAATGGTGAAACCAAATTGGATTTGGCTTATGTTGGGCCTGCCCAGGAAGGAGAAGAAGGGATGCGTTTGGCTTTCCTTGGACGTGAAAATAATGTTTTTGTTGGATGTTGAGGAGGTTAAGTGACATAATTGGATATGGATTAAGAGGAGGTGTTAGTATTTTAGGAGGTTAAGTTTTCTACTTGGATAAACATCAAAAAGAGGTGAAAATATTTGATGACTATCAGGTTTCCTAGTTGGATACACATCAAGTGGAGGTTAAAAAAGTATATATAAAGGGGAGCTTGAAAATATTTGATGACTATTGGATAGACATCATGAAGAGGTTACAAAAGCTTATATATAGGTAGCCTAAATGTAACTTTCACACACCATTTTCTCTACAATTAATCAAGCTTTTGGAGGAGAGATTTTTCATGGCTTTTACTGTGAGCTTTTATTTTTTATTTTTTTTCTCTTTTCTTTTATTGGTATAAACTCTACAGCTATGTGTAGATAATTCTTTTATTGATTAGGGATGATTTCAAAGTCCTGAATAATGAGATCTTAATTAATTTTACAGGTTTATTTTGAGTTTTATTTTTCAATTCGATTGTCTCTACTATTTTTAGTGTTTGAGTATTATTATTGGGTTATTTACATGAAGTCCAGGTACCAAATCCTAAGTTGACAAACGTTAGACTAGACACTAATATTGGACAAAATCCAAGTACTAAATGTTAATTAACCCGTTTCTTTTTCTTGCCAAGTATGAAAAGTTGTTTAGATGAAACTTTAAAAATTATTTTATATAATTTTTTGATTCATAACTATTGCTTGATAGTGGTTTTGGTGTTTCTTAATGTTTGTGGCATTCATAAGAGAACAATTTTTTGATATAATTTCTAGTGTATCTTTAATCTATATTTCCGAACCACCCCATAAATCATACTGTTGCAGGAAACTATACCATAGATGAGTAATCTTATCAAACAATGTTTGTGCATTCAAAACTAATTTTTCAATGTCGTACTAGTCCAACGTTATTCAAAAAGGAAGTGTCAAGAATATTTTACTAATTTTTGTAGGTTGATGTCGTCTAATCTGAGAACTGGATGGATGAAACCGTATTTTCTCACTTTTTTTAAATCGAGCACGAGGTGAGTGTGGACTTTCTAACTCAACTAAGTTGAGTTGGTGTGAGCTTTTCCATTCCCATAATGAGTACCAAAGGCAGTATCGTTCATGTTTTCTCTAAAGGATTTTTGCATGATATGATTTTCTTTCATCTTTCTATTGTGAGTACTGCGAAGGGGAATATCATTAAGAGATGAAATGATACACGAGAAATCATGATTCTTGAGATCCATTTTTATTCTTTCTATGTGGTTTACATAATACTTTCTCATTCTAGGTATTTCTTTATAACAAATTTTAGTTTTTTCATTAGAAAGCTTAACATGATTTATTGGAATACTTTGTTGAGCGACAGTATCATTATTTTTTCCTTTTTTACGGAAATGTTCCACAGGTGCTGATAACTCTTCATCCGAATCATGATAATTCCTACATGTGTGTGGAAAGTACTATTTCCGGAAGACATTATCAAAAAATTTACCATGTAATTTTGAGTTGATATGCGTTCGTTGATCTTTGGATACTATGTTTGCTGTAGGATAACTTTCTAAGTCTTTATGACAAGATATTTCTTTTAATGCTTTCACAACAGTAGTATGAAGTAGCATTAGTTTCTTGTCAATAGAATGAAAGTTATATTCTTTATGATCTTCCTTTTTAGCCCGATTCTGAGTTTCCTTGAAATCAGAAATATGATGATCAATTTTTACAGTAGATGGAGGAATTTCAACATTTACATTTGACTTAATTATTCATATAGGTAACGCCTTACGTAAGGGAAATCATGATTTGCTTCAGATGTTACCAAACTAGATTCCTTATCATATCCCGACAAAGTGGTGCTAGGACTTCTGAATTCTTCATAAGAAAAAATTATACTAACATTCTTAGTCAGAGTTTCATCTAGAATATCTCTTTCTTGGGTTAGAGCTTTATAAGGAACCTCCATTTTAACTAAGAAGGAGTCGTTCTGTTCGGTTAAATCATTTGGTTACAAGTACTTTTCTATGATATCTTATCAAATAACATTATTTTCTATTTTCAATCTTTATACCTCGGAAGACAAACAACTAATGGGCTTTAATAGTTTTGGCCAACTCTTTTTCAGCTCATCTTTCAACGCCTGAATCAGATTTATCAGACATATAATATGTGCTTTCAATTGTCTTATATTGGAAGTTAACGTGAGATGATAACAAAATAACATATACAAATTATGGACTTAAAAACCTATGTGACATGTCAATCAGATCATTCATTGGTTCTTCCACAACCTTATTATGATTCATGTCCTGGTAGGTTGGATCGCACCAAACACAAACTCTTAGGTCTTTTTCCTGTTTGCCTGCTCTAATACTAATTGAAATGATGAGGTCACCAAGTACACCATAATCTTTTCAATATCAACCTATGCAGACTCACCTTATATAATCTTATTGAATCAATAACGACCAAAAGATTTTTTTAACAAGGTGATTTTTTGCAATGTCAAAGTTCTAATCGAACTAACTATTGGATCTTTACCAAGAAGGGATTAACGTATGATTACTTAATTATAATAATAATTATTATAGTTCGGAAAGTAAAGCAATCACACGGACAAATAATATTTTGTTAACGAGGAAAACTTCTTGGCAGAAAAAACCCCTTGACCTAGTCAATTATTAAATACTCTCATAAATAAGACGATATACAAATTGATTACCGTAACTTTGTATCGTTAAGTAAATTACCTTATGTTACCAAGTTACCAATTTACCTAAGTATCCCTACACTAACAACCAATCTTTCCAACTCACATGAATCCCAAGACAAAGTTCATTATCTTGAGTCGCTTCATCACTATGAAGACTTCTGCACCTGACTCCTTAGGATCATAACCCGAAACTATAAAGGACTAACCTGCTTCAGTAATCAACTCACTTATTAATTGATGGAATTTTAATTATATTGCCGCAAGTGTACGAATGTCGATTAGACAATATACAAATAATGTTCGTCCACAGAGATTTTAAGATTGCAACTTCTAACTTTTACTTAAATAAATTTCTAATGACAAATTGATTGAGAAGGTGGTTCTATTCTAAAATTCTAAAAATGTAGACAATACTAAAAATGATTTTTATACAAATGAAAGAAAAACTAGAATTCAAGATTCCATCACGACCACATGTACTAAATGATTATAACTATTCTCTATAATTTTCTAAAAAATATTACACAAGACGATTCCAGACAAAGTATTTTACGTCTTGGAAAATATAAAATTTTAAAAAAATAATTTTTCTCAAAGAATTAACAATTTAATTAAACATAAGATGCTAGTATGTAAAAATAATATTTAACTCCTAAGTTAAGCAATAGGTGATAGGATTTTAAAATACCCTATATATAATAATTGTAACCGCACGGTGTCTACAATGCAGACAACGGCAAGTACGGGTCGAACCACAGGGAGCGGGACAATACTGCAATCAATTTCTCTAATCAACTAATCAAGGACAATATTTTTGGATTTTTCGAAATAAAATTAAAACAAGAAAAATAAACTAAACTAATAAAATAAATCAAATGGGAGAAACAGTAACCAAGGTTTTTAGTATCCACCACTATTTCTATTTAATTACTGAAGTGAAACATAACTCATGAATATTCATCTATTGTTCATTCTATCGACATCACCTATTATATGTATTAGAGTCGCAAATATCACTGGGACGCCCTAAGCATGGCGCATCAAAAGCTCTAAGTATCATGCATACACCATCTAATTGCGTTAGCGATAAAATTATACGAAACTAATTATAGGTTCATAAATAAAATCTGGCTCTTCTAAGCATACCCCATCTAAGGATTTAACCCCAAGCATGAAATATCAAATAAGTAGACAAACATATTTGCTATCCTATTATTTCTGCGCATAGGTTACTGTATTATACATAACCGGTGAAGAAACAACTAACTTTTATTAAATCAATAAATCAAAATCATGGAATTAATCTATTCAAACCACCAACCCCTTCTGTACTGTCTCGGTACCCCTTTCTGTATTCTTCTCTCTCCGCCTTCCAAAAACCTTTCTCTCCCTAGGCTAGGTCTTCCTTCTCCCTTTTCCCTAGCCGCACACCACAAAACCTAAAAAGAAAACTCCCCTTTTCTAATCAATCACTCCTTGCTTTTATACTCCCAACAAAAGTCGTCTCTGACACCTCAAACTATCTTCTCTCTCTCACGTGCGCCTAACACCAACCTTTCAGAGTTCAACTTTTTCTTTCAATGGACCTTCAACTTCTTCTAGCCCTCCTCCTCTTTCCATCTAACAACGTCTGACTACACTGACTTTTTCCCCCTCCTTTTCTCCACGTACTCTCTCTTTTTTTCTCAAAGAAAAAGTCTACAACCTAGAGAAATAGTCTATCTCCCACGTGAATCCAAAAAAACCCCCTACTTCTTGTTTTAACAAAACCTCCCTAGCTCCTAGGTTTTTCTTCCCCAAAGAAAACCTAACAACAAAATTTTCTTCCATCCACTATACACTCCTCTTCTCACCCACGTGCCATCAAAGAGAACTGAAAAGAAAATCACTCATTTGTTTTCCATCGGACCATCCCCACTTCTTCCGTGTATATGTAATGCATCAGTGTTCACATGCTCGTCATGTTGTCTTGACCTTTGCGACTTGACCAATATTAGTATAAGAGCCCTTCATAGAAATCAGAGAATGCTTCAATGATATATTAATTATTTCTGTTTAGGAAATTTAATTGTAGCGTCGGGTTTTATGCATGCTACCTATAAAAACATAAAAATAATAACATTAGTATAAAATCAAGTACTAATAAATATAAATTAGACGGTAAATATGTAAGAATTACGCCCGTATCAAATACCCCTAAACATATATTTTGTTAGTCCTCGAGCAAAACTAATCTAAAAATAAAACAAAAATCCTAACTCATTTTCGCAGGAATCGCGACTACATTTAGCATATGTGATAAGCCTTTAAACCCCGAAGTGGCCTTAGCGGACGAGTTTTGTCTCGTGAGGGTTACCAGAGATATACCCACAAAACCTTTACTCTAACTTTTATCTACCTATGAACAATTGAGGATAGACACTAAACAAGCTATTTAGTTGGCATACTAAATTCTTCGACTATAAGAATCATTACCCTGTATGAATTCAATTGATGTCACGAGTTTGCACTCATCGTACTAAAATTCATATAAAAAATACAAACTCTACTCAAATAATCATTGAACATCCAAAACTGGATAAAAATTCACATTGGTCGAAATCAATCAAATTCAAACACATGGATAGATTAGAAGATGGAAATAGAAGTGATGAATGGTGCATATGTTGACTAAGGTGAGCGGTGTTTCCCAAAATATTAGTATAAAGTCCGGATCGGATGCTCCTGTTTTTATTATTATTATTTATATACATAATTTTTTTTCTTTTTTTTTCGACTACATGATTAGATCTTTTGAATCTATGCGCGTGCTCCTTTTCAGAAGATTACATGATAGTTCCCATGGATCCTGCATTCCACGCTTGCTTAGGCGACGGAGACAGGAAGCACACACGCATATTACTATCAAAGTGTCAAATTTTTTTTTTGACAAAATTAAAATTCTAATACATCCGAGCTATGACCCTATGGAAATACTAGGGCCCCACAAATCACTTAGAGAAACATAAAATTTCAAAAATAAAAATACAAAGTGATATGGTTATGATGATTCCGAGATATGCTTGTTCAATGATTATCATGTTATTTCTAACACCTGAGTGCATCCAGATATGAATAGACCATTTAGCTGGGAACACCAACTCCTATAGATAAGAGCTATGTTTCCATCTACCTAGAATGGTTAGTGTCATCCTGAATAATTCACAAGTTTCAAAATTTTGGAGTTTCTTTATTGGCATCAATTTTCAGAAACTCTACCCCCAAACCTGAATTTAACATACTCCTGAATGTTTCAACCATCCAACCTAAAATGGTATGCAATAAATATAAATAGGATAAACAATGTAAATCAACGAGAAGGGATTGGAACGTCTCACCTGATTGACGCAAGAAAAGCAGTATTCTCTGTAACACATATCAAACAATAGTAATAACAAAGAACAATGAAAATAAAATAAAAATAAAAACAAAAAGTATAACAAGAAAATAAAGCACAAGAAAATAAAAATCTACCTACTGGATATGTACAGAAAGAATCCCCATACACTAACAACCTGAAAATTTGGGGATCAACCCAAAATACAATATATACAACTGACAGTTTCACAATTATATTATGGCAACAAGAGACGCTGAAACTATCAAAAATAAGGGATTACCCCCAAACCAAGTTTTTACTACAGTTGGAAGTGCGTAAAGAACATAATATGGGGATAAAATTGGGATTGGGGAAATATCAATCGGTTCGTGCACGGTGTCAAGAACAGGCAAGTCCTTTGGGTATTTGGATGCAAAGTGATCTAACAAAACTTGAGAAGCACACAATTCTAACCCTAAATTAGGTAATTTTTGGAAGTCTATGGGTCTAGAAACAACCTCTAAGTCGGGTGAATGATCTTGTGAGATAGATTCATCTATGGAATTAAGCAAATCATCTACACAATCTTCCACAGGGTTATCAATATATTCTGTATGGAACTGAGAGTCACTAGAAGACTGATCATCATCATCATCATATAATCTCTGGCATGCCAGAACTCTCAATCTTTATTCCAAACTAGGCGGTGTGTGTTTAAAATACTTCTCATATAACATTAGAGGTGATTCTTCACTTACCTCAGGTGAAGCAAGAGCTTCCTTATGCCGTGAACGATTTATATATTCCCTCAGTGTCCTCTTAGATGACGTCTCCTGCAAAAGAGTCATCATCCTCCAAAAAGTACCTGAAAAGAGATACTAAAACACAAAACGAGTCAACTAGAACTAAAAATCATAAAATAAAAATAAAAACAAAAATAAAAATAAAAATAGATACAAAATAAAAAGAAATAAAATAAAGACCTAAACTACGATTAGAAAATCAAAAATACTAATTACAATATTCCACAACCGCTCCCTGACAGCGGCGCCAAAAATTGAAAGGATTTTAAAATACCCTAAATATAATAATCACAATAGCACGGTGTCTACAATGCACACAACGGCAAGTACGGGTCGAACCCACAGGGAGCGGGGACAATAATGTAATCAATTTCTCTAATCAACTAATCAAGGACAATATTTTTGGATTTTTCGAAATAAAATTAAAACAAGAAAATAAAATAAACTAATAAAATAAATCAAATGGGAGAAACAGTAACCATAGTTTTCAGTATCCATCACTATTTCTATTTAATTACTGAAGTGAAACATAACTCCTGAATATTCATCTATTGTTCGTTCTATCGACATCACCGATTATATGTATTAGAGTCGCAAATATCACTTGCATGCCATAATCATGGCGCATCAAAAGCTCTAAGTCTCATGCATACACCATCTAATTGTGTTAGCGAGAAAATTATATGAAAATAATTATAGGTTCACAAATAATATCTGGCTCTTCTAAGCATACCCCATCTAAGGATTTAACCCAAGCATGAAATATCAAATAAGTAGACAAACATATTTGCTATCCTATTAATTCTGCGCATAGGTTACTGTATTTTCAACATTAAACCCTAGCTAAAAATTAATTAGCAAGACATGGGATTGGGTTTCTCAAAACCCATAAAAATAATTAAGAAAGTAGAGAGTAAAATAGGGAGGGAAAGATTAAACCAAAATAAGGCAATGGATGGTGTGGTTGCTGAGATATGTTTCTCCTGTATACTTCCTTCCTTTTCACCACTGACTGGCGCCTCTTTCCATATCCCCTGGTTTTCCGTACAGAACCCAACAGAAAAGCTAAAAGTCTACGCCTCCACCTCTGTACCACAATCAGAGCCTATCAGTTCTTCTCCTTCAGTTAGCCGCCCAACTTCCTTGTTTACCCATCAGGCCACCAACCCCTTCTCTCCTGTCTCGGTACCCCTTTATGTATTCTTCTTTCTCCGCCTGCCAAAAACCTTTCTTCCCCTAGGCTAGGTCTTCCTTCTTCCTTCTCTCTAGCCGCACACCACAAAACTTAAAAAGAAAACTCCCTTTTTCTAATCAATCAATTCTTGCTTTTATACTCCAAACAAAAGTCGTCTCTGACACCTCAAACTATCTTCTCTCTCTCACGTGCGCCTAACAGCAACCTTTCAGAGTTCAACTTTTTCTTTCAATGGACCTTCAACTTCTTCTAGCCCTCATCCTCTTTCTATCTAACAGTGTCTGACTACACTGACCTTGTCCCCCTCCTTTTCTCTACGTACTCTCTCTTTTTTTCTCAAAGAAAAATTCTATAACCTAGAGAAATAGTCTCTCTCCCACGTGAATCCAAAGAAACCCCCTACTTCTTGTTTTAACAAAACCTCCCTAGCCTCCTAGGTCTTTCTTCCCCTAAGAAAACCTAACAACAAAATTTTCTTCCATCCACTGTACACTCCTCTTCTCACCCACGTGCCATCAAAGAGAACTGAAAAGAAAATCACTCATTTGTTTTCCATCGGACCATCCCCATTTCTTCCGTGTATATGTAATGCATCAGTGTTCACATGCTCATCATGTTGTCTTGACCTTTGCGACTTGACCAATATTAGTATAAGAGCCCTTCATAGAAGTCAGAGAGTGCTTCACTGACATATTAATTATTACCGTTTAGTCAATTTAATTGTAGCGTCGGGTTTTAATTGTAGTGAATATGAATTACGCCCTTATCAATAAGGAAAATGAAGAAAATTATTATCGTGATGAAACAAGAAATAGGACCAAGAGAATTGTTATAGAAAATAATCACAACATACTAGCAAACATAGTAAGACTTCCTTTCTAATCCTAGAAAAGAAATTTAGCTACTCGTGGCAATCGAGGCACAAGAAAATAGAGAAGAAACCATTTTATTCATAATTTTATAAAAGTTTACAAGAAAAAATTGACCAATTGTATCACAGAAAGAGTAGAATTATTTATCGAATTAACGACATCTTTCATGTGCATAAAATTACAACCATCGTTGGAACAGTTGAGAAGAACTGCTACTGAAGCACCTGAATATGCCACGGTTTTCAGCGGCATTTCTCTGGTGTCTTTCTCTCTTCTTCTTCTTCCTCCCCATTTACACTAGAACATCAATATTACATCAAATCTCTTGAATATCTTCTCAATTTTTTTCTTTTAAACCAAAAATATTTTCGGCCATTATTTCTTATCTCGATTAAAACTCGATTTGTTTCTTTCTTTATTAGCAGCAACTGATTCTGTTGATTTTTTATCCCAAACAAAATTGTAAATGGAAGGACTAGCATCATGCAAAAAACAGGGAAGAATATCACCAATTTCTGAGATTATTTCTTCCCTGTTTTAGCGAGAATGAGGATTTTCACGAGATTACTCCATCGCGGGTAAGAAGGAACTGAAATGCTGGATTTTTTTTGTTGATTTGATGTATTAAAACCGTGTATAAACTTCTCACATTAATGCAAGAGTATTCTTGTCTTAAAAGCCTTAAAAATCTCCTCCAAATCTCGTCATCAATTCACACAGTTTGAAGAGAATGTTCCACAAAAAGAATTTTTAGAATTTTGGAAGAATGTGCCCTTAACCAAGCCATGGGTTCCTTTAATCAAACTCGTGGGGTGCCTTTATCAATTTCTGGGTTCCTTTAACACTTTTAAGCCAATTTTTCCACAATTTCAAATTTCACCAAAAATACCTCAAAACTTAAAAATAATAATAATATTAGTACAAAAATTGTGTATTATTAATATAAATATGAGATCAAATAAGACACGAAAATGTGTCTATCATTAATCACCCAGAATTGATCTTTAGATCAATGATAAAGTAGAGAGAAAGAATCTTTTGTTTAATCAATTTAACTCCTTTGGTCAAAAGATCAAACCAAGAAAAAGATTATTAAAATAATCAATCTTGATGACCAAGATCTATCCAAGCATTTTAATGGAACTAGATAGTTTGTTCAATCTTCTACAAGCCTGATGCTTATCAAGATAAACTTCTTGTGTAATCCCAGAGAATCAATTTCGCATAAAGTCATACAAGATCATAACCTAAAAAAAAATATTAAAGTCTTTAGTCTTGAATTCTTAAATTTTCAAAAGTAACCGCTGGAAAACAACTTGATTCCACTATTGATTAACCATACATAATAGAGTATGTTAACATTGACTGATCAGCAATTCTACCGTATGGTTTACCTTTAGATCTTATAAATATCCCTCACTTGGGACTTGATGTTTGTGCCTCTACCATATTCAAGGTTTTGTGGGTATACCTCTTGTAAACCTTCATGAGATAAAACTCGTCCGCTAAAGCCATTTAGGGGTTTAAAGTTTTATTACACATGTTAAGTGTAGTCGTGGTTTCTGTGTAAGTGAGTTATGATTTTTATTTCATTTATACATTAGTTTTCATTTTATAATTTTGCTCGAGGACTAGCAAAATGTAGATTTTGGGGTATTTAAAGAGAGCGTAACACAATATTTTTATATCTAGATTTACATTTATTAGTTCTCTATTTTGCATATATTTACTGATTTTATTTAGTTTTACAGTATTTAATGAATAAAATTCAATTGGACTAAAATACCCGTACTCTATCCATAAAATATAAATGTCCAAGCATAAGCGTTATCCGAATATCTCATGTCACAAATATTTATGGCACATGAATTATAAAAGTCAAAGCCAGATAAATATCGGTCGCCCGATCCACATAAAAAATGAATTGATCCGTAAATTTATGGGTTAAATGGGCTTAACGGCGTTGAATACTTCGGAGCAAATTAGTTATTGGAATTAATGGGCCAAAATATATTAAGGCGATTGTGTCGGGTGTAGTTACACGGAGAATACGGTGAAGATCCAGGAGTTCGGAAGGGGGCTCTTCTTATTTACACAGATGATGTTAATAGGCCACGTGTTAGCTAGTCATTACAACATGTGAAATTTTGCTAGTTAACACGTTTTTTCGTGTGGTTGAAAAATGTGTAGGAGAATATATGGAATTATAATGGCGGAAATAAAAGAAGAAGCTGGGACTTACCTTTTTATTACATTAAATCATTCACTCCTAATATATTTTCCACCAATAGCATGTTGACATTGAGAGGTCTCTATGGTGTCTTTATTTGGTTCCCTTGTACATGAGAATCAAAAGGATAAATAATATTGCCTATTCATAGGAAGCCAGTGCTGGTGGATGCATATAAAAGGGGGATTCTTTCACGGCCACAGTTGGGGGCATTTTCAGTCCGACACAAAGAGAAATTAGTTCAGGGATTTTCTTTTCTTTTTTATTTATTTTGTTTTTAGTTTTGGTTAAGTTGTTAGTTTTTCCATCGGGTTTAAAAATAAAGTCAAAGATTATTATATCATATTTTTTTATTTAATTTATCCTTATTTTTTATAAATTGTTTATTTATTTATTAATTTTTTTCATAAGGTCGTTTAACTTGGTGTTATATTGATCAATTATTTGTCAAGCGAAAAAAGTTAAACATTTAATTTAAATAGTTTTAACCGCAACATCTTCCGAGGTGTAAAATCGTATAGGCCTAAATCGTCTTGAGTTATATTTAAAATGAGAGTTTTGCATAATAACTTGATGGATTCCGGAAACCCGAGTATTCTTATATTTGTTAGTTTAGTAATTTAGTTTTATTTATTAGTTTTACTTATTTAATTTTATCATCTACTACAGTATTTTATTAGAAATTAAAAGTAGCAATTATTTTAATCTTTATGGACGACCCGTATTTTGTATACTATCTTATCGATATTAGTACACTTAAGGAATAATTAAAATCTCATCAAAGACTTTAACAAAAGGCAATGCAAGATGTTACTCCTAATTAGATTATTTTTATCTCTTTAAGAAGTTATCATTTCCACATTCCACAGAAAGTATGTTCTGGGATGCATTTGTAAGAATACAAGACTCACTATTTAAAGTGTTATGACTAAGGCATTGATTGGGAATACTTATTTACCAATTTCGAAACTTCTCAAGATATACAATAATAACATATTTCTGAAATTAGCAAATACCAAGTAATATCCAACTCGATTTCACTCATAGTATGACAACTAAGATTAGCTAGCACATAACATGTCTTTTACTAACATAGCTTGCTAGAGATATGCAAACATATGAAAATGGATAGCATATAATTCGTTACCAAATATGGTATAAAAAAATTGATATCTTGGGATCTTTCCTTGAGTATCAAATGTATATACTTGAACATTAAGAAATTAAAGTTTAGCACATGTTCAAATCATGATGTCCACATTCTAATGAACTTTCCAATCTAACTCATATACTTCTTGATATATGCCAAAACTTCTGAAGATTAACAGACCAATCGAAAATATTGAAACGAAAGTTAGATTCACTCAGGATCGGTCCTGGGACCGATACTTCCCACTAGGGATCAATCTTGGGATCGATCATACTCCAGGGATCGGTCTTTCCCAAGAGATCGATCATGAATCCCTATTTCGACTTTGAAACTAATTTCGTAAGTCTATTTCCTTAAAATATGTTTTTGAAATTGCTTTTAAAAATATTTATTAAGGTTTGGATTCATTCGGAAGTTTAACACACTAAATAATAACAAGTTACCAATTAGTGCAACGTCATAAACACAAAGTTTATAGAGAAACTATTTTGCTTAACTCCATATACTTTAAGTTGTCGTAGAAACTAATGTATATCATTCCCTTTGATACTTTAATCATTCTATAGTGAACAAGGTACCAATACTAGAGTCATTATAACAAATGTAACTTCTATGTTATGTTTTAACTGAATAAAAACTTGCATGAACAATAAATATAAGTGGAATAAGTTAAGTTTATAGCTATTAAAATCAAACTTAAGGATGATGTCTACGTTTTGTCTTCGGTGCGTCTTCAAGTCCTCATTAATAAATAGAGCTAGTCTTAACATTTCTATGTTCCTAGTCTATCCTAACGATGTTGACTTTAGTATACTACTCAAGCGACTTCGATATTTGGAACTAAACCTGACGATCAAACTTGATATACCAACGTTCGGTGGGTTCAACCGAGTATTTCTCTAACAGAAAATATTTTAATACTGTATGTGTGGAACTTGGAAAATCAGAAAGAAAGATGATGTGAGGGGAAAATAATCACCCAAGGGTCTTGATCATTAATGGATCACTGCTTTTATACTCTTTATCAATAGCCAAATCACAGTAGATATCAAGAAAGAAAGCATTTTAATTGCAATAAAATAAATGAAAATTGGGACCATAATAAACACTAAAGAGAAGATATCGAGTCCATTACAGATATTATAGAGCACTTAAAGATTATGTTTTCTATTACTACTCATTGGACTTGTTTTTTTTTATGTTCTTCTTCTGCTTGCGTCTCCATAACGACTTTCACTCCCATTGGAAAAGTTATGTCCCTTATTACCAATACAAATCAAGTAACATATCATGCAAAATAATAATTATTAAAAACCCGAGGTACCCAATAATCACCTAAGAGTGTCAACTGGTGATTAGTATGATACAATGAAATATAACATGCCGCTAATCTTTTTGTTCTAGGATTCTAGAGTATAATATGGTATTCGTGATTTTTTTATGTAATATTTAAAATGTTGCACATGCTCGAGGTATGGAACTGTTGGCTTTTGTCCCGAACTACAAAGGTAAAAGAAAAAAATTCTTATCATTAGAATTTCAACTTGCAAATCATAACGGCAACGTCAAAGCAATCCAAAACCCATGAATTTGGGTTTTGGTTTTATTACATTGTGAAAGCATAAACTATATTATAATTTCTATTAAATTTCTTAGATGTTCAAATATGTTTTGTTTTTTAATTACACTTTGTCTAAGATTCTTTTATTAACACTCTATACACGTTCCCCTTTGTAGTTGTGTCCTTAGCTTTGCTTTCTTTGTCTGTATAAAAGCTAACATGTAATGATTTAATTTGTAATGAAAATCAGTGAATTCAATTCTTTTATGGTATCAAACACCAACTAGGGTTTTCAATCCGTTCAAGATCATGTTTCTTACTTTTCCGTCATTAATTCTCTGGTTAATTTCTTCAAACAACAAATACATAATCAAGATCCAAATCCTGCTAGTTCTATTACTACAATTCCTCTTCATACTCTATCTAATATCATTCTAATGAAACTTCAAGAAGATAATTTCTTCACATGGAGAACTCTTATTTCTTCAGTTTTAAAGAAATTTCACGCTCTTGGTCATGTAACAGGTGAATTCCTTGTCATGATGATTTCGTCCCAATGTCAATAAGAAAAAGATAAAATGTTAAACCTTTTGTATACATCTTGGCAAGATATTGATATTACCATTATTCTTATTCTTAACAATTCAATTTCACCAACAATAATCTCTTATGTTGCTGGATCTACTACATCCAAAGAATTATGGGATACTTTGACATAAATATTTTTCTCTTCATATTCAACACAAGTTGTTCAACTAAGAACAAATCTTCAGAATATCAAACTTGATACCTCTTCTGCCGCTTCTTATACTTCTAAAATTTGTTAAATTCGAGATTCTCTTGTATCTTGTCGATCCACTATTAGTGATAGTGAATTGCTTGTTTCTGTTCTTAGAGGTTTACCATCTGAGTATTCGTCTTTCTTTATTTCAATTAGAATTCGAGATCCACCAATTTTCTTTAGAAACCTTCATAATCTTATGTTAAGTGAGGAAATCATCATATCTGAATCCAAACAAAGCATTTTATCTGAGGTGCATTCTAAAGACTTTCTTGTAAATTCAAATGTCTATCAATCTCACAAAATAAATCCAAATAACCACACATAATTACTTTCTCGTGGTGGTCGAAGTAATAATTTTTGAGGAAAAGGTAGGTTCTTTCCAGGTAGAGGTGGTAGATCTCAATCTTTTAATGCAAATACATCCTATCCTGGACCTACTACAAGAATACCTAATAATAGGCCAACCTGTCAAATTTGTTTCAAATATGGACATTATGTTGTTGAATATCGTCACAGAAGAAACTTTCCTTATAAAGGTTATACTTATCCTAATAATCTTTTTGCCATGATAGCATCATCATCTGCTGGTGTTCTTGGTGAGAGTCCATGGTACTTTGACACTGGTGCAAACAATCACTTAACTGCCAATATGAACAACATAAATTTTTCTGCTTCTAATAATGGTTCTGACAAGATACATACTGCATCTGGAGAAGGTATGTCAATCTCTCATTGTGGTAATTAAGCTATTATTGTTCCAAATCATCACTTTAAGTTGAACAACATTCTTCATGTCCTAAGTCATCTACAACTTTGATTTTTGTGCACAAGTTTACTAGTGATAATTCTTGTTCTCTAGATTTTGATTCTAATGGATATTCAATTAAGGATCTCAAGTTGGGGAAGATTATACTTCAAGGTCCAACTAAAAATGGACTATCCTTTGTACTGCAATAAATCCAGTAATATCAAGCCAACCACTATAATAACTACTAGTGCCTTTTCAAGTATCAAAGATTCAACTGAAACTTGGCATAAAAGACTTGCTCACCCTTCTTTTCAGTCTATGTCCAAAGTCTATAAATATTTAGGATTAAATAATATGGCTACTAAGACTTTGTACTGTAGTGACTATTAACTTGCCAGAAGTCATAAACAACCTTTCTATTTTTCTTCTTCTGTTTCTAGTTATCCATTACAATTGTTGCATATGGATGTTTGGGGTCCTGCTCTTGTCAGTTTTGTATTTGAATACACATACTAGGTAAAATAGTATATGATTTTTCAAGATTTTCCTGGGTTTATCCACTTAAGTGCAAGAGTAATTTCAAAGTAATTTTTTAATATTTCAAGTCTTTTTCTGAGAATCTTTATTAACTCATATTTCAGTAATAAGAACAGATGGTGGAGGTGAATTTTTGAATAATGAATTAGGTTATTTTCTAGCTACTGCTGGTATTAGTCATGAATTCACTTGTCCACACACCCCTGAACAAAATGGGGTGGATGAGTCTAAACACAAACATTTACTTGATGTTACTAGAGATTTTCTACTTCAATCTGGCTTGTCTGATCATTACTGGGTATATAACTTGCAAACTTCCAACTATGTGATAAATAGGTTACCTACTAAGCTATTACAATATTCTTCTCCTTATCAAGTTTTGTTTCAAAAGTCTCCAGACAATTATTTCTTAAAATTCTTTGGATGTTTTTGTTTTCCTTGGTTGAAACCTTACACAACCAACAAATTACATCCAAGAAGCATTTTTTGCATCTTTTTAGGGTATAGCTCCGATAATAAGGGATATAAGTGCTTAGATAATAATAATGAAATAGTATACATATCTAGGCATGTGGTGTTCAATGAACTTTGCTATCCCTTACTGCAAAATTCTCCATATAAGTCATATTTGCCTGCTCTACCAGATACACTTGCTACTTATGGCAATGTTTTTCTTAATACCAATTCTGGAGATATCTCTGATAGAACTATCTCTACTATTTCTTATATTATTCCTATAGTCTCTAAGGATAATTCTTCTAATAATAATTCTACTACTTCTACTTTTATTACTTTACACAGTGTTCCTGCATCTACTGCAACTCCTACTACTTCTATTACAACTCCAACAGGTCTTCTACACATTCAATAATAACAAGAGGTAAAAATGGAATATTCAAACCTAAGTCTTTCTTTGCTACAAAACATATTATTCCAACAGCTCTACTTACTGAAATTTCACCACCAGTTCCAACATGCTTTACTCAAGCAATAAGCATCAAAAATGGAAAAATTTAATGGTTGTTGAGTAATTAGAAAAGGCTGGTATATGGACTAAAATACCACCACATCCTTCTCAAAATGTGGTGGGGGTGCAAATGGGTCATTAGATACAAATACAAGCTTGATGGTACTATTGGCAAATACAAAGCCAGACTAGTGGCTAAAGGATTTCATGAAATGGAAGGTTTAGACTACACTCAAACATTCAGCCCTATAGTTAAGCCAACAACAATAAGAGTTGTGATTTATTTAGCAGTCAATTTCAATTGGGACATCAAGCATGTAGATATTAGTAATGCTTTCTTGCATGGAGATTGATAAAAAGAGGAATACATGGTCCAACTACCTGGATTTCAAGATAAAGAACACCCAAATTATGTGTGTAAATTACACAAACCTTTATATGGGCTAAAACAGGCCCCTAGAGCCTAGTATGAGAAGTTACTAGAATTTCTAGTTCAACTTAATCTCAATCGTTCTTTGGATGATTCTTCTTTGTTTGTTCACAAAAATGGCATAAGAATTACAATTGTTTTGGTTTATGTTGATGACATTCTTATAATTGGAAGTTCTACTTCTTATGTAATAAGATTATTTCCTTTTTCAACAAGTTCTTCCATGTCAAGGATTTGGGTTATTTAAACTACTTCTTAGGAATGGGAGTAAAGAGAAATCAATCAGGTTTATTTTTGCATCAAAATAAATACAATCTGGATCTGCTGCAAAAGTGTAACTTGTTAGTTCTAAACCATGCAGTTCTCTTTGTTTTTCTGGTACAAAACTCAGTGCAACAGATGGTGATTTGCTCACAAATCCACTTGAGTAACAGGTCATTAGTTGTAGATCTACAATATATGACTTGGTCAAGACCTGAAATTACTTATGCAGTAAATCAGGTCTGCGATTTCATGCATTCACCTACAACGACTCACTTGTTTGCATCTAAGAGAATTCTTAGGTACATTATAACATGGTATTTTCTTTACTAAATGTCTTACTTCAATTTCTGGTTTCACTGATGTTGATTGGGGTGGTGACCTTGATACTAGAAGGTCTACAATCTGCTTGTTTTTTTGGCAATAACCCGATCTCTTGATCTGCTAAACAACAATCAACTATCTCAAGGAGTTCAACAGAAGTTGAATATAAATGCTTAGCCTCTACGGCTACAGAGGTTTTGTGGGTCTTCCAACTCCTTAATTAAAGATTTACATATATTTTTTCTTACTTCTACACAATTTTTATGTGATAACAAAAGTTATATATCTCTAGCATTTAACCCTGTGTTTCACAGTCGCATGAAACATTTGGCAATAGACTACCATTTCATAAGAAACTGGTGCAATCAAATTCATTGAAGATTTCTTATATATCTACAATACAACAAGTTGCTGATATATTTACAAAGGGTCTTGCAGGTCCTAGTTTTGCTTTTCTAAAGAGCAAACTGAAGGTGATTTCTCCCATTCAGTTTGAGGGAGGGTAGTGAGAACAAGATAGTAATGATGTGTATTTGTTTTTTAATTACTCTATGTATAAAATTCTTTTATTAATACTCTTTACACGTGTCTCTTTGTAATTGTGTCCTTAGCTTTGCTTTTTGTGTCTGTATAAAATATAACGTGTAATGATTTAATCTGTAATAAGAATCAGTGAATTCAATTCTACTAGTTTTTGCAAAAACGGTGATAATATATTATCGTAATTAATTAAAGATAACCGAGAAAAGAAAATATTTTGTGAAGTCTGAAATCTCAATTAAGAGATGATTAATTTATTTATAGTTTCTGATATTTAGAAATTTAAAATTTGAGATATAATAGTCGTTTATTTTGAGATGATAAAACATGGATCGTCGATGAGAAGTGTTGTTCACCGGCCACTACAAGTAATGATAATCCGGGATAATTAGGTATGGGTTGTAAAGGAAGTGTAATAAGTTTTAAATATAATAGCCAATTAGAGAATGGGTTTCCTTTACCTCAAAATATTTGCACCAATCAAACTTTGCCAAGTATCCTCACCAAAATTACTGCATCATAAAAGATTTATTTCTTCCAATAAAAAACAGGGTTTCATTACCGTTTAAAATGTGGGCTTTATTTATCTAGGTTTTAAAGTTCTTAGACTAGTATACGATTTTTTGTCTTATTTTTTCTTTAGATTTGACTTGGATATAAAACCAAGAATAATCTGTTTATATTTCTTAGGATTTATTTTGTTTTAAAAACTTGAATTTAAAATTGTCTCTAGTGTAATTGCGGGTTTGTACGTGTAGTTGCAGGAAAACCTACAATACACCCAAATGATTATCTTAACACACTTCCTATGATTTCCAATTAGATTCTATGGTTAGGATTCACAAAATAGCACTTAAATGATGAACAAAGAGGATTTATGTGGTTCGGTCTTAAAACCTATGTCCACGAGAGGGATTTCACTAAAATATGATGAAAGTTACAACTCAGAGATTTAGCTTACAAACTCTCACAATTGTTCTCTCTCTCTCTCTCTCTCTCTCAGTCTTACCAAAATTACTCAACCCTCGTTACATTGTACACTGGTTTATTTATAATTAAATTACAAGAATGAGTTTAAACTCTATTCACTTGGTCAACCCTCTTCGCTGGTGAAGTCTTCGTCGTAGCTTTCTAGGGGAATAATCCATCTTCGCTGGTGCCTTACCTCGCTAGCTGATTCGTCTGGTGGTCTTCGTTACTATTCTGTGGTCTTTCTGCTCCTCATCAAATCATACCCCTCCACTTGTCCGACAAGTATCAGACTGTTGATCTGCTCGTTCTGCTCGCGCATTAAATATCCAATTACACAATTCAAACTTGACCGTTGATCCTTGGCTAGTGTTTTCCACGTGTCGAGATCCTATGGAACATGTGGAAATCGCTAAGTTGACAGGGTATAACTCCAGTACTCACTTGAAATACGTCTCTCATATGTTTGTGCCTTGAGATGCGAACATATGGCGAAAGGGATTTTCTGTCCCCATATTTTGCCTCTTTTCTTGTCATCCGAACGAGGGTAGGATGGGAAGAAAATTCAAAAAGTTTTTTATCTTTGCCATATTTCCAGTTTTTTTGGGAAACCGTCGCCACGACTTCAGTTCCCCCTTTATGACCGACACGTCCCGCTAATCCCTTCCTTTCCACCTGTTCAGAGAGTTATCCAGGTATAAATATCCCTTTACACAACTTTCTTCTTCATTAACTATTATTATTCTATTAACTTCTCCTTTTTTTTCAGATCTGCGATTCCGCTATTAACTTCATCTTCTTTTCTTCAGACATTCCCTCTATGGCTCTGCCTCATAGTCTTGGTTGATTTTAGTCCTGCTTACCTGGAACTTTTGTTTCTCCAGACCCCTTTCCTACTTAAAGATGGCCTCCCATCAAGATGTTGTTCCATGAATTCCTTTTTTTGGGTAAGTTCTCTTCATTGTTCTTCTAATTTTGTATGTTATGAACTGATCTAACTACCACTTTGCTTTTGAATTTTAGATTTATGCGAGCAAAAACTATTTCCCAATTCAACGTCGAACTTCAGCCACGAGGTCTTAGGCTAATTGTTCCCGAAGGATCCGGAGTAGGAGTTAATCTTAATTTGAAGATGCTTGAGGAAGAAGCTTGGAGTGCCAACAGAGTTATAATTTCTTTAGGTCAATCGAGAGCAGGTATTCAATTTCCTCTTTACGATGATGCGAATCCCCTGTTCAACGAAGTCTTAACTCGGTTTCTGCCTCAACGTGGTGTATTCCAACTGAGTGGCAACACCATTCGTTTAATCAACGAGTTAGTAGAATGTTCGCAAGGTTATTTGACTATTCCTGGGAAGGCTCACCCATTTAATCAGTCTGACTACACTGTGAACAACTTTCTGTCAAACTAAGTCTAGAATCGCTTTGATCGCCGAGACGAAAGATAGGCTATTCGTTTCAATTGGGCAGATATCTCCGATATCTTGAAACTCCTTCTTCTTGATCTTGATACGAAGGTAAATAGGACCAATCAATATCTTTGTCTATTAAGTTACGAGTATTGGATGGAGTATCCTCGAAAGCCCTTGGGTTTGGGGTAAACACTGACGGTGTTCCTCGTCAGGGTCCTCTGGGAGAACATCAAGATTTGCCTCGGTATGAACCGTGGGCCTTGGGATGCTATGATAAAACTCCTGAGGTATTCTTCTCTTCTTTATGCTATTTTCTTTCTTAACTTCTCCGATACTGATCTTCGCGATTTTAGGATGTTGCTGCTGCTAATGCGACGAAGCCTAAAACTTCTTGCAAGCGCACGCCTTCGGAACCTAGGAAGGTAAAAAATATACTTTTTTGTTGTTGTATTTCCCTTTATTGTCTTTGTTCTTTACCTGACGTCGACGAATTTTTATTGCGAAGAAGGAAGATGGCGAGACGAGAGTTACTCCTCCGAAGAAGAAGTTTTGGCGCTATACGAATACTTGCGCCACTCTTGAGGTGCCGATGATAGACAATGAGGAATTGGAACCTCCAATTTCGCAACACATCTCACAGGGAGTTGAAAATCATGATAAAGAAAACGCCCCTCCTTCGGAGAATGAGAAGGAGATCACTGAAGAAGTCCTTGAGCACGGAAAGAAAGAAAATTCCACGGTGCCTCCTGCAATTGGTGACATTGTTGTTACGAAGCCTTCTTCTGAGATTCCCCTGGAATCTGAGGGTCCCCAGCCTGATTCTTAAATTACTAAAGTGTCTGGGACTGAGAAGGAATCCACGAAGGAAGCTAAGGATGATATCGAAAAATAGACAGAAATGTCCACTCTAGGGACATTCGAAGAAATGTGTTCTCGCGAGATGAACACCTGGATGCATATGTTTAAAGCCATCAAGGAGGGAGTGAAAATGGATATCCCACCATAAATTTGCAAAGCAATGATGGTACTATTGTCTGATTCCTTCCATCCCTAAATGCATAAGCGAAGGTTCAGGCGTCTTCTTCCCTAAGTCGGGCTCAACAAGATAGACTATTGACGCTGATAAACTTTATTTCTTATTATGTTTGTTTGAAGTGCTTGCATCTTCCTTGCTGGTATGCATCTGTTGTGCAGGAATATAATCTCAAGCTTGATGCTCTGGAGGAGGCTCGCCATACAAAGATCAACTGTATGAGGTTGGAAGAAGAGGTTTCGCAGTTGAGGAAAGACACGGCATCCATGCAGACGGATTTAGATACCGAGAAGGCGGCTGCAAACTCTCAGAGGAGGCGAGTTGAAGAACTTCGTGGTAAGCTTCGCTGCATCCCTTCAACTTATTTTCCCTTTTGTTTTTTTTTTGTTTTTCGCTAGTTGATATCTAGGTGTATTCTGCTCCCAAGAACATTGTCGAATTCGGAAAAAAAAACAGCCAAGCAGAGCAAATTAGCAGCTGAAACTATGCGCGAGCAAAATGAAGAATACAAGTGTCGGATCGATCACTTATCCTTTTATGTAGAAAATGAGGTTGGAATGGGACAACGCATAGATCAGCTAATTTACGAGCTTCTGAATTTGGACGATCTAAATTTTCACCTTGCGGAGCACAAAGTAGAACTGACTCGTCAAAATAAAGAACTTCAAAGACAACTCGAGGTTCTGCGACTTGAGAAGAAAAAATTTCTCGCAAGAAAAGATACTACCAGGGCCAAGCTTCGCACTACCGAGAAGGGTCTTCGCATATGTCAGACTAACCTTCGTACCTCCCAAAAAGATCTTCGCGTAACACGAACTGATCTCAACAATCTGCTAGTAAATCATGAACAGTTGCAGATTGATCTTGAAAAGGATAAATTAGATATGCGTACATTTTGGCTGGAGAATTAAGATATCATTAAGACCAATAAGATGGTACTAGCGGACAACGATAAATTTGATGATCGACTGAAGGAAAAAGATATGACAATTACTCTTTACAAGTCACAATTTGGAAATATTTCGGAAAAGGCCTTGGATCAGTTGGCCAATATTTCGGAAGAGATATGAGACCTTAAAATTTGTTATCTTGCAGAAAGTAGGTCATTTTAGATGGCCTCTTTTATTTCACCATGCTCCTGATTGTATGGGTTACTTAGCTAATCATTTTCTTGCTTTTCTTGCAGATTCAGAGAGACAAAAGGGAGAGGAGCTGGAGAAAATTTGTCAAGATCTAGATCAGACTCATCGAGATTTGGAGAAAGGATAATGCTGACAAGGATGCCAAATTTCAGAGATATGACGATCTTTTCGAGAAGTATAAGAAGCTTGACGAAGAATTTATTCAGTTTGAAAAGATTAATAGAGCTGCCTTCAAGCAACTGAAAAAAGATTATCAAACATCGCCACACAATGTTTGTCATAAGTTCACCGATAATATCTGTGATAGGCTAAAGGCTCGACGAGTTGTCTTGAAGTTTCCCAAAGTTCTGTCTGACGAAGAAGAGGAAGAAGAAAACAACGAGGAAGAAACCAAAGAAGATGGCGAAGGAGCTTCCAGCAAAGGAGAGGCTGGTGCCAACCCCAAAGGTCATACCAGTGAGAATCAACCGCAAGAATATCAGTCTACAAAGAGCGCATCATCGAAGGACCTCCCGGAGAAGGAACATGATGAATCCCGAATCTCGTTTGCAAAGATTTATGAGCCTTCTTGATATCTTTGCTTCTTCTTTTGTAAATGATTACGTTTTTTGAGATGATAATATTAACTTGCTTCATGTAAAATGACAAATGCTAATGAATGATTATATCTTTTATTGAATTATGTCTTTGTGTAAGAAAGTTCGCCTAGAATTTTTCTCTTTTTACTGGTATTAAATATTATCTTGTTCAAAGTCTAAATATAACCTAGATGACATGTTTCCGATTCTTAGTTACTTTTGTGCTAAGGTCCTAAGTCCTTACAATTTTACGAAGCCTAAATCTTGACGATGCCTTTTATATATGAAGCGGTGTATTTTTAATACCCATTTGCTTCGTCGGAGAAATTACGAGTCTAAAGACTCCCATGAGCAATAGACTCTCAAACCTCACCTTATCTGGATACTTGATCTCCCTAGAGTAGGATGCCATCCCTTTATGTTCCCCCTGGATGCCCGTTCAAGGAAGTAAACATCTGATATATACTACCTTGCACCTTCCATCCCGTTTTGCAACAATCAGTTTGTTTTCGTGGACCCCTTATTCCTTCGCTGGTTTGGCTTAGGGTACGAAGTCCACACCCTAGGAGGGGTGTCTTGGGGACCAGGCATAAACTAACAAGGACTTGGCCATATGGAAATGGTCGGTCGCGCTTCAAATGCGTCGAGCACCCATGCCTCAATTGGTTAATCGAGGCGCCTCTTGCATAGTCTATACCTCCTACCGAATGTCTTTCGCCAGGTCATGATGCGGCGAGAAGCAGCGAACCACAACCCGATAATATTCAACGAACTTTAGGTCCTAAATGCCTTTTTCCTTTAGGAGAATAAGGTCTTATCGGCCTCCTAATGAGGTCTTAACTTCCCCTTATAAGACTTACTCAATGTGCCTCTTACCTTTTTAAGAGAAAGATTCTAGAACCTCTCCACATAATGTGTCATAGGTCTTATAAATTTGTTTTTTTCCTCTTGGACGAATAATAGGTTTTATGTTTTGACTGCCCTCGCCCCGTAAGCGGCTATCAGATTACATCACAGGGGGTTCTAGCCTGTAATGCAGGTTTTTTTAACTATTAACGAATTTATTTAGGTATATAGTCCGACCTTCCTCGAGAGTCCTCGTCGACCAATTCGGCTTTAAGGATAATATTTTTCTGTATACTTAGGATTCCATGGATAATCCAGTTTCTTCCCTTCGTGATCCACCATCTCATATGCTCCCCTGCCGACAATTTGTTTTACAATGTATGGTGCTTCCCACATGGTCTTCAACTTTCCTCCAGGTCCTTTTTGATATGGCGGTATTTCTCGCATGACCATTTCGCCAGGCTCATAATCTCGCACCCTGAGCTTTTTGTTATACTTTCTTGCCAATCTTCTTTGGTAGTTTTCCATGTGTTGCAGTGCTCTTTCTCGATTCTCCTCCAAATCATCCAGCTTAGACAATATTAGGTTAGGTTCTTGATCCACGCCTCTATCTTATTTTTGGGTATCATGATTTCTGTGGGAAGGACCGCTTCTACTCAATAATTGTAATACCCTAATTCGGCAGGTAGGGTTCGCCGAATGGAATATAGGTAATGGTTTGTCCTTTACTAACACCGAGTCCTTTTCAGCACAAAAAAAAAGAGTTGGATAAAAGCTCTGCAGTTAAGCGTGCTCAGGCGGGAGTAATCCAGGGATGGGTGACCTCCCGGGAAGCTGCTGCTGGATGACCGCAGCGGTGCCCGTAGAAAACCCCACACTGCCGGATGACCGCAGTGGCTAAGTGGGGACATTATGGTGGAAGGTCGGGTCATTACAAAGTGATATCAGAGACCACGACGGGTTACCTTCCAAGGGTGAGAGAGTACGCTGGACGGGGTGTTCCAGGTATTGGTCTCATAGGTGGTAGGGAACGTCGGAGATCTGGGCTTGGATATATTCCGAGCCGAGGACGGCTCCAATTTAAGGTAGTGGTATTGTAATACCCCAATTCGGCAGGTAGGGTTCGCCGAATGGAGTATAGGTAATGGTTTGTCCTTTCCTAACACCGAGGCCTTTTCAGCACAACTGGCTCAGAGTTGGAAAAAAGCTCTGCAGTTAAGAGTGCTCGGGCGGGAGTAATCCAGGGATGGGTGATCTTCCGGGAAGCTGCTGCTGGATGACCGCAGCGGTGCCCGTAGAAAACCCCACACTGCCGGATGACCGCAGTGGCTAAGTGGGGACAATATCGGTGGAAGGTCGGGCCATTACAATAAGTTAGGTGAAAGGGAGACATTCCTGTTGCACTTTGACGAGTAGCTTTGTATGCCCGTAAGACATTGTGCAACTCCGCGCACCACTCTTTATGCTTTCCATCCAACTTTTCCTTTAGATTTTCAGAGATGGTTTTTTTTGTCGCCTCAGCTTGCCAGTTACTTTCTGGATAGATTGGTGTTGACTTGCCTTGCTGAATTTTGAATGTGTTGAATAACATAGCGATGCTTTCTCCTTCAAAATGTTTTCCATTGTTCGAAATAATTTTTGCTGGTATGCTGAATCTACAAATGATGTGCTCGAACAGAAAGGCAAACAAGTCTATCTCTCCAATGTTTTTCAATGGCTTCTCCTCCACTCATTTTGTGAAATAATCTGTGGCTACAATTAGATATTTTCTTTGCTTTGAACCTAGAACCAAAGGTCCGAAAATATCGAATCCCCATTTTGCGAAAGGTCATGGGCTGAGTACTGAATACAAACTCGTCGCAAATGCCATGAATCTTTTTGCCGAATTTTTAACATGCTTCACACCTCTGGGATACCTCCTTCGCGTCGTCATGCATATAGGGCCAGAAATATCCTTGAGTCTTTGCTTTCTGTGCCAATGATCTCGTGACACTGTGATTTCTTGCATCTCCATAGTGTATAAATTTCAATACTTCCATCCCTTCATCTTTAAATAAACATCTCAGCAAAGGTCCATAAAAGGACTGACGATATAAAATGCATTCGCACAGCTGGTAATTCATGGACTTTCTTTTAATTTTGTTAGCTTGTAACCTATCTCTTGGCAATTTTCCTTCCCTTAGGTATTTATGAATAGGGATCCTCCAGTCATCCAATCCTTTTTCACCGCCCGAATTGATTGTCAATGCTTCCATAACTGTGACCACTTGCTCTTACGATGGGTATCGTAGCCACTCTATTTGCACCAATATAGTCTCAGGATTACTCATCATTGAAGATATGAAAGTCAATGCATCAACCAGTCTATTATCTTTTCGACATATGTGTCGCCACTTGATATTCGGAATTTGAGATGCATAATGTCTTGCCACTTTCCGATACCTTAACAGTGATGGGCCGAATGTTTGATACTTTCCTTCTATCTTTCGGACCACCAGCTGAGAATTACTTGTAAGTCTGATGTCATCGAGTTTCATTTCAATCGCCATCCTGAGTGTTTGTACCACCGCTTCATACTCAGTCTCATTGTTGGTTGATGAAAATTCCACCCGGAATAATCTGACAGTTCTCGTGCCCCCTGGCGAAGTAAATACTATTCTGATTCCTCTTCCCTCGCTATTTGAGGATCCATCAACAAATATTTCCTATCTGATTGGATGATTTTCTTTGAGAAAGTCTTTGGGGTCCGCGATATCTTTATCCAAATTTAGCATTTCTTCTACATCTTCATCTTCTTCCAAAGGAAAGTCGACCAGAAAATCAGCGATGACTTGAGATTTTACACACGTCAATATTCCATACTCTATATCGAATATCTCTATCTGTGCATTCCACTTCGAGACTCTCCCTACTCGATGAGAACTTTTTAGTACTGACTCAATAAGTATCTTTGTCATTACCTTGATGGGCTAGGCCTGGAAATAGGTTCGCAGCTTCTGAGTTGCATACCAGTGCTAGTATCAGTTGTTCAATCTTCGTGTAATTTATTTCTGCTGATCCGAGTGTTTTGCTGATAAAATATATCGGTTCTTCGATCCCTTCATCAGTTCGGACCAACACCGCGCTAATGGCATCTGAAGTCGCTGCGAGGTATATCAAGAGCAAATCCCCTGGTTCAAGTCTTTGCAGAATAGACAGATTCGCCAAATATTCTTTAATGCTTTGAAATGCTTGCTCATAGTCCTCTGTCCATGCGAATTTGTCTCCTTTCTTTAACATATCAAAAAATGGCTTGCATTTATCCGAAGATCTAGCGATGAATCTTCTCAAAGCTGCAAGCTGCCCATTGATTTTTTGTACGTCCTTTAGCGTTGCCGGCGATGACATGTCCCTGATTGCTTGTACCTTTGCAGAATCAACCACTATCCCGTTCTTTGATACTATCTACCCCAAGAATTTTACCGAAGTATACACTTCGCAGGATTGATTTTCATATTGAACTTGCACAATTGATCAAAAATTTCCTTCAAGGCTCGCACATGATCTTCATATTTTCTACTTCTCACCAACATATCGTCTGCATACACTTCCAGCCTAGAGTGTACCCACTGGGCAAATAGATTTTCTACCATTCGTTGATAAGTAGACCCTGCGTTCTTCAACCCAAAAGGAATTCTTGTATATAGTACAATCCTCTCGGGGTAAAGAAAGATGTGTACTTCTGGTCCTCTTTGGCGAGTGGTATATGAGTATAACCTGAATATCCATCCATTAGTGAGAGAGTCTTGTAACCCTTTGCCGATTCAACCATTTGGGGAATATTTGGCAAAGGAAAACTATCTTTTGGGCAAGCTTTGTTTAGATCACTGAAGTCAATATCAATCCTGATTCCTTTATTTTTCTTCAGAACAATCACCATATTCGCGATACACTACGGGTATTTTGCCGGTCTAATAATTCCTTCTTCGCTCATTCTCTTCGGTTCCACTTCAATTGCTTCGTGATAAATTATCGCAACCTTCCTGATTCTCTGCTTGAAAGGATTCATCTTTGGGTCAATATACAACCTATGACAAGCTACCGAGGGATCTATCCCTGGCATGTATTCCATCTTCCATGCGAATACATCCACATGTTCTCGCAACAAATCCTCCAACTACTTCCCTTCGCTCTCGCTTAGCTTCGTACCTATCTTGACTACCTTTGGCTCCTCTTTAGATCCCAAATTTATGTCTCAAGTAGGCTTTGCTGCTGTGAAATTTATCATTGGTTCTCCGAGGGGGTTGGGACCTTTAATTTATACGCTGAAGAGCCTTCCTTGCTCAGATCCTCACTTAGAAGTCCATTTTCTTTCGTTGTAGTCACCTCATATACATGTATTTCTTGCTCCTTCCTGCTTTATTTGGATTGCTTCTTCTTGGATTTCTTTTCTTCGCTCCTCATATTGACGAATATCTACCTCATTGCAATACTTCGCTTCAGCGGGATCTCCTTTAATTTCGGCTACTCCATCTGGTGTTAGGAAACGCAAATATTGATGATAATTTGAGGCTATTCCTTTGATTCCATAGACCCATGGTATCCCAACGATGTCACTATAAGGCGACTCAATATCAACTACGCAGAAAGTAGTGATTGTTTCCATTTTCCCAAGATATATCACCATGGTAAACTCTCCTTTCGGCCTTGAGGGTGCTCTATTGAATCAGTAAATATTGTAGGTTGACGGAATGAACACGGAATCTGGAAAACTCATTCGCTTGAAAGTGGTGTAGAAAAGAATATCCATCGAAATTCATGTTTCCACCAAGACTTTATTCATTGCCCATTTGTTCATTTTCAAAGTAACCACTAGAGGATCCATATGTGATCTCCCATTCTACGGTGCTTCGGATGCTGAAAAAATGATTGGATGAGCCTTCCATTTCTATAAAGGTTGGGCTTTCTCGACGATGAAGATCTCCTTTCCATCATGGTCCCGCTTGTGCACCCTACTCATGAGGTTGATGTGGAATTTTTCCTCGATTCTCGCTGAATGGATGATGGAATTGCATCGCAGATAATTGGTTCCTCTCTCAATCTCGATCTTATGCACTCGCGGTGCTCCTGGCTCTGCTCGCAAAGGTGGTGGCGGGGGAAGATTTCCCATGAATTCCAGAAGCTTTCCATGTTCTATCAAGCGTAACACTATCCTTTGCACATTCCTGTAATTGTTACTAGTATGACCATGGAATTGATGACATAAATTGGTTATTATACCTGGAGAGGGATGGCTCCACCCCTCTGTTGTGCGGATATGGAATGTTTGCAGACTCCATTTCTTCAATGTGCCGCATGATTGCCTCCAATTGTGCACTCATCTTTGGTATATTTAAGTCCTCAAACTTTGGCATTTGGTCTTCGTACACCGAATATTTGGTCATTGAATCTGCCTTGGAGAGGTGGATGTCCCACTATTTCTGGAACCTTCCAGCATCATTTCTTGTCCAATCTCTTCCTGACTACAGGCTTTGCTTGGGTGCTTGTTGCTACTCTTCCTAATGGATATCTCTGTAATCTACCTGTGGCACATCACCAATTATATTTGTGACTCGCTAGATTTCAGAAGATGACCTTCTTCGTCACCGTCGGATGCGAAGCTGCCTCTTTTTGTATCTCCTCTAAAGCTATATACTTCTCTTGAAATTCTGAAGTTCTTGTAAGGTTAAGGAATTCTTGTGCTTGATCATGGACATATACGGTAGATCTTTGGGAACAACACATTTACGAATCCCCGAACCAAATTTGTTTCAGACTCGTGCCCCATAACTTCACTACACAAAGTCCTCCATCTATTTACTAAGTTTCGCACTTTCTCCTGGCCTTTGCTTCAGGATGAATAACTTTTCAACTCTCGGTCTCAGCAGATATTTATGCATGTAGGAAGCAAGGAACACTTTTTCCAGTTCTCGAAAGGATGTGATGGAGTATTCAGGAAGAGCGTCGAATAATACTAGTGACTCGCCCTTTAAGCTTGCTGGAAAGTATTTGCACATTACTTCATCTTGATGTTCCCACTGCAGTAACGATCGTTGATATTCCTTAATGTGTTGTATAACATTTCCTGTTCCGTCGAAAATGCTCCTGAAAGCTAGCATCGTGCATTTAGGAGGCAAAGTTGTGTACATAATATCTACACTAAAGGGTTACCGTTTCGCCTCTACTAATGCGTATGTTAGTTGTTGCCCCTTGTCGTTCTTCTTGAAGCCCTGGATCATGGATCTCATATGTTTTAATTCCTTCAGCACTTTTTGGTTCGCAACTTTCTCTTTGGCCTTCTTCAACTGATGTTCCATTTCTTTTTGATGTTTTCTTGTATCACGCCTTTCTGGGCTATCTTCGTGATTTCATCTTCGTTTTTTTGACGTCTCTTGATACTTGTTCGTACGTGCCAATGATGATTCTGACTTTTCTGGAATTTCTTCCTGCAGTTTTTGGTTCTCTTCTTCGAGCTCCAAATTTTTCTTTTTAGCAGTTCTCGTTCTTGAGCTATTTTTTTTTCTCTGATTTTCACGAGCTTCGCTTTCATTTCTTCCATTGTCAGCTCTTGCTCCGTGTCAGCTTGATCTCCATCACTTGATGCGAAGGATTCCACTCTAACCTCTTCTTCTCTAATTTTTCTGAGGGAAACACTTCGCACAAGGATCGTTCTTCCTTCATCATTACGATTTCCTCCTACCGTTTCATCCATTCGTTGGTCCTTTCTCGGATTCACTACGTTACTTCCTTTCATCCTAGAGTTCTTTGTTTGGGCCTCTCTCTCTGCTTTTGACACCATCAATGCTTACTCGAGATTCTGCACAATAAAAGGTGATGTTTATGTACTCTTTAGCGAGTTCTCATCAGTGGCCCCCATAATTCATGATATTGAATGTAGATCCAATGATTATGATTAACAAAGACCAAGTTATAAACCCTAGATCTGATAAACGACTCGAAATATTAAATATTTATCCTAAATCAATGATTTTTGCTACAGATCCCAGGTAGATCTTAAAGAAAAGACTTAATTACCTTTGATGTAAATGCTGAAGGTACTGTTTTTAAGAGAATAAAATATTTGACATAGTCAAGAACTAAATCATGTTTTGAAACTCTTTTTGAAATCCTGTTAAAAGAAAAAAATCTTAAAGATTCGAAGATTTTCACAGACCAAAGCTTAAAGATATTCCTATATTTTTTTATAAAGCTCAAAATTTTAAGTTTTTAGAAAACTGTTGATCAGAACTACGATTTACGCTTTGAAGACCTCAAGTTTTAAGAACCTGTTTTCCTTAGATTATTTCTTTTCTAGAGACGGCTCTTAGGAACCCAGATCAAAAATTTCTTTTCTCAAAATATCTAAGATCTAATTCTCTTCTTTTTTTTTCTTTTTTGAAGTTGTAAAACTCTAAAGCTTTCTTAGAAAAATGACTACAAAGTGAAATAGATCTTTGATAAGAACCTAAGATTCTTAGAGCTTTCCCTGTTTCTAGCGCTAAAATGTAGTTGCAGGAAAACCTACAATACACTCAAATGATTATTTTAACACACTTTGATTTCCAATTAGATTCTATGGTTAGGATTCACACAATAACACTTAAATGATGAACACAGAGGATTTACGTGGTTCGTTCTTAAAACCTATGTCCACGGGAGGGATTTCACTATGATATGATGAAGGTTACAACTCAGAGATTTAGCTTACAAACTCTCACAATTGTTCTCTCTCTCTCTCTCTCTCTCAGTCTTACCAAAATTACTCAACCCTCGTTACATTGTACACTGGTTTATTTATAATTAAATTACAAGAATGAGTTTAAACTCTATTCACTTCGTCAACCCTCTTCGCTGGTGAAGTCTTCGTCGTAGCTTTCTAGGGGAATAATCCATCTTCGCTGGTGCCTTACCTCGCTAGCTGATTCGTCTGGTGGTCTTCGTTACTATTCTGTGGTCTTTCTGCTCCTCATCAAGTCACACCTCGTCACCTGTCCCGACAAGTATCAGACTGTTGATCTGCCCGTTCTGCTCGCGTATTAAATGTCCAACTACCCGATTCAAATTTGACCGTTGATCCTTGGCTAGTGTTTTCCACGTATCGAGGTCCTATGGAACATGCCGAAACCCCTAAGTTGAAAGGGTATAACTCCAGTACTCGCTTGAAACGCGTCTCTCATATGTTTGTGCTTTGAGATGCGAACATGCGACGAATCCGTCCCCACAATACGGCAGGGCTCAAGACATGCATTTGTTCTAGATTACTTTTGGATCACTTTGGCGCACAAGAAAAGCAAAGAGGCATTAATCCAGTCCCTTTAACATAAATGCATTTCTAAACAATGTACTTGGTTGAATCTCTTTCACATATCAAGACCTGTTCAAAAAAGGGAAAGTATAACAGTTTGATATCACAAAAAATCCGATCTGGTAAGCTAAATGGAATGACTTGGCTGGGTGAAATGCTAGTTCAGTTCGTGAATGGGTGAACACTCGGTATTCATTTTGAATCTGTAACAAATGCTCAGAGATTTGTCGCCATCCTAAAGCACATAAACAGCCTTTCATTTTTAAGCATTACTAGAACGTCCGCACGCGTTAATACACCTGTTTTCTTTTTGCAAAACATTTTATGTTGCTTATATAAAAAAACAAACAAACTGGTTGTCTATAATGCTTAAAAAAAGGTTGTTTATGTACTTTAGGATGTCCACAAATCTCTGAGCATTTGTTACAGATTCAAAATGAATACCGAGTGTTACAGACAACCAGTTAAGCATGGCTAAAGATTTCTAATCCATGATTCCTTGATAACCGGTTTTCTGATCCATAAAATCCTAGAATATGCAAATTTTGTGGCTCCGAGGTTGTTTTCTTTTTTTTTGTTTGTTTTTCGTTTAAGGAGCAAAATCCATTATTATAATATACAAACTAAAGTCCTATGGTATTTAAACCTATAATAATAGTTTCCATTTCATTAAAAAATCAATGCAGATGTACTTCGAATTAGAAATCTTTAATCCCGCAAGAGTTGTTCTCAGGACCATGACAAAAATCATATACATAAATGCTTCATATCTAGTTTTTCTTTTTCCAGTACTTTTGCAGAGCCTGTGTGGCGTTATTGTACGAAAAGAATGAACCGGGGAAATGAGTACACAACAGTTGATGGTGGTTTTCTACTATATGCAAAAATTGTAAATTCGTCTATGGTTTTTGTACCAAATGTATATATACACAAAGTCTTAGTTTCATTAGAAACTAGGCTCTCGCCCGTGCATTGCACGGGCTTAGTTTTTGTCCCGAATTGAAGTAAATAATCTAAACTGAATTATAGTTTTCCATGTATATTGTTTTTAATGAGATCAAAATCACTACATATGATATTTACAAATGACCAAAATGGAGATCCAACAAAAAGTACAACAATAACGAACATTAACCATGAAAAAATTGTATTTATTGTCCCACAACTTATACCACTCCCAGCACTTCCTACATCAATTAGTACTCCTCTACCACCAAAATCTCTGATGGGAGGAATGCCATCTCTTCCTCCTAGATATCCGTCTTAAATCCAGTTGGAAAATGAGACAGTAACCACTTACGTCTTAAATCCAGTTGGAAAATGAGACAGTAACCACTTACAGGATGAGCTCAAAATGCAAAAAGACCACTCTTCCTTCGGCGTGTATTATCTGCCTCACTACTATGCAGTTATTCTCATATAGTCCATATTGGCCTGATATCTGTAAGATCGCTACTAAGCCGTTATTGTCTCCTTAGCAGCTCAAATCGCTCAAGGATATCCCCTAATCAAATATCATCAGCCTTGTCTCGAAGAAGTTCCAAATTCTCCCGGAGCTTATGCACAATAAACAAACTCACTCACCAGCTTCAGTATAGCTACCAAGTTAATAATCTACAACAAAGTAAGTTGATAGTTACAAATACAGGTCTACAAAAAAATGTCGACTTTGTGAACGAAAAATGGTTGGTTCAGTTCCTTTAAAAAGGCTGTCCAATTCACCATTAAGGTGTTTTTTTGGTAACTCATTGAAGCCTAAATCATTGGTAAAGCTCAACATAAGTTCCGAATCATGAATGGAAACCTATAGTTTATAAAAAAAAAAACAACTAATTTTTAGGGCTTGCAGGAATAGCACCGGGACTAAGGAGAATAGTTAATTACCTTCTTATACAACTTCTTCTTTAAATGTTGTAAGTATATATAAGCTTCTTGGCTCATATCCTCTTCAGCTCTGAATTGTGACTATAATAACCTTAGCTTATCACTTCTATTGCAGTATATCTTGACTCATTTCACCAATATTTCTGCAATTCATGAAATTTGGAGTATCATATTTTCGGTCCAATTCATTACTTATACTTCATGAGGCACTTTTAACATTTCCTAATAAAACACTAAACCTCTTTATGAAGCCTTGGTTGAAAGGCTTAAACATCCATTTCCATTCGAACACCCGACTATTAGTTTACATCCTCCAAACATTTTTGCAATAAAATACAATTCATGTAATAAAAAAAAAGAACATATAAACAAATAGCAGTTAATAAAACATGATCACAGTTCAAACAATTGAAATTCTTCTTTAGTTGGTGGAGCAGACTTAATTATCAAACTTATGCAATCGTACCTTATAGACGGGTCTAAATTCACCACTTCCAAGCAAGTTCCCAGAATTAAAATTCTTTGTCGCCTTTCTTAAATAACTTATCGTTCTAAGATTACCATTGGTGTAGTCAGGTGCAGCTGCACGTCAAAATTCAATAATGAATTCTTTTAAAAAAAAACATTACAAAAAAATTTATTTACTTCCACAGATTTTTTCCAATCCGGAGAACACTAATTATCCTAAACCATTTCCATTTACTTAGTAAAATTATTTCCACTCCACATGCTTGGTAAATTTCTGAAATAACATTAATAAGATCAAACAAATGAAAAGTAGTATTGTGAGCACTAAGAAAGCCAACATCCATCACAAATGAGTGAATTAGTGGCTACAGAGCATGCAAACTGTACAAATTCAATGCAATGTAACATATTTTGAGAGGGCATTTTCTAGCAAATGTGAGGTCTATAAAAATGGAAAATTGTCTTAAGTATACAGAGTCAGATTGATTCTCTCTATATAAGAAAATAGAACACCTTTCATGTTAGTAGTAGAAATAATCTAAATTAACCAATCATTACAACAACCTTGTATTGAGAGTGAGAGTTACAAAGACAAACTGACCTGCCATTTAGCAGTTCCTAGAGTAATTAGAACCTCATTACACAGCTCATCATAATCGTTCCTAGAGTAGTTAGAACCTCCCTACACAATTATATGTGCCATTGGAAAATGACATAAGATGCTTAGAGAAAAATCAGTACTTACATACATTATGAAAAGTTCGAGTCAATGAAAGGCTTAAATTTTTGCAGGATTTTATAATGAGAAAGTTAAGCAGATAAACAAAGACATTAGTCGAGCAACTTACATGCACAAATGAAAAGGATAAAATTACGGATTAAGTATACTGAGGTCAAAGTAAATTATCTCTAATATTAGGCTTAATTAGTTGCTAAAGAAATTCCAAAATACTGATAATATAATGATATACATTCAACACAAAAAGATAAGCATACCTCATCAATATCCAAGTTGTCACCACTATGAGCAGGATCAAAGTAAACACCATTGTGATCGGAAACAAATGCGCATGGACCATAAATCTGTTTGCCTTGATACAAAGAGAACACCATTGCTCATTAATCTTAGAAACATCACCATCCATATGCCTCTATACAAATAAGTTCGATCACATAATCTATAGAGACGCCTCCACAGTCCTACAGCTCAAGTCTTATTCAAGGGTTTCACAGATCTAAGAGCAATGAGAAAACGTTGGCTATGTAACTTCTACATACCCTCTTCAAGATACGTAGGTTGGTCATAAGAATTCAATAAGAGTATACAGTAAATATGCAGAAAATGCATAAATGACTTGTGTATTCCTTGTAGACTTGTAGTATATATGCATTTAATTGTCTACTTTATGAAAATAATTTGGTGAGACAGAGCCACGGAGCTTACGCACATATTACATCGCTGCTCATTTAATTGTCTACTTTATGAAAATAATTTAGTGAGACAGAGCCACGGACCTTACGGACATATTACATTGCTGCTCATGTGATGGCCAACATAGAGAGTGAGATGTATGTTGAGTAAGCATCAGCTTCAAACCAATAAGGACTCATCAACTGGGCATCAGTGTGATTTTTTCTTGCAGAGGCAGTTCAAGATAGATTACTAAATCAAATGCAACCTTAAAGGCTTTCTCAAGGACCAGGTTATGATCTGGCATTTTACGTTTCTTTAAAGCTTAGAAATTAATCCATGGAAATTAATCCATGGAATTATACATGAAGCAAAACCACCAAACGATAGAAGAAACTCTATATTATTTCGGTGGTGGAATAGAGGAACCCATTAAGCCGATTCCATTTAAAACAAATCAAAACAAAATTCTCAATCGAACAATAATTAAACTGATTCCGTTTAAAAATAAATCAAAACAAAATTCTCAAATCGAATAATAAACCCTAAAAAAATTGGCAGAATTGATACTAATGAAAATAATACAAAAAATTCAAAAAGTAGACTTACCCATTAGAGAAGATGAATCGAAGAAGTGTAGAGAATATCAAAGATAGAGTACGGTTGACATAATATCAAAGAACGCCGGAGAAGAAAGTGAAAAAATTAGGGTTTCCGGAAAAAGAGAAAGAATGGGTTGTGAAAAGTAGAGCACGGTTTTGTGTTTTAGACGTGGAGTAGTGGGTAATCATCACCTTATGTGTTTGATAAGTACGGAAAATTACAAAATATAATATAACCCTAGATTTTCATTGGTGAAGGAGAAGTTTTAGAATTTAAATTATTCAACTTTTAATCGCATGATTTAATTTTTTTTTCAAATTATATGTAAAATTGAAACCTATATATTAAGCGGAAATATCTAAAAAAACATAAGTATGATTCCTTTCTTTTTCATAAATTCATTATTTAAACAATACATATGTAGTTTAAAATAAAAAAATTCCAGTTAAACATAGTTAATTTTATATTAAATATATATATTTTTATTTTTCTAACACGACTAAACTAATCTTTATTCAAAACAATACCTTTTTTCTTTACATTTTCACATATAGTAAATACCGTTTTTTCCTTTTATTTTGTTAACAAATTTATTTAAAACAATATTTGCCAATTTAAACGGTCCATTTATTTTTTACCTAAATTTTCTGTCGGTTATGAAAATATTTTCTTATGAATCCCTTCTTCCCAATTGTGGGAAATAGTTCACGGCTCCATTGTTTGAGTTTCCATCGGTTTATGTTTCTCTCTCGTAAACAATATATTTCCACTAGTTTTTTTATTTTTCTTTTCTTCTCAAAGATTTAATCTCTTATTTTTCTTTCTTTTCAAAGATTTAATAATTTTTTTTTCTTGTTCTAGGAATTGTATTGATAGTGTACCTGTGATAGTTTCGATTATCCTGCCTGGTTAAAACTTTGATTATCATGTGGCCAAGTTGTGATAACTGATAACTGGTTATTTCACACATCTTTTAACTGTGAAAATTTTCACACGTTCTTAAAGAACCTAAACCTGAATACAAATTTGAAGTTCTATAACATTACCACTGAATACATAGATTTTTAAAATATTTTTATCTGGAAAACCCGTGAAGTGGGATACTGCAACATTAACCTTCAATAATATATGCAATGTGCATTCGTGGAATCTTATTTGAATGCAAAATTTGATTTACACTAGTGCTTGAAAATTAAGATTTTGCCACAAATTAATAAAAAAACTAATAACATCAACTAAATTCATGATATTCATTCTTGACAGTCACTTATTCCTCTTGTCTCTGATTTCATTATCAATTAGTTACAACCCTAAAATAAAGTCCATGTCGAACGATGTAGATCTTAGCCTTAAATTCATGTTATTCATTATTGGCGACAGTCACTTTTCGTTTTAGTAAATGAATGAACTATTATTTTGATACCATTGTTACTCTTGATTAACTATTCTTTAATGATCCAATTCTTCACAAAGACCCGTTGAAGATTCCAAAATAGAGTGATTCAAGAGAATCCAAGTGTTCTTTATATAGATTTAAATTCCTTTATTCAAGTTTACGAAAAAGATCATGCAGGCTCCCAAATTTGTTCTAAACAGTCTTGTAATTGTTGGTTCTGCAACAATGGAAAACACTAAACAGAAGAAAACTGTTAACGTTAGAGAAATCACTACACTCTGATGTTGATGCACACAGAAGGACAGAGCCACCTGCTCAGCAAATTGTTCTTAACACAATAGTTCTCGGGTACTCCTCAATAATGAGAGATGCTATACCCCAACAGAGAAGATGTGGCCAGGATAGAACTGCCTGTTATGATTTGAATTAGCACAATACAAATCACTCTCTAGAACTTAACAGCAAGATAGGAAGGGAAATAAAAAAAGCAATGTTGCGCAAAACAAAGCAAGAAGAGGGGAAAAGAACTAGGGATAGTAGCCTGTTCTGGAGTAAGTTGAAATGGAGAACTATATTTTTCTTTTATAGCCAAAACTTGAGAAGAGAATTAATCCGTATTTATTAAAATTAATTTCGTGCATTAATCACGGTAATTAAGTGTGAAATTTAATTTGAAATGGTAATAAAATGGTTAGAAAATATTTTCTCATTAAAACTCCTTAATTCTGGCCGGGTCAGACGCCCCCACATTTAAAACAGAATTTAAGGAAATAATTTAAAAAACGTAAGTCTTGGTTGGACCGCAGCCTTAGCTGCGCCCGCACCCGTAAGCATACTTAATCCCGCAGCACATAAGCGCCGCAAGCACCGCAAGCAACGCAAGCTCCGTAAGCTCGCAAGCACTCAAGCTCGTAAGTGTGCGTGCTTCGGTGCGAAGCACCGCACATGTGTGAAAGGTATGTGTGCACCAACTAGCCCATTGCCTTAGTCCTCCCCCAACCACAAAAGATTCTAAACCCTAAGGGTCCTCCCTTAGTTGCATTTTTTGTGGTAATAAAGGGAGAATTCATCTCTAGTCTCTCCAATGTGGGACTAAAGGTTCTTCATTCACAAATAGTGAAAAATGATCTAGTCTCGCTTAGTGACATCTAGGTATTAAGGTCCATTCCCACCAAGACTAAAATTCATTATAAAGTTCATTTTTATCATTTTTCTCCAACAATCCCCCACATGAATGAAAACCCGATAAAAATCAGAAATCAGAAAGCGAGAAATACCTCTTAGGCAATAGGTGTCCATAAGGTCTTGAACCTTTTCTTACTGAAAAACTACCAGAACTACTTGATGGACAGTGAACGCGATGTCTTGAACTGCCATCTTTTGGTGTAGTTCATCAATAACTTCCACGCGTGATATCTTTCTAGGTGTTGTTAAGTTCGTGCAGTTGTGTCCATTTTGGCCCTGGACGTATCCCGTTTCTCAAAATTCTCTAGAGAATCAGCTCAGTTCTCATAGGAAGCGGCCCACTTCCTCATTCGGATAGGTGAGTTCTATCAAGAGTATTTACTGCTACACCCCACTTCAATCTTAAATTGAAACTATCACAATGTATAGATATAGCTGGCACAGGCCTATGCCAAAGAGGAATGTCTTCTAAAAAATATTTTATCCAAGCGGCTTCCTCTCCTGCTTTATCTAACGCAATAAACTCTGATTCCATAGTGGATCGAGCTATACATGTCTGTTTGGAACTCTTCCATGATACAGACCCGCAAGCTAGAGTGAAAACATATCCACTCGTAGACTTAGACTCCTCTGAGTCCGCTATCCAGTTTGCGTCACAATATCCTTCAAGGACCGCATGGTATCTCTCATAACTTAAGCAAAAGTTTAAAGTATACTTTAAGTACCTTAATACTCTAATAAATACATCCTAATGATCTTGTCCCGGATTACATGTATACCTACTTAACCTACTCACAACATAGGCAATGTCTGGTCTCGTACAGTTCATTAAATACATCAGACTTCCTATGACACGTGAATACTCAAGTTGTGAAACTCCATTACCCTTGTTCTTCTTGAGTCTACAACAAGGATCATAAGGAGTACAAACAGGTTACAATCAAAATGGTTATATTTTCTAAGCACAGATTCAACATAATGAGATTGACTAAGACTATATCCATTAGAATCTCTTCTAATCTTCATCCCTAAGATTACATCAGCGGGGCCTAAGTCTTTCATGTCAAATTTCTCATTTAGCATGTTCTCAGTGGAATTAATTACATCCATATTTGTACCAAGTATAAGCATATCATCAACATACAAGCATACAATCACACAGGCATCATTCACAAGTTTAGTATAAACACACTTGTCATATTCATTTATTTTAAAACCACTAGAAATCATTACATGATCAAATTTTTCATGTCATTGTTTAGGTGCTTGTTTCAAACCATACAAAGATTTTCTCAGTTTACAAACTTTGTTTTCACAACCTTTCACTACAAAGCCCTAGGTTGGTCCATATAAATTTCTTCATCCAATTCACCATTTAGAAAAGTTGTTTTTACATCCATTTGATGTATCTCTAAGTTATGAATGGCAGCAATAGCAATTAGCATCCTAATGGAAGTAATTCTCGTAACAGGTGAATAAGTGTCAAAGAAATCTACACCTTCTATTTGTTTATAGCCTTTAGCTACTAATCTAGCTTTATATTTTTCCACAGTTCCATCTACTTTACGTTTCCTTTTGAAGATCCATTTACAACCTATGGGTTTGCACCCTAGAGGTAAATATACAATCTCCCAAGTATCATTCTGTATAATGGAATCCATTTCACTAATGATAGCTTCTTTCCACCATGGAGATTCAGAAGAAGTCATGGCTTCTTTATAAGTCTGTGGATCAGTCTCATCTAAGCATGTTATGAAGTCTGACCCAAAAGATTTTTCAGTTCTAAGTCTTTGTCCTCTTCTAGGGTCAAATTCATCTTCCTTTACCGGTAATGTCTGACTAGTAGAAGGGACATCTAGGGGATCAACACATATCATGCGAGATTCATATTTCAAAGGAAAAACATTTTCAAAGAATACAGCATCCCTAGATTCCATAATGGTATTCATACCAATTTAGATATTTCAGAACTCACAACCATAAATCTATATGCAGTAGTATGTTCAGGATACCCTATGAAGACACAGTCAACAGTTTTGGGTCCTATCTTGGTCCTCTTAGGTGGACGGATAGAAACCTTATCCAAACACCCCCACACTTTAAAGTATGCATAAGAAGGTTGTCTACCTTTCCATAACTCATATGGAGTTTTATCTGATCCTTTAAAGGGTACTCTGTTCAAGACATAACAAGGTGAGAGGACGGCCTCCCCCCACAAGTTTGCAGGTAGTCCTGAACTAATTAACATGGCATTCATCATCTCCTTAAAGGTTCGGTTTTTCCGTTCAGCCACACCATTGTGGTGAATAAGAAGGAATTACTTCGTGTATAATGCCATGTTCCATGCAAAAATCTCCGATAGGGATTACATACTCACCACCACGGGCATACCTAACAGTTTTAATGGTAGTACTCATTTGGTTTTCAACTTCTAGTTTATAAATCTTAAAGGCTTCTAAGGCATCATCCTTACCTTTAAGTAAATATATGTGACAGTACCTCGTACAGTCATCTATAAATGTGACAAACCATTTTTTACCACCTCTAGTTTGAACTGATTTCATTTCAACTAGGTCTGAATGAATTAATTCTAAGGGTTTAGAATTTCTCTGAATATTTTCCCTATATGATTTTTTAGCATATTTTGATTCTACACAAATTTCACATTTATGTTCATTTTCCAAAATAAATTTAGGTATGCAGCCTATGCTAGCCAGTTTGTCATTGACTTATAGTTTACATGACCAAGTTTACCATGCCAAACATTCAATGACACACAAACATAAGAAGAATCATTTTTATTCATTTCAACAGAGGTTACATTTATTTTGTAAAGACCCTCAGTCTTATAGCATTTTCCTACATAATCTTTACCCTTACTGACAATGACTTTCCCAGATTCAAATACAAATTTAAATACCTTATCATCTAACACACCACAAGATACAAGATTTTTGCAGATGTCTGGAACATGAAGAACTTCATTCAATGTGAGAGTTTTGCCAGAAGTGAGCTTCAGCCCAACTTTGCCTTTTCCCGCAACCTGTGTTTCGGACGAGTTACCCGTGTAGAGTTTTTCTCCTTCCCCTACCTTCTGATAGGAGGTGAACATATCTTTGTTTCCACAGACATGCTTGGTAGCACCAGAGTCTACCCACCAGTCTCTCACATTGGTTACCAAATTGACTTCAGACACCGTGCCAGAAAACTCGTTCTTGTTGCTTTCAACTAAATTAGCATTGGGCTTCTTATTATTAAAGTCTTTACGTTTCCTACAATGCATTGCCATATGGCCAGGAATACCGCAAACATAACACATACCTTTAATTTTACCAATGCCAGATTTGGGTTTTGGAAAAGTAACTTTCTTGTGCGGACCAGGCTTGCGGTTGTTGTGGTCCAGGCTTGCGAAAGACTTGTTTTCGCTGACATGAGTTTTGTTGGACATGTCCCTTGCGGAAGATACATTCTTGTCTTTTGAATACAACAATTCTTCCATTTGAATCTTCTTACCCAATTTAACCATACTGACTTCACCAGTTTCATGTCTCAATCTTCGTTTGTAATCAGACCATGAAGAAGGTAATTTCTCAATCATCGCAGAAACTTGAAACGTTTCATCAATCAACATACCTTCAACAATAATTTCATTAATAATTCGCTGAAGTTCAAGAAATTGGTCTACCACAGATTTGTCATATGTCATCTTGTATTCCAGAAACCAGGCAACAAAAAACTTTTTACTACCAGCAGTTTCCGCTTCATATTTTGCTTTTAATACAGCCCATAAGTCAAATGCAGAAAAGTTTTGTTTTTCATTATAGAAATCATACAGTGCATCTTATTAACAGTTGAGAATGTGATTTTTAACCATGTAATTCTGTCTTCTCCAACTTTTTAATTCTCTTTCATTACCCGGATCATTAAAAGTCTCATCAAAAGGTTTCAGAACTAATTCATCCAACATGTGAAAACTCAGAAAGAATAACATCTTGGATTTCCATTTTTTGAAGTCTTTGCCACTGAATTTTTGTGGTCTGTCAACATCACTTTTAGCTATTGAAACAAAAGAAATAGATATTGTGTTAAGATTGTTGGTTCTGCAACAATGGAAAAACACTAAGCAGAAGAAAACTGTTAACGTTAGATAAATCAGTACACTCTGATGTTGATGCACACACAAGGACAAAGCCACCTTCTCAACAAATTATCCTTTACACAATAGTTCTCGGGTATTCCTCAATAATGAGAGATGCTATACCCCAACAGAGAAGATGTGTCCAGGATAGAATTTCCCGTTATGATTTGAATTAGCACAATACAAATCACCCTTTAGAACTTAATAGCAAAATAAGAAGGGAAATAAACAAGCAATGTTGCGCAAAACAAAGCAAGAAGAGGGGAAAAGAACTACGGATAATAGCCTGTTCTGGAGTAAGTTGAAATGGAGAAATACATTTTCCTTTTATAGCCAAAACTTGAGAAGAGAATTCGTATTTATTAAAATTAATTCCCTGCATTAATCACGGTAATTAAGTGTGAAATTTAATTTGAAATGGTAATAAAACGGTTAGAAAATATTCTCTCATTAAAACTCCTTAATTCTAGCTGGGTCAGACGCCCCCACATTTAAAACAGAATTTAAGGAAATAATTTAAAAAACGTAAGTCTTGGTTGGACCGAAGCCTTAGCAGCGCTCGCACCCGCAAGCATACTTAATCCCGCAGCATATAAGCGCCGCAAGCTACGCAAGCTCGTAAGCGTGCATGCTTCGGTGCGAAGCACCGCACATGTGTGAAAGATATGTGTGCACCAACTAACCCATTTCCTTAGTCCTCCCCCGACCACAAAAGCTTCTAACCCTAAGGGCCCTCCCTTAGTTGTATTTTTGTGGTAAGAAAGGGAGAACTCATCTCTAGTCTCTCCAATGTGGGACTAAAAGTTCTTCATTCACAAATAGTGAAAAATGAGCCAGATAAGAAATTACTAAAGCTATAAAAAAACTCACGAACTCATGAAAATTGTCATGAAAAATTGATTCAAAAATAAGACATATAAGAAACAACTACTCTATTTGAAATGAAGCTCTGGGATATAAATTAAGTAAGGATAATGGAACAAGCTAGCTACTCGTCGGCTTACAAATTAAACATTCACAAATACTAAATTCGTGTAAGTCTTCCATTCATATTTGTATACTGGAAAAATTAGAGAAAGATCTGCCATGACTACGAGCAGACAGAAACAATGTTTTACCCAATACAAAACTCATAAACTCATGAAAGTTAGTGTTATCATACAAAAAACACACAACATGCATGAGGTGATTACTTAAGGGATTATTTATTTCATTCCATTCATATATTGGATGATTAGGTAATTAAATTCATTCAAAATAAATCATCCATTACCTTCAAAAAGAACTTTTTACATCGGCTCTGTAGATGATGAACCTACTCTATAGAAAATGATAAAACTGATAACTCAAATTGAATCCAAAAGAGTATTTAACTTTTCTGTATTACTCTCTTTGAGTTATATTTTCAAAAAAAAAAACAATGCCTTTATATAGGCACTAAACAAAAGAAAAAACTGAAGACTAATAAATCATATTCAAGAGAGGAAAACTGAAGACTAATAAATCTTATTCAAGCGATGAAAACTGAAGACTAATAAATCCACTAAGAATAGCATTCAAGTTTATTCAACAAAACTCCCTTGTAAACTTAAATGCTTCTACCATCCATCATGCTGATCATCTTCTTGAATCTGTCGAATAATACTTTCGGTAGCGGTTTTGTGAAGATATCCGAAACTTGATCCTGACTTGCCACATGCACCAATTCCACACATGAACCATGTCGAGAATAGTCCGATTCTTCCTCTCGGCCACACCGTTTCGTTGAGGAGAGTATGGTGCGGTTAGAAATCTCCTTATGCCTTGCTCCTCGCAATACTCCATGAAAGCCGTCGAAGTATACTCGCCACCGCTATCAGATCGTATGGCTTTGATATGTTTACCAGTTGCCTTCTCCACCATCACTTTGAACTTTTTGAACACCTCGAATGCCTTGGATTTTTCTTTCAAAAAATAAACCCAAGTTTTCCGTGAGAAATCATCGATAAAGGAAATAAAGTACCTTTTACCGCTGAAAGATTCGGGGGTGATTGGTCCACATATGTCGGTATGAATCAATTCGAGAATATGTTTAGTTCGATAATCTACCTTCTTTTGAAACAAGGTTCTCGCTTGCTTGCCAAACACACATTCTTCACAAAATTTGCCCTCATAGTCCATGTCTGACAGCCCGTGCACCATATTCTTCTTTGCTAACTTTTTTAGACCCCCATGATGTAGGTGACCAAAACGAAGATGCCACAGCGACGCCTTGTCTTCTACGTTGACTCGCAAACATTTTTCTCGCACGCTTCTCAAATTCAGTTTGTACATCCGATTTCTTCTCATCTCGACTCGAGCAACCAGACTCCCTTGCTTATCCTTCAAGTGTAGTACCCGGTCTTCTAAGAGTATCGAGTAACCTTTCTCCGTGAGTTGCCCCAAACTCAAAATGTTGGTCTTGAGATCTGGTACGTAATAAACATCTTGGATCGACCCTATCAAGCCATCCTTTTGTAAGTAACATATCGTACCTTGGCCTTTGACCTCCAACTTTGATGCATCTCCAAACGACACATGACCATCTTCAATCTTTTGCATCCTTTTGAATAAGTACTCGTGACCGCTCATATGGTTGCTTGTCCCTGAGTCGAGATACCACAGAGTGTCATTGTTGATGTTGTCTTCATTTTGAGCCATCAAGAAAAAACCTTCATTCTCTTCAACTTCCAAGGACATGTTAGTTGTTTCTTCCACCTTTTTTATCAGCTCGACAATCTTTTGCAAGATGCCCCACTTTACCACAATTATAACATTTGTCGGAGTAGCAATCCTTCGCGTAGTGACCATACTTATGACACTTGTAGCACTCAATGTTGGAATAGTTCGATCGGCCACCTCTTCCTCGACCGTGTTCTCTTCTACGCCAGTATGGTTGACTCGACTGTTCCTTCTCCTTATAGTACCCTTCACAACTGCTGCGACCATTTCCACGGTCACGCCCTCTACCTCGGAAATTTTGAGAATAGAATACCTTTTCGTCTTTAATTGTCGTCTTGGTTTGAAGTGCTTGCTCTAGTGTCTCCTCCTTCTTTTTCTTCTTACGTTGTTCTTGTGCCTCAAGAGAACCGGCAAGCTCATCGACTGTAAGCGTCGCAAGGTCCTTTGACTCTTCTATTTCGCACATAACATTCTTAAAATTGTCGGTTAAAGATGTCAAAATCTTCTCCACAACTCGTGCATCGGTTATTGCTTCACCATTACGAATAAGTTGGTTTACCACGACTTGTACACGCGTGATATAGTCAGATACAACTTATGACTCCTTCATCTTCATGCTCTCAAACTCTCCACGAAGAGTTTGGAGACGCACTTGCTTGACTCGGTCGACTCCTTTGAACACTTTTTCTAAAATGTCCCACGCTTCATTTGAAGTAGTTGCACCGGCAATCTTCTCAAAGCCTGACTCGTCAACGACTCGGAACAACATGTAAAGTGCCACGTTATCCTTCGATCGTGTCTCTTTCAACGTCTTGTTTTGATCCGCGGTATATCCCGTGGTATTTGTTGGTTCTTCGAAACCTTCTTTGACCATCTCCCACAAATCTTGAGATCCGAGAAGAGCTTTCATTTGAATGCTCCAATTCTCATAATTCCCCTTTGTTAGTCGTGGTAGCGAAATTTGACCCGTCCCATTCGCCATTGGCTCTGATACCAATTTGATAAATCAAATTGAACAACAATGCCTGAGTTAACTTTTCTGTATTATTCTCTCTGAGTTATATTTTCAAACAAAACAATAATGCCTTTATATAGGCACTAAACAAAAGAAAAAATTGAAGACTAATTAATCTTATTCAAGAGAGGAAAACTGAAGACTAATAAATCCTATTCAAGAGAAGAAAACTGAAGACTAATAAATCCTATTCAAGAGAGGAAAACTGAAGACTAATAAATCCACTAAGGATAGCATTCAAGTTTATTCAAAAAAAAAACTACTTAGTGATAATACAAATATTTTATAGCAAAGGTGATGAATAGACTTTTCTCTAAATGATGCTGGTAGAGGGATACTAGTGTTTTGACTCTGTAAATGCTAGCATCTGGTAATTAAAATGAAAAAAAAAACAAACAAGAAAACCAAAGTTATGCTAAAAGTTTATGACTGCGGATTTCACTTGTATTAGTTTAGGATATGCCACAAGTTGCAGGATATTCGACTTTTGGAATATGTAAAACAAAAAATGCCGAATTAAGATACTAATCTAGATAAAGGTTAATCAATATTATAACAAATTTTAAATATGCATATTATCTTAATAATGGGTTTTTGAAACATAAAAAAAATAAAACGGGCTACACATGTTTTTTCCTAATATTAATGCAATTAGATGCGTCCATGTTGATCTCTAGAGCCCTTCCATTAACAGAGCTTCATCGACTATATATATATTGTACGACATGCTAACATCGTCGACTCAAAAATCAGTTTCTTCAATTGGGAAACTATTATTCCTTCTATGGTTGAGTATCGTATTTATGATGTAATAATCAATTGGAAGAATCTTTTTTTCAAACCTTCTTAGTAGTTGTTTTGTGTTTTTTGGGTGTTTTTTTTTTATCTTTTCTCGTTTACTTGGTGGCTATCTATGTTGCGGAGGTGTAAATTTCCTTCTTTCTTAATATAGTTTTATTTATCGAGCAAAAAAAAATAAAAATAAAAATAACATAGTTATTGTTCTTTTTAATATAGTTTTATTTATCGAGCAAAAAAAATAAAATAAAAAATAACATAGTTATTGTTAACATGAGCAAGACACGCTTCTATGGTTGGCGTAACATAGATCTTAGGATAGTAAAATACACGGTAACCTATATGGACTCATATCTTATGGAACAATTATATATGTTAACATATGATGTACCAAATAATAATAAAAAAAGAAACCATAACTAATAGTTTAGATAAGCCTTAGAAAATATTAAAATGTGTAGATAAAAAAATATCGTAACTATCTGTAGTTGGAGGCTATCAGTGCCAATAACTGAAAGCTAAAAAAAATCTAGATTCAAGATCGATTACCATCTGAATCACGTGACGACAACTACATTCACGAGATAACAACTTGAATTATAAAAATGACATAACATATATCTGGATAATACTGTTGTGAGATGAGAAGTTAAACGTATGAGTTAAAGAATTTTCGTTTGGAGACCTGGATTTCGGAGCTTGAAGCAGAGAAGTTATCCGTAGCTGACAATATGAGAACTGAAGAAGATGTAATATGTAATAGTACAGATCAAATATCTCCAGTATGAGGCGAGAAATGTAAAATGATATGTTAGGTCCTAGTAGATACGTGAAATAAAATTGGTCCCCACTAATTTAACAATAAACATGTGGATAATTTCTTATATATATAGCTTATAAGACTCATTTTGTAAACATAATACATTTTTATCATAAAACATAATCTTCAACTTCTCTCTCCTAAGTTTTCTTATGGTTTATTCTTTTTATCCCTCTCCATTCACGGTTTCCTAACACTACTTTTAAGTTCTAGATTCTAAAATCAGGTACCGTATCAACCAATTCTCCAAACAACTTAAATTAAAACCGTAATCTAAACTTTGTGAAGGTACGAATCCTTACCAACAAATAATCGCACCTTCATAGACGCTAGAAACACTATAAAAATTATGATTCACAATTTTTCATGCTTCAATCATACTCTCTAAAATCAATCTAACATTTTATTGTTTAAATACACTTCCGATGAGGTATTTTATTGATTTTATGGAGTTTAAATGTGAGATTCTATACTTTTGTACGGGTATAACTAAACCCATTAGTTAAATTCTGAGCCAGAGTGTCTAAAATTCTTAAACTCAAGTGCCTTTAACACACTTAGGATATTCCTGGTGTGTCTATGGAATCATATTTACTGCTTGATAGAATATGTCGGTCTTGAGTTATTTAATTGATTGTATGCAAGAAGCCTTGGTACAAATTGGTGCCACTAAATGGAACTCTTAATGTTGAATCTGATTTTCGTGAGTAAAATACTTTGATAAAGTTAAACCATTTCTTATGTATATAAACATGGAAAATGGACCAGGAGTTTAATATTCTTTTGACAATATTTATGGAATTTGGTAATGTTGTGTTATGGGTGGAGTGTTATAAATGTTTGTTTAGTGGACATTTGATGGTCTAGAACGAGTTTAATTGAATGATAACTTGTTCTTTAACCCTGCATTTTAGTTTTTAGACTCGTGTTATATAGTTTCGGATGGATTCTATGAATCAGAACTCCATGGGTTTGTATTCTGCATACTTTATTTTAAGAGCAGATTGTATCGTCTATTTGGCTATTTAATTTGATGTGAAATATGGTGGTAAACTGCAATTTTAGAATCTGTTACTTATGAATCCTCCAACTAGCTATGTTGAATTGATTTCTTTAAAAATACTTATTAAGTCCTGGTTATCAAAGCAAGGGAGTAGAGGTGGAAGGAAAATTAATTAAAGTTCTAAGACATGTAGCTGGCGTAATGGTTATAAGTCTTAAATAAGTTATGAGAGATGGATATTGTGTGGAGTTTATATATTGAATGATTTTCTTTTAAACTCATAGCATGCTTCGAGGCTTGGTTCTTGTAAGCATTTTAGTAGGTTGTTGGTATATCTCTTCCATTGCGGGCCGTTGACTTGGTGGAATTAAGTTTATTTGATAATAAACAAGGATTTACATTAATATTATTATCATGAAGATGAAATTAGTTTACTCGATAAGTAATAAGAGATAGTTGTTATAATTATGGGGAGTTCATACTATCTAAACTATCTAAATAAAGGTTGACGAATTACGGTCTTGCTTGATCCATTCGAGCTATGGAGAGGGTACGTAGGAAGTCTCTTTGCGGTTCAGCATAATTGCTTAAGGTTGCTTATATCGTGGGGAAAGAGTTGGTTACTTCCAAGTAGTTCATACCATCTATTTGGAGATGATTGCAATCTTAGAAATTGATATCGTTGGTAAGAGGTAGTTGCAGTTAGCCTACTGGTTGTTCATACTACCTTGAGAGATGATTGTAACCTCTTCGAGGTTATTCATATCATCTAATAATAAATGAAGGGTGATTATTGGATACCAATTCATATCACCAAAGAGACTTAGAGATGATTGTTGCCATTTAGAGGCAATTTATATCATCTGAGAAGAATGATTGTTGTTTATGATGACAGTTCATACCATTGATCTGGAAATGATTAATAACTCTCTAGAGTAGTTTATATCATTTGTAAAATATGGTCTTTTGAGCTTGACCTAGTACTATGAATTGTCAGGCCCACTGGGGCTCCCACCTGCGGGTGGTTATCCTGAAGACCGTCGTTGGAACGGTGGTAAACAATGGAACTGATCATCCCCACCCGTCGCTGGAACGGTTTGTGTTTTCAGTCCTGTTAGCTTCCACTTACGAGTGGCAACCCGGAAGACCGTTAACGGTGGATGATGTCTGACTACTCTGGCAGGAGATATTGTATCTTCACAATAGAACGATGGAAATCACATGTAGGATTCGATAACCCTGGAAATACAAAAGTTATGTTTGCATGCTTATAAAGTAAGTTGGGATAATCAACAAACATTTCTTTGGAAAAATCGAATTGGTCTGAAAAATTTGAAGTCTTAATTTCTCGAGTGGCGTATTGGGAAGTTGGTGCTGGCCAAGTGGGTCGAAACCCGACTCATTGGAGGCAAATTTTTTTTGGTCCGTTACATTAAAGTTACAACATCGGTTTCTATATTTTTCTTCTATAATCTACATAAATATATATATTTCAAATAATAGATTCAATTCAAAACTAGCTTATCGTTGAAATATCATAATTAATACGAAGATTTAGATGAATCTAAATTTTTCAGTTATACAAAGTTCAGATATGATACCTTATGTTTTCATTTTTTAATACAATGATTCAACGTTGATTTACTTAAATGATGATGGAGCAACAATGTAATTGATCTACAACTTTGGTGATTGTGATGAGAAATCAATCCGTCATTGATTTCAGGGAAGTTTTTATAAATTTTCAATATATCTTGAATTAATAAGTTGATCTCGAAAATATTATATGCATACCTATATTTAATTATAAATATATGATTTAAGATTTTAATCTGGATAAACTCCAAGCTTATATACAATTTCGCAAAATTTTAATTTCGTCGTTTCAAATCTGAGTTCCAGTGACTATTTTGGTATTTAAATTATTTGAGCAGCTAGATCTATGGTTAATTAATAGTAATTGATGTTTATTTCAATCATCAGAATGATTTAATGAGTACTTTTTTGGTGATGTTAGTAAACCAATACTTTTCATCTGATGCATGTTTTCCTCCATGATAGTTACATTTGTTTCAGCATGCACAAAATATCATCTAAATTATTATTATAGTTATTTCGTTAAACTTATATGGATACTGTTTAATCTATATTTAAATGCCGAATTACCATATCCTAATGATAAGATTTAGATTCTATATTTGACAAGTCCATCCAATATTTGGTTTTAACTTCTAATAGATCTAATAGAGTTTTTATGATTTACTTTATTAAATAATCAATATAGAATTTAAATTTAATATTTGTGCGAGTTTATTTATAAAATCTATAAAATATGTTTAAACTCATAGAAAACTTAAGCTAAACCTTAAGAAGAGCTGTTTCAGCTACATGAGATCAGCAGATTCTATAAGTTATATTTTAGATTAGATCTACAATTTATTCGGTTGTATTGAATATTAAAAGTATAATTTTAGATTTTTCCATATATTAATTATGTTGATTGTGTTTATTTTCTTGTGAAGGATGCCACATGTTTATTCCAACTAAAGACAAATAACATTACAATCGTCATCAGCAGGAAAAAAAGGAAAAGTAGACGTCATGCATCAATAAAAAGTTCATCAAAATGAGTTAATATGATAAGTACAATAGAAAAAAACTGGGAAAAAATAAAAATTAATCTAAGTGAAAAAAAAGACAAGACGTTAACGCAGTTGTACTACATCCCTGCTGTGAAGGTCAACTGTTACCACTAACTAAGATAAATTTCACGGCTAAAGATTTGGATGGACTTATCTACCCACATTCAGATGCACTTGTGGTTGAACTAATTATAGACGATTGGACCTGCAAATAGAACTTGATAGACCAAGGTTCACCCTACGCTATCATTTACTTACTGTAGATGGTGGAATTTTGACAAGGCCGAAAATCGTAAATTTATTTCTGTCTCGTATTAGAAATATCGAAGTTATAAATTTATTTTTGTCCCGTATCAGAGATATGGAGCCTGGATTTCTATCGCGGCATTCTGCAAGAGAAATGAGAATAGAAATTATATTATTAGCTGTAGTTATAGGCACTCTACGTTAATCTTATAGAACTTCGATAAATATATGTATATAAATGCAATTTGAACCTATGCCAAGTGCAATATTTCCCCGACTGAATTCCTTGGCTTCAAATGTCAATAGCCGCAACTAGGCCAAAACATAGAATTTACACAAAAAATGCGCAAAAGCCTAATATGCACGACGCTAGGCTAGTCCCAGCGCCAAGACCTAGTATGCACGGTGCTGGATTAGTCCCAGCGCCAGCTTCTCTATCGCGCATCCAAGGAGCACATCGTCATGATATGTGCATAATATACATGTTTTGAGTGTCAATTTCTTACTTATTTTAATTATATTTCTTTTATTCTACCTTGTATTACTCTTGTTTTCTATTTTGTTTCTCATGTTAAGACGAATCAATCAAAAGTAGTGAAGGCTATAAAAGGAAGTGAAGTCTACTAATGAAGAAGGACCAAAAACCAATTTTAACTCAGTAAAATCCAGCAGTTCTTATAATCATCTTGTAGATAGTGAAAAGACGAAGCCAACGCAAAAAGAATGAGGTCATTCCATGGTAGGACGAATAAAAAACAGTAAAACCAACTTGAATTTTGTTTTTGTTGGGCTTGTTTTGTGCCTGCGCGGAAAGGGAAATAAGAGATGCATCTGGGGCTTGCCTTGGACGTGAAAAATAGGGTTTTTGCTGGATTTTGAGGAGGTTAAGTGTCCTAATTGGATAGGAATTAAGATTAGGTGTTAGTATTTGAGGATGCTAAGTTTTCTACTTGAATAGGGATCAAAATGAGGTGGAAATATTTAATGGTTATAAAGTTTACTAGTTGGATAGGCATCAAGAGGAGATTACAAAAGCCTATATAAAGAGGAGCTTAGATACAACTTTCCACACAACTTTTCTACAAAAGGGAGAAAATTTTGGTTTACCACTTTAAAGGGGGAAACGGGATATTTTCTCTTCTTCTCCTCCTTTATTCTTTTCTTGTATATTTTCTATGGGTTTTAGTAAACCCATGAGTAAATGATTCTTCTATTGGTTGGATATGTAATCGGAAATTCTAAACATGAGAATTAATATGGATGGTTAGTTTCGATTTTCATTCTCTATTTTTATCATTCATGTTTTACTACGTATAACAATTATGTGATTGTGTTCATGTAATATGAATTGTTGTTTGGAACGTTTAAAATCGCGAATTAAATATCCTTAATAACTTATCTATAGCTAATTAGGAATCAGGTAATTTTGATGAAGAAACCTAATAATTAGTAGTAATTTGTAATCACTAGCGGTGTAAATCGTGAAGGAAGTCACAAGTAAATCTTGGACTTGGTTGAATATACCACGATTGTGCGATTTATTGCTTATGAATAACTCGTCTCCCATATATTTATGTTTTCCTCAGGTTGAATCTCTTAGCGATTAACACTAGGTTATTTGGTGGAAAAGAATTCAGATATTATCGATTTTAGTATATGGTGACATAAGGAGGCGTAAGGAAGTATTACACCGAGTGAGGATAATTTTAGGGTTATTGGTATGAAGAGGGAGTGGATGTTAATTATAATAGATTGATGAACATGTTTGGTGATGGAAGATGAAACCTCTTACTAGTATTTTATATTTTTATTCACAACATTTATTTATTTTTCTTTTAGTTAGCTAAGAAACTCAACATACCCTTGGTTATCTAAGAAGTCGAAAGCAAACAAAAAATTCATGCTCTCTGTGAGAACGAATCCCTAATTGCTACTTTACCCGTTGTTGTAAAAATTAAATGAAATATTTTGGTCGGCTGACAGGCCATCATGCTAAGCCTTGCCACATCTCCCAGAAGAACAGTGCCAAGCCTTGCATCTAGGGTTGTCAATGAGTACCCGATTACCCGGAACCGAATAAGAAACATATGAATCGGGTCCGATTTTGGGTCCTACAATTGGACCCATTAGAAATAATATTACCCGACGGGTAGAACCGTTAGGAATCGATAAGCTTTCAGGTCTTAACAGGTATTATCCGCGAGCATCGAGTAACCAAATATTTGTTATTAATTTGTTAATTTTACCCAAAATTTAAAGATTTCATCTAGTTTTGCTTGGATATTTTTATTTTTCATTTATTTACTTAGATTAAATCTTCCGTTAGAACATTTACATAGATATAATAATAACTCTATATGAAAACTTATTAGATTCAAGCCAACACAAAGAATATAAAAAAGTAGCAAAAAATATAGTTGATTTTAGAAAACCCAATAAATCCTTGGACACGAAGGGTATCTAGAGTTTTTATCGGGTCCGGTTCTCCTAAATTTGGACCCGGATCTGAAACCGTTAGGACCTAGACCCCTATTTTTTTATCGGGTACGGTTCCAAGTCCAGCGGCACCCGGAAGGAACCAGAACCATTGACGGCCATACTTGAAACGTCCAAGGAGCACAACGCCAAGGAATTGATCCTCAATAGACTTATCATTCAACATCTTGCAATCCATGAACTTAACTACCAAAAATCTCTTGCTCCCAGCAGTCTCATCCTGATACTTCTCTTCTAATGCAGACCACGAATCTAAAGCGCTGAAATTTTCTATAACATTATAAAAATGATACATTGCGTCTTCCAGAATATTCCTAATGTGATTTTTAGTCATATAGATAAATTTGTTCCATTCCGCGAGTTCATCTTCACGTCCATTTTTATTCAAGGATTCATCAAAAAGATTCATATACAATTATCTAACTCATGATAACTTAAGAAAACAACATATTTGACTTTCATCTCTTGAAATCCTTTCCGTCGAACTTTTGTGGTCTTTTAACGTTGTTCTTTCCAATTGTTACAAAGAAATAAAACTCTAATGTGTTAAGTTTGTTGGAATCTTGCAAAAATGAACAATAAAAGGTATATTTATCATTATATATATATATATATATATAATGTAACACAAACAACTTGACGACAAAAAAATCACAGGTTCAACCAGTTGTCCTTAACACATTAGTTCGCGGGTACACTTAAGAATGAATGATGATATACCCAATAGCGAAGATGTGTCCAGGATAACATGTCCGATATAGCTTGTATCAGCACAACACAAGCTACCCACTCTCTGAACTTAGCAACAAGAACTGGAAGGAACTTAACAAGCAAAGGGAGAAGAGGGGAAAAGAAAACAGGATTGTAGCTGCTTCTGGGATTAGTTAAAAAGAAAATTTAGACTAGTATTTTTAGGAGAAAAGAAACCAAAGAAGAAGTCTAGGGTTTCAGATTTCTTGTAAAACAAGTTTTGGTTTCTTGTAAAACAAATCAAGATAAAAACTGAAAAGGAATTTTCCCATAAATAGAACACTAGGAGAAAGTATTTGTAATACGATTTCCTTAAGAAACACTCAAAAATATTTTCGGCAAAAATTAAACCTTGGTTGATATCAGTACATGTGCAAAAATATAAGTTGGGCCAAGTATTATAAAAGCTGGGCCAAGTATCATCTTCCTTCCTGTGCCCGCCCACCCTAGTAAACCCTATGTGGGAATCTATTTATAAAGGGAACATTCATCTTTAGTCCAACCATATGAAATTTAAAAATAGAACGCGTTATTTGGATACCAGACGAGGAAGATATGGTACTCAGAAGTTAAAATCAAATACTTTTGACTTTTACCTTAACTTTGACCATGTGAGTCAAACCATATTAACCGGACCTATGATTAATTAAAGGTTTTTTCTTAGTAATTTGGTTAATATTGTTAGTAAAACTTAAATTAACTAGGGTGTAATTCGAGTGTAAGAATATGTTTATTTACATTTCAATTTTTAGATTCAAACATCTCGTATTCACGTGGGTTTGTGAAGTAAGGTGGTGGTATTGGCTTTAAAAAGAAACAAAGAATTAGTGAGGTTGAGGAAAATCTATAATAGTGTATTAGTTGTAGAACAATAATTCAGAAGTTTTCTTTTTCTTCCCACCATTGAACGTGTGCAGGATTTCTATCTTCACTTCTGCATGCACACATGAGAACCATAAAGTGCGTCTTTTGAGTGCAATTCCATATGGTTGGTTTTCTGCTAACTCAAGAGTTAGCATGAGAATAATATTCTTTGGAATTTCTAACTTCTTATTATTAGTGTGCAGAAACTTATGTCCTCATAGCTCTTTGGATGCTTGTGATTTTGAAGTTGGAGTAGGTTTTGTGGGTATACCTCTTGTAAAACCTTACGAGACTATAACTCGTCCACTAGGGACACCTAGGAGGTTTAAAGGCTTGTTGCACATGCTAAATGCAACCCTTTTTTCGATGAAAGAGAGTTGTTGTATTTTAGTTTAGTTTGGTTTAGTTTATCTTAGTTTAGTTATGTAGTTTGCCCGAGGACTAGCAAAAGATAAGTATGGGGAATTTTATAAGTGCATAATTCATATGATTCTAGTGTCAAATCCATACTAATAATTTTTATAATTCTTGCATATTACCTTCTATTATGTTTGTTTTCTATTTTATGTCTTATGTTAGGTGAATCATCCAAAAGGAGCTACAAAATGCTAAAATGAGCAAGAAAATGAAGGAGGAACCAAAACCAAATTCTATTTATTCAAATTCCTGATTTCTTATTATCACATGCAAGAGAACAATAAGACGGAGCCAACGCAAAAAGAATGAGGTCATTCCGACATCGGACGAAGAAGTTATGGGAAAAACGAGTTTGAAAAACTCGAGTATACAAAGAGAAGTTCGGATGGTAGTTCATCACCAAATAGTAGCCGAACCTGCAGCATAAAAATTAATATTTTTGAAGAGTCTACATGAGAATATTCGGATGGTAAGTGTTCCAATCAATTCATCCGAACTTGACACTGTTTTGGGACTTCTTTGGACGCGAAATTGACTTATAACTCAAGGAAACACGGTCCCGGAAGGATTCTAAACCCTAGAAAGATGAAACTTTAGGTTCAAGCATTGAAGACTATAAAAGAAGATATCTAAGGCCCAAAAAGGACACCTTTAGAAGAGGATCTCTACAATATACTCTACCTCTCACATCACATCTTCTACATTTAAAACCTAGGGTTTTCCCTTTTGGGGGGGAACCATTCTTTTTCTTATTCTTTATATTATGAGTAGCTAATTGTTTTGTTTAAGGATGAATTCAATGTTCTAGACGTAAAGCTTTATTAGTAATACAAGTTTATTTGGAGTTTTAATCATTGTCGCTTGTCTTTACTTTGTCGAATGTTTATGAGTGATTCTTAGATGGTTTGGAGTGCACACTAAATTAACCTATTGATTATTTTATTTCTAGTAGAGAGGTTGAAATACGTGTAATAGTCGAACACCTCCTACAAAAGTAGAGAACACGAGACCTTGCACATGTATTTTATAGAGTAATCGTATGTGAAGACAACGCTATTATGCAGACCGAGCTTATGCGTTCGATGCTAGGATCAACCTAAATTCACAAACCCTAATGCATTCGATTTGGTTACACCTTGAGAGATTATTCATTGTGGCTTAGATGGATAGAATCTGATAGTCGAGCGCTTCTGTATCCAGTGATAAAAGGAGTTTCGGGGATAAAAGAGTTTATTGCTATTCTACGGTTGGTGATGAATGATTCCGAGGAAAGATATATAAGTATACTAATTCAGTCAACATTTGGTAACGACGAAGGACTCCGTAATCGTCTTTTCCTTTTTATTATCTTTTTATTATATCTTTAATAATTGAAAACCCAACCCCCCTTTAGTATTTACTTTTATTATAGTTTTGTTAATCTAAATAAAATATCAATTACACAGCTCTCTGTGGGAACGATCCTTACTACCGCTATACTACTAGCTAATTAGTAGGAAATATCTTGAGTAATTTGTTTCACTTACGACACGCATCAAATTTTGGCGCCGCTGCCGGGGAGCTGTTGCTAATTGATTTGTTATATGTTTTAGCTTGTTCTAGTAGTTTAGAATATTTTCACGTTTTTCTTTAGTATTTTTTTTAGTTTTTAGGTTTTTGTGGTGTTAACAACTCGTTGAAAGTGTTAGCCACTCGTCAAAAGACGGAGGTAAATTCTGAAAAACAGGTTGTAAGTATCACTTTTAGTTATTTTTGTTTAAAGTTTTAGATTTTTATTTAGATTTTTTCTTTTATTCTTGTGGGTCATCATGTTTCCATTCAGAAATAACATGTACAATGCACAAGATCAATCATATAATAGTGGTAATCAATATGGTTTTCAATCTCAATATTATGACAACTACCAACCATACCATGGGAATAATCACGACCAATCCTTTGGTTACGACCAATACCCCATGGAACCTTATGGTTATTATTATAATACCAACAACCTTATGGTGGGTATGTAAGTGAACAATCACAAGGATGGGAGGATAATTATGTTTCTTATAAAGTCTCTAGTACCACAGATTCTACTTGTGGCAAGTTAGACGAACTCCAAAGGCTAATGGAACAATTTATTCAACAACAAGATGAGCATAGTCGAAAGTTAGATGATTTGCAACAACAACATGAACAAAAATATAATTTGGAAGGATCGGAGAAACTTTACGGACAAATTGCTCGAATGGGTAAAAATAGGGATGAGGAAGAAGTATGGCCTCAAAACCAAAACAAATTCTGAAATTTCTAAGAACGATAAGACTATTATGAAGATGAGCAACCTTTGGAAATTCTTTGCAACGATGATGAAGTTATTCCAATTCCGGATCATAATAACGATCATTCGCATATTCAAAAGGAGGAGACTTGGTATAACAGAACCATTGTTTTAAACAATGTAATATACTCAAATGCATATCAGTGTGATAAAGAATATATGGATTATAATGTTTTTAATCCAGTTGATTTACAAGTAGTAGACCCGATTATTTCTTTGGCGGAGACCCATAAATGTTATTCTAGGATTTTCACCAATGAACTTGACTTCCTGGGAGAGGACTCCGATTCTAATAATGAGTGTGTTGAAGAAACGGTGATCGAGAATAAAACAAAATTGATTGATTTCATAGAAGACCCAATTGATCTTGCCAAGGATTATTATGATGCTGAGATTTCGATTGAAGCAGAATCTGATGAAAAATGGCTCTTAAAGAATTTGATAGAGGACCACGATATATATGAGGTAAATAGTTCACTTGAGGTATATAAGAATGATGAGGATCTCGTAAAAGGTGTGTCTAATTATTTGCATAATTCTATATCTTTTGATCCTCCTCCCCAATCAAAATAGTTTCCCAAAAGGTTGTTAACCCGATTTAAGGAACTACCTCACTTAGGGTTGGGTATTTGTGTTACTAAAATTCTTAAGAATTGTTTTGCTTATAACTATCCACCACTAGATGTGTTTGATCATCGCATTATGCAAGTTCCCTGAGAGGAACCCAAAGAAGTTCCCTTGTTCTATATTCTTTATACACTTCCAAGTGTATAAAAGAATAAGTGTGAGGGTAACTTCCATAAATTAACAGTTTCAATATTCATATCTTATGCTAAAGTTTTTGTGAAACTGTTATTAGAACTGCAGATTGTTATCTGGGTGGATCCCCATATTTTCAGATTGTTGGTTTACGGGCGAGTAGAGGGTCAGGACGACGACTTTAAACCAAGCGCTGAATGGAAGATAACCGATTGGTTTCCAATTTCTATCTTTATCTTTTGATTTTTATTAGTTTTTCAAAATCACGAAGAAACTTGAATACAGTCAAGGTTTAAAAGCAACAATACAAGGAGCAGAATTCTATATCCAAGTTGAAGACTAAGTGCAAGACCAAAGAAAATCAAAATAAGTGAATTTTTATGAAGTTTATGATGCCAAGACAATACAAGTTATGAAGAATCAAGTGGTAAAGTACTTCTCCTACGGCCATATTAGTTTCATTTGTTAGTTTGTATTTCAATTTAGCATATAATTTTCTTTTATAATAAATAAATAAATAAATGTCTTATATTACTTTAGTATATAGTTCTTTTCGTATTCATTCAATAAGGCTGCGGGGAAAAAGAAATATATAAAGAAGTTTCAAGCAACAAGAAATTGAGGAAAAAAGTTACAATTTGTCGAAGTTCTACGAAGTTCAAGAATTCATCATCAATAGTTAAAGACTGAAGACGTTTCTATTCGCTGTGAAAGTGGTGTTGATTATATATCGGGTGAGAAGATAAGTAAGCATTTACATAATGGTTGATTTCCTTTTTTAGAGGTCATCCGAAAAAAAAAAAATTCTTTTCGTCCCATGTTTCTATGGGATAAATGGCGAGAGCAATAGATGGTACGGGGAATCAGGGAGATGGAATTCTAATTTAACAATTATCGGTTAGAGGATGATGTGATGACTTAATTATGCAACAGGTGTACCTAGAGTTTACCATTTACATGATTTTTTTAGTTTAAAGAAATTTTGTCGACATATTTCTATGTAGGATTGTCTGGAGCAACAATCTCAAGTCTTAACTCTCGACGAAAGACAGTGATATTAAGCTATACATTATGTATCTATGAGCATCCACAATTATAAAGTTAATATGGTATATATACCGTATATGCTAAACTTGAATGGTATATAATTCAGCAATTCAGGCTATACCTGGCGCGGTGTTTAAATCCCCTTCCTAATGCCAAACGCAGTATAAAACATCTCTGTAAGCCAAGTCCATTTTGGAAATGTATGAGAATGTGTTTGGAACACCGCCCATTATATTTGATAATTTTTTTAAACCACCGTGCGACAAAAAAAAAAACTCTGTCCATATTTGAGATAACAATTTCTCATTATGGTGAACGACAAAATTTCTATTTTGGAAAGATAATTTATACCGTTTTGTGATTGTGGAGGCTCTAATTGAGTCTACCTTATTTTTCAAGGTGTCAGATTTTCGAATTGTTTTTTCTACAATATATTTGTACCAGCAATTGCTTTCAACAATCTTTTCGTCATCAGCAAAAAATTTATTTCTTAAACCACATTTATTATCCAAAACCTTATTTTCTACCATCCAATACATGCGCGATGCTACATTTTTTGGGTTTGCATAGGGGCAGAAATATCGTAGGGCCATCCTTGCCTGCTTGGCGATACGCCAACTACGCAGAAGTAGCATTCTTCATACATCACGCGTGCATGCAGACGGCATGGTAGGTACATCACGCGTGCATCTTTTCTTGTTATTATACAATAAACGTAAGACTTAAAATCATTCTTATATGTTAATGATGAATTAGGTATGTGTTGAATCAGGAAATTGTTTAGAATCAATCAAGCTCTTATTTTATGATGATCATGATTTTATGTTAACTTAATGTTTGATCTTAGACACCATATAAAACGATTTAAATCATAGTTTTTTTGTTGTGATTTGTAGTTTATTGAATTATGAATCGATAAAGACTTATTTTGCTTAGTTTGGAGTTGAATTGAATGAATTATGACCATTTTGGTGAATTTCATGAAATCTTGAAATTACTTGTAACTGCGGTGATTGAGCGTGTTCATGCACTGTTTGAGGTATGATGAAGGCTGTATTAGCTCCAGATCAAAACATAAAAGTGGTAGAGGAAGGTATCATACTTCCAAGGAGCAATCAAATGTCTCTTTTGGATTTAAAAAAAAATGTTTTAGAGCCCACGAAAGTTGATCTCTTGTGCTGAATTCAAGTGTGAAATTCTTGAATTTTGGCCAAGTGTTGGTGAAGAAGAAGAAATGAGTTAGTGAGTTGACTAAGTGAGTCGGGTTATGGACCGGGTCACGGGTTGACCCAAATGGGTAAACGTGTCATTCCATTGGTTTCACAGGTCGGGTTAGGGCCAGTTTTCTATATTTGAGTGCTATGCAAAGTTGTAGAGTTTTGCGAGTGCTTTCGGTTCCTATGCAAAGTTGTAGAGTTTTACGAGTGCTTTCTGATGACACCAAATTCATCTTATTTGATAAGTAAATATTTATTTATTTATAAAATTAGCAAACATCAGGTTATAGAATAATTGTTAGAATTAGAAGTATTAGTAACTTCACTTAGTCTATAATTATGAGCTTCGAATATATTATGTTATGTATATTGTGTAAGCCTATTTGCTAGATTCTTAGACTGCTTGCTTGATTAACAGTTAGTCAGTATTAATAATAATCGATTCAAATGATGAATCTATGAATTGAGGATCTCGAGGTAGGCATGTCTTGTCATCAAATGAGGTGGGAACTCTATTTACCTTCTTGTAATCATTAAGCTTCATTTTATCTGCGAGCATGATGTGTATTTACTACATGTGAGTATGTTTTTGTGTAATTGGATGAATATGTTGTATAATATGCGCATTGTTCAGACTTTGATGATGGTTTCCTAAATCATGGGGTGTAGGGGCGTTCCGTGTGGATGGCGATATTATTTAAGACTGTAGTTATTCTAATGTCATCTTCGCCATTGAGTAGGGTAAGATTATGGTAACATATATTTTTAGTTTATTCTAACGTTTTTTATGGATATTCTAATTATGGTACGCAATATCTGTGGGGTGGGGTTAGGATAACATTTCTTTTAAGAATGTCATATTTACAATATTTTGTTGAGTGTTGGGTGTAAAATGTGATAAATGGTTCTTCTTTTATTGATGTATTTTAATTATCTTTTAGTAAAACTGCTAAGTAAATTATTGATTAGTTGAATGTTGTATTTGTTTCCACTGAGCACCCCTATAGGATGATGTGCTCACTCAATTCTTACTTTCAGTTTCAAAGTTAGATCAAGTAGTGCATGTGACGGTCATCGTTCATGGTTTGAAAGATTAGATCTAGGATTGGAGTTTGTTCGTGGATCAATTTACGTTATCTCTATTTTATAGTTATATTTTATTTGATAATTCAGTACACTATTATATGTACGTAGCATTAGAGAGGGATTTTTTTATATATTTTCATTAGAGGGTTTAGATTTGGATTAATTATTTTTTAGAATCTCAATTTAGATCCTTAATGCCTTAAAATGTAGAATAGTTTCTTAAATTTTTAAGTAGATGGATTTTGAGACGTTATATTTAGCCAATAACACATATAACTTCTTCTTTAGTTGCTTGCGACTAAGATGATCGGGTTTACTTGAATTTTCTACAAAAGGTCTATAACATATATATTAACCAAATAACAAGTCCTAGATAGTATAAGTATGGGTGCAACTACATAGCATTTACGTGCTTATCATATAACCTACTCCGGGTCGCCACAAATCGCCGGACTTAGACCATGACTGTCGAAATTCATCATTCATTTTGAAGTCTACGTTTATTTCTCACCAGATTTGGCTCCTTATAGAGGTTTGTATTTTTTCTGCCCCGGACAGCCTTGAGAAAAGCGTCCCAACAATTTATAAGGGTTACGTTACAGAAACAGTCGGTCTTTCTCATTTTCCACTTTACACATGGACGAAGTTTATCCTACACTAGAATGTGGTTCAGAACACGTTCCCGCAGAACTAAGACAGTGCTCAATGGTCATTCTCATTCATCAGGCTTAGGAAAATATTTTCGACAATGTGGATCGTCAAAATAATGGCCACCAATAAAGGAAACTATTCTTTTTCGGGAATATAATATCCTTGTTACTTAATTAATATCCATTGATGACGCAATTCATACTTGCAAAGTGAATCATAACTCTCCGTGAGTGTTACATATTTTTCAGGTTATGGTCCGGTTTCGACAAATTCTTTGTGCCAGATTCCGGTGATTGGAGGGACGGCATCGCGTTATCTTCCTGAAGGCGTGATACTATTATAATCCTGTTTTGCACCCTTTGATTTTCTAAAACATCGCAAGTGTTTGAACTTGCGGGAAATTTTTGGATGCTCGTTCCTGGTCGATTGTCTTTGCTCTGTGTTTTCCTTATGTGCGCCACTTTGTTATAAGCTCTAGTGATATCTTCGTAACGTTGCTGAATTATTTTGTTACCTAAATCCTTTGGAAGTTTCCTAATAGATCGCTGAATTATGAGGTGCACAGCGTGTCGTCCCCTCGCTTCCTAGCTGCAGGGTTACTCCTTCCAGTATCTGTAGATCATTTACGACATTTGTCTCTAAGAAAGTTTTGAGCGATTTGTCCATGATACCTTTGTATTTGATTAGGTTTCCATCTCTTAGCCAGTGCGTTTCCGCAACCGCTAATTTCCATTCCTCATCGGATCTTGTTCTTTCGGAATCTCTTTCTTTTTCCTCCATTGATTTTCCGTTTGCTTTGTATTGGTTCTTCCACAGTTGCATATAGTGACGATGTCTGACCCTGACTGACTGATCTTGCGTTTGCTGGTCCAAAGTTGTGGTGGTGGTTTCGTGTCATGACTTTATCTCTGTGTATATTTATTTTAATGGGATGAGTTCAAAACTAAAGGGTTTAGTGCAATAATGATAGTATAACGTTCATCTGATGTATCCATTTTCTTCCCATATTCGCGCAATAGGATGAACTTGCGTTGATAATAGTGAAATAAACTCCGAGGTTTACTGATTTAGCTTGTACGTCATGATATATTGATCTCGCTGGTTGGATCATTTTTATAGTTGAAGGTGAAAACGTCGTCTTCCACATCCATTAACTGTTTTTGTAGGATCTTCATCCTGCGAAAAGTATTGTAATAAGAATGTATGTGGAACTCCCGATATCAATAAGGATTTCCTGTACTTCCCATCCTCTGATGTCTAGGGTGATGACCAACGTACTAGAATATGGATGATCCATAAACTTGAAGTGGTTTCATGCAAAAAATAATAAGGGGTGGGATTTAATATTTGATGGTGGGTGGTATTCTTCTCTATGTGCTTCCGGGTTTTCGTGTTCCAGGCGTTTCTCGAACTGCGGCGTAGATTATTTGTTGTATTTTGTCGTTCTTCTTTGCTGAAAATGGCTGCGACCATCCGGTTGTCATACTAGTTCGTTGTCTTGACGTACTATTGCAAGTATTTGTTGTTGATCCATTGTTGGATGAGGTTTCACCGTTAGACATTTCTTTTTTATATGGCCTAAAATTAAAGGAAAAAGAAAGTGATCCATTTAGTGGGAAATTACAATTGATCAAGGTAACTCCCTATGATTCTCCTCCATTTTAGAAAACCACCCACTACATCCTATCATGGCAACTACTCTATGATAGCTAGAGTTAGTATATGGAAATGATAGTAAAAATCAGAATTAAGGTCACCAAATTCACTCTCATAACTCTAATACACCGTCTAAAAGTGAGAAGGAGGGTTTGGAACCAAAGTTCAAATCAACTAAGCAATTTGGGGCATACTCAAGGACGATTCAAGCTTTCAAATTGCAATGGCTGGAGGTACACAAAATCAATCTCATTTTATTGCTTCTGCTTTCATTATTGTATGTTCATATTAGGATTAGAATATACATGAAGAGATACATGTTTTAACATTTGGTATCAGAGCCTGTAATCACCTCTGCCTTGCTTGAAAATGACTGCATGTGGAGTCTTACACTTAGGTGGTACGAAGTTAGCAGCAATACAGAATGAATTTCTGGAGGTAACATGAAAGTTGTACTCACCACAACTGATATGGATAGTAAAATATGTATAGCATGATCATACTCAAACTTCTTATCAGTTTGAACTCAAAGAACTCATACAGACGAGCATTCATCGTCACATTGTAAAATGAACATGATTGTTTCAATGATTATGTGCATCATAGTAGAATGTCATATTTGTTCAAACACTACAGTGTGCAAGTAAACACAAGATACACAAACTTCATCTGATATTATTATGTGCAAGTACATGCTGAAGTGTTGTTGGACACAAGTCTGGTGTGTCTACAGTTGACATGCCAAAAGTCTGACAGTGTATTGTCATGTTAGCAAGTTGGAAATAAGATATTGTTATCCATGAAAGTGCTTAGGTCCCATTTTTTTCAGTTGTACGTCCTTGCTGTATGTAATCCACATTTAGTTTCAGGTTAGTTTGTTATAAATCCCAAAGATCTAAATAAGTTGATTCCAATCAGCACTCACCAGTTTTGATTCAGAATGGGTTTTGAGTTCATGTCAAACAGTTGTCTGTAAATTAAAATCACCTAACTTGCCGCATTAATTTCGGCATGCTGGGCTGTGCCAATTACATGATAGTTAAGCAAGATGTTTATTTTTCACTCCTAAACTGATACCATACAGTGTATAGGGTGTTTCTAATTCTTGTTATAATGAACACCTCTGGAGTGGCTGAAAGTTCTTGCCACTACACAATTCATCTGGAATGTACACTGGTTGAATGTAGTAAATCTATATGGTATAATTTGAGTAATTTAATACTTCATCTCATATGAATGGCCGAGTTTTGTGAATCTCCTGGTTTGCTTTATACATGATACATTTTAATCTGCGATTATAAGTTCACAGCATATTAGGAGTGTAGCCACAGAGGGTAAACACTATATATATATTATGACCATTAGGATTGTACATGAACAAAGATTGAAGAAATATGTCAAGTAATTTAATAATTTTAGTAATTAGAGAGTAGCCACAGCATCTCTAGTTATTTAAAATTTCCTTAAGAAATCACATGTGGAAACTAGACATAAATTTGTAATTAATCATATGTAGTATGATGAAATATGCCCACAGGAAATTTTATTATATTTGTATGATTAATTGGGGTGAAATATTGAATTATGTTCCTTAATCTACCCACAAGAATTAAGGAATGAATATGGTTTAATAGTTTCATCATGTAGTTAATCTAATTTGAGTAGGACTTATCCCACATGCAAGTTTTATGTCACTAGATTCATATTTTTATGCATGACTTGCATTGGTAAATCATGATTAAGTTTAAGTCTCAAATTTTTTGTTTATAAGCATGTATATATTTTTCTTTGCAGCAATTTTAACTGGAAACATTTCTGATGTCAATAGTGACATTCCTGAATTAAAGGGTGATAATTTTCTAGCGTTTGTTTATGAATCTAATGGTTAATATTAATTATAATACATGGTGGATTGACTCTGGTACTACAATCCATGTTTCGAATACCTTGGAAGGTATGAAAAACCTAAGGAAACCAATGGGAAGTGAACACTATATCTATTCAGGCAGTCAGATGAGTTCACATGTGGAAGTTGTTGGGACATGCAGTTTAATTTTAAGTAGTGGTTTTACTTTGCATTTAGAAAAGACATTTTATGTACCAGGTTTCACTAGAAACTTGATTTAAGTTTCAGGACTTGTACCTTTAGGAATTTCCTTTAATTTTTTGGATTCTGGTTTTAGTATTCTCAGAAATTCTGAAGTTATTAGTTATGGTATTTTGTCTGATGGTTTATATCGTCTTTATTTGCAAAATAATATCACTCATAGTTCTACGCATGTTAATAATGGGTTAAAAAGATGTATTATGAATGAGGACTCCTCAATTTTGTGACACCGGAGATTGGGACATATCTCCATTGAGAGAGTTAAGAGATTGGTAAAGGATGGGGTACTTGGTACTTTGGACTTTACTGAATTTGATACTTGTGTTGGTTACATTAAGGGAAAGCAAACTAACAAACACAAAATTGGTGTCAAAAAAAGTTCAAACCTATTAGAGATCATAAACACGGACATTTGTTGTCCAGACATGAACGCTAATGATACGAAATACTTTATCACTTTCATAGATGATTATTCACGATATATGTATCTTTACTTACTTCGTTACAAAGACGAAGCTTTGGATGCCTTTAAATTGTTTAAGGTTGAAGTAGAGAAACAATGTGGTAAGCACATTAAGATTGTGAGATCAGATAGAGGTAGAGAGTACTATGGTAGATACACCGAGAACGGACAAGCACCAGGTTTATTTGCAAGATTTCTTCAAGAGCATGGGATTGTTGCCCAATACACTATGCCTGGTTCTTCCGACCAGAATGGTGTAGCAGAAAGAAGAAATTGAACTTTAATGAACATGGTGAGAAGTATGAGAAGTAATGTTAAACTTCCATCATTTTTATGGTAGAAGATCTTAAGACGGCAGCGTACATATTAAACCGGGTTCCTTCCAAAGCCGTCTCAAAGACGCCTTTTGAGTTGTTCAAAGGATGGAAACCGAGTTTGCAACATGTACGCATTTAGGGATGCCCGTATGAAGTGAGAGTGTACAACCCACAGGAGAAGAAGCTAGACCCAAGGACTATTATTGGATATGCTGAAAGGTCTAAGGGTTATAGATTCTATTGTCCGTCTCATAACACTAGAATTGTGGAATCAAGAAATGCTAAATTTCTTAAGAATGACTTGACTAATGGGAGTGATCAATTTCAGGATATTGTTTCTGAAAAAGATAATGATCAACTTCCACCTACTGTTTCAAGTGACAAGTTGATTGTCATACACGCACCTCAAGCTAAATTGCGTGTTAGACAACCAACCATTGAGGTTCCACAAGTTGATAACAATCTAATAGATCATGATAGTAATGAGGAACAAACTGTTCACCGTGAGGATGAACAAGTTCCATTGAGGAGATGTAATAGAGCAAGGAAATCAACTATTTCTAGTGACTATTTAGTGTATCTGCAAGATTCGGATTGTAATATTGGATCCGATAATGATCCTATGTCATTTTCACAAGCCATAAATTCTACAGATTCAGACTTATGGATGAATGGCATGAAAGATGAGATGAACTCTATGGCATCCAACGGAGTTTGGGATCTTGTCGAGTTTCCCAATGGTGTAAAAGCCATTGGATGCAAGTGGGTCTTTAAAACAAAGAAAGACTCGCATGGCAACATCGAGAGACATAAGGCTAGACTCGTTTCCAAAGAGTTCACTCAAAGGGAATGAATCGATTACACAAAGACTTTCTCTCTTGTATCAAAGCAAGATTTTTTTCGAGTGGTGATGACATTAGTAGCTCATTTTGATTTTGAGCTACATCAGATGGATGTGAAAACCACATTTCTCAATGGTGATTTAGAGGAAGAGGTTTACATGAAACAACCTGAAGGATTCTTCTCTAAAGAGGGTGAGCATTTGGTTTGTAAGCTTAATAAATCCATTTATGGGTTGAAACAAGCTTCTCGACAATGGTATATGAAATTCCATAAAGTTATTACTTCATTTGGATTCGAAGAAAATGCTATGGATCAATGTATATACCTTAAGGTCAGTGGGAGCAAGATTTGTTTCCTTGTGTTGTCTGTGGATGATGTTTTGCTCGCAACCAATGATAAAGGATTGCTATATGAGGTGAAACAATTTCTTTCAAGTAACTTTGATATGAAAGATATGGGTGAGGCGTCTTATGTCATTGGCATATAAAGATCCATAGAGATAGATCTCGAGGAATTTTGGGTTTGTCTCAAGAATCCTATATCAACAAAGTCTTAGAAAGATTTGGTATGAAAGATTGTTCATCAAGTGTAGCACCCATTGTAAAAGGTGATCGGTTCAGCTTGGACCGATGCCCCAGGAATGACATTGAAAGAGAACAAATGAAAAATGTTACATATGGTTCAGCTGTTGGTAGCATTATGTATGCTCAGGTCTGTACTAGACCCGACATTTCATATGTCGTTGGAGTATTAGGAAGATATCAGAGTAACCCAGGAATCGATCACTGGAAGGCTGCGAAGAAAGTGTTGAGGTACCTTAAGGGTACTAAGGATTACATGCTTATGTATAGACGGACAAATAGTCTTGAAGTGGTAGGCTACTCCGATTCTGAATTTTGTGGCTGCAATGATTCGCGTAAATCCATATCAGGATATGTGTTCATGCTAGATGATGGGTCAATATCCTGGAGGAGTGCCAAGCAGACCTTGACGGCCACTTCTACAATGGAGGCTGAGTTCGTTTCTTGTTTTGAGGCTACCTCACATGGTGTATGGCTGAAAGGCTTCATATCTGGGCTAAGAGTTGTTGACTCTATTAGCCGACCAATAAGAATGTATTGTGACAATTCGGATGTTGTCTTCATGGCTAAGAATAATAAGAGTGGAAGTCGAAGTAAACACATCGACATAAAGTATCTAGCCATAAAAGAACGTGTGCAGGAAAAGAAGTGATCATTGACCACATTAGCACTGAATTGATGATAGCTGATCCCTTGACTAAAGGCATGCATGTTAAAGGATTCAAGGATCATGTAGTCAGGATGGGACTTGGTCCCATTATGTAGTACATTCTTTATGTTTTTTCTGAAACCTTCATTTAGTTGGATTATTTCTCATTTGAAATTATGTACGTACTTACTTTGGTTATCTTGTTGAGGAATATCATTATAGTTTGACCTAGAGTAAACATATGATTTACTCATTAAGTTAAGTATGAGTGGTGAAAGACTAAATATGTTGTGATACATGGAAGATTAATTCTTGCTCTTAAAGAGAATTAGTCGCCATGATCCGTATATGGAGTCTCTCGTGAAATGGATCAAGTGAGAGAATGTTAGACATTTTTTTTCTTCATATGGCCTAAAATTAAGAGAAAAAGAATGTGATCCATTTAGTGGGAAGTTGCAATTGATTAAGGTAACTCCCCATGATTTCCCCCACTTTAGAAAACCACCCACTATATCCTATCATGGCAACTACTCTATGATGGCTAGAGTTAGTATATGGAAATGATAGTAAAAATCAGAATTAAGGTCACCAAATTCACTCTCATAACTCTAATACACCATCTAAAAGTGAGAAGGAAGGTTTGGAACCAAAGTTCAAATCAACTAAGCAATTGGGGGCATACTTAAGGACGGTTTAAGCTTTCAAATTGCAATGGCTGGAGGTACACAAAATCATCTCTTTTTATTGCTTCCGCTTTCATTATTGAATGTTCATATTAGGATCAGAATATACACGAAGAGATACATGTTTTAACATTCTCCAGTGGAAGTTATGTTTCTTTCTTTGATTTCGGCACTTGTAAAGAGCATAATGGTATGTCCATGGTTTGCGGAACCTTAGGAACACCCTGTTATGATGGAACTGAATAATCTGTGATTTGCTGAGTTTTTGGAATAAGTATTCCAATTGAATGTTGAGATTCGTATATCCCGTTGGATGCATGTATTGTCTCTGGCTCGGTTAGCAATTTTACTGCCGATTTCACTGGAACATCGTGAACCGCATTCGGAACATATTCTTCTACGATGATCATGTTTCCTTTCTGGATGACATTTGTTAATGGTACATGCTCTTGGAAGAACTATATGTTTTTTAGACTAGTTTTCAGAATTATCACACGTCCACCTCCGCCTCTTGCGGACGATACGATGCGTAACATTTTTTACATAAACTCGGCACTGCAATGTTGGTTCACTGATTTCTGGTAATCTTTTGGAGCAGTTCCCTTCAGTAGAGAGATTAACACTGTCGATGGTTGTTATGCTTGCTCCAAAAAATTTTCCTCTTCCATTGATGGTGTGCTCTCCGGCTCCGATGGTTCCATCCGCGTATACCTGGTAGATGGGTCCTCCAGATTTTTCTCCTAGATGTTGTATGTATGCTGAAGGGTTGCGTCCGGGTATTTTTATGGTAGTATGCCTTAAATGGCTTATGTTAAAACTCGAATGGCGGTGGTCTGTTGACTATGAAGGCTTTTTAATTTGATGCGCGACAAGCATATCCACTCGGGTTGTTCCTTTCTTTTTTTTATGACTTTTTCCATTTCTGCACAGGTACTTGGTGATCATATATGTTTCGCGAGACATATAACCTATGAATATGTTATAAGGAGGTCGATGACCAAAAATGATGAATACTAGGCTTTTTCGCTGGCTTTTTACTGGATGGTTTCCTAAAAAGAATTCAACTTCACGTCCCAAACCTACTTTTGTGTCCTATGAAGCAGCTTTCTCTCCTAATGGTTTTGAAAAGATCCTTGGTGGTTAAAAGAGTTTTTGCTCCAATCTCTTCGGTTGGATCCAACTAAGGAATGAACGATTCTTAAGATTACGTTTAGGGGCTCGGGGAATGAAACGACAAAGGAGATCCATGGATAAGTCATATTTTCAAATGCTCAAAGGGTCCCTTGTATCTTTAAGAGGAAAGTTCTTTCCAATAAAGAAGCTGTTTAGCCAAGTAGTTTTAAGGAAGCCGTCCATGTCCAGTCCTTTTATCCACCTGTAAACGGTTGCTGTCTTTCCATCTGTCGGCTTCCTTTGCGGCTACCAATTATCCCTAACCCAAGGATGTGTAAAAACTACTACCTCCCTTGTTTCGGCGCTAAAATGTAGTTGTTAAAAAACTAACAACCACACCAAAGTAGAGATGAAGTCAATACTAAGTTAAAACACAAATAAAGCATAAAAACTATGAAAAAAAGTTTATTCATGATAGCTCGAGGCCAGGGAACCTTAACTTAATTTAAAATATCTTATTTGTAGGCATTGTGAAGAAAGATCCTTCTGTGATACGATGCTACAAGGATGGTTAATATAATTTGCAAGTGAATGCTTCCGTAACTATGCTTAAAGGACCTTATTAGATTCGAACCATTGTATGTGGTTAGTGCGGACCTATGGCTATGATGGCTTCCTAAGAAAAGTCGGATAGCTAAACTCCTAGGCTAGGTATTGTGTATCCGCAACTTCCAGGGAAAGTGGTGAGTTTGTATATCTTGAGTGTTATCTCATTGTTATAATTCCCTATATTTGCTGATGTGTGTCGTAAGTGTAATAAATTAATCAATATAGTTTTCACCAAATAACTAGTAATATAGCGGTAGTAAGAATCGTTCTCACAGAGAGCTGTGTAATTGATAGGTTATTTAGATTAGAAAAACTATAATAAAAATAATATTAAGGGAGGATTGGTTTAATTAACTAAAAAGAACAATACAAAGATAATAAGAAAGAAAGATGATTAGGGAGTCATTCGCCGTTACCAAACATTAAATCAAGTAGTATACTTATCTATCTTTCGTTGGAATCATTCATCACCAATCGTAGAATAGCAGCTAGACTAGTGTTATTCCCAAAACTTCTTTTATCACATGAAAGTTGTCGACTACCAGATTCTATTCTTCTGGACCAAAAAATAATAGATCACTCAAGGTGTAACCCAATCGAACGCTTTAGGCTTTGTGGATTTAGGTTGATCCCAGTAGTCAAACTCTTAGGTCAAGGTCTACTTGTTGGTGTTGTCTTCACTCGCAATTCCTCCACAAAATCCTTCCGCAAGGTCTCACGATTTCTACTTGTGTACGAGTCGATGGACGATTACTTATCTCATAACTCAATACTAGCATTAGAAGGATCAATATAATAATTTGGTTATGCACCCAAACAATATACAAAACAATCAAAAACCCTAGATGTAGTGAAAACAAACGATAATGATTAAAACTCCAAATAAACTTGTATTACTAATAAAGCTTCACGCTTAGAATATTGAATTTATCCTTAATAAATAAAAGGTTTAGTTACTCATATTACAAAGAAGAATGGTTTCCCCCCTAAAGGGGAAAACCTTAGGTTTAAGATGTAGAAGGTGTGATATGAGAGGTAGAGTATATTGTAGAGATCCTCTTTCAAAGATGTCTTGTTTGAACCTTAGATGTCTTCTTTTATAGTATTCAATGCTTGGACCTCAAGTTTCCTCTTTCTAGGGTTTAAAATCCTTTCGAGACTATGTTTCCTTGGGTCAGAAGTCAATTTCGCATCCAACTAAGTCCCAAAACAGTGTCAGGTTCGGCTGAATTGATTGGAACACTTACCAGCAGAACATTCTCCTGTAGAATCTTTGAAAATATTGATTTTTAGACTTCAGGTTCGGCTACTATTTGGTGATGAATTACCAGCCGAACTTCTCTGTACACTCAAGTCTTTTAAACTCGTTTTGCCCATAATTTCTTCGTCCGATGTCGGAATGACCTCATTCTTTTTTGCATTGGCTTCGTCTTCTCGTTCTCTTTAAGATGATGATAAGAAATCACGAATTTGAATAAGTAAAATTTGGTATTGGATCCTCCTTCTCTTCCTTGCTTATTCTAGCACTTTGTTGCTCCTTCTGGATTCACCTAACAAAAGACATAAACTAGAAAACAAGCATAATAAAAGGTAAGATGCAAGAATTATAACAAATATTACTCCCTTCGTACCAGGTCAGTTGAAGGTTTATGTATTTTCACGCAGATTAAGAAAAATGAGAGAGACTAAATTTCCCCTAATTATACCCCTTAATATTAATTATTAAAATATTTAAATTTCCTAGTTTTTTGTTTTTTGTTTCTAGTGTCTGATTCAAATGCAGGGACAAACAAAGAATAACTTAGTAAAAATATGAAAACCTTTATCTAATTTGGAACTTGAAAAAAACCCTTCCCCTTCATTTAAAATGGGATGGAAGGAGTAGTATGTATTTGATACTAGAATAATATAAATTATGAACTTATCATCTTCCAATAGCAGTTAATAACGATTGTTATTATTATTATTATTTCGAGTATAACTGTTGATCGTGGATTTTTGACAAGTGTAAGAATTTTAAAATTACCCTCTGCTCAGCAACAAAAACATGAAAAAGTCTATATATCTAACTTTGAATCGAAATATGAAATATTGTATTTCTACTTATACTCTGCAAGAAAATTAAGAATACAACCTCTACAAATATCTACAGACGTTCTATATTGATCCCGTAGTCTCTCTAAATACATATAATATTTATGCCATATCGAACTAGTCTTAAGTTGCATAACTTCCATGGGTGAATTCCTTAAACTCGTCTCGAATGTGCATCAATGTCGATTTATTGCCATAACCCAGTAAGAAATAAGTTATATTTACCCTGTGAACAGCTGAAGCCTGATCTTCAAAGGCGCATCTTAGCTTAATACCCTTTTCTTGAAGACACATCTCAAATTTGATGACCAATCCTCAAGAACGCATCCTAATTTCAATGATCGATCCTCAAGAAAGCGTTGCATCTCAATAATCGAGCCCTGAGAACGTGCTCAAGCTCAACAGATCAGCCCTATAGGATGCATCATGGCCTAGTGGATGGTCCTCAAGGAAGCACTACTATCTACAACACCAGCCTAGTATTGGCACTACCCATTCTCTGGCGCTGACCTAGTGCCAGCGCCTCACCTTGCTACAACGTCAGTACTGTTTTCTGGCGCTAGCCTAAAGCTAGTGCTAGCTTCGTACTACTACAACGCCAGCCAAGTGCCAGCGCTACGTTTCCTACAGCGCCAAAGCCTTTGTAGCATCATATCCCAGCATCAGTGGCCGATCCTCGACGGTGCGACATCTAGTCTACGTCCGGTCCTTGAGAGTACCATACTCGGTCCTTGGGGACTCTTGCATAATATTGACCTCAAACACTTCCAAATTTATGACATGCTACTTCTAAGCTAGTGCATGACTATTAAATTTACTATTTATACTAGACTTGACATTTATCAATCTATCTTACCATTTAGTGAACTGAGCAACTTGCCTTACTTATTTAACATGTTGTTGAGTCGACTTAACAGAAATAGTAGTAGTCCATGACTCTACTATTTTTCTACGAGATGTCAAATACATCTCATGGGTGGATTTTCATTTGGTATTGGTCTCATCAGTACACAATAAAAATGATGATGAATTTTTTATTTTGTTTTATAAAATAAAAAGAAAAAATCAAACTAGGATTTACAACATATTTTGATCTTTTTCCTTTAAATTGAAATATGCTTTTAGTTTGATACAAATGAAAAAACAAGTTTTGCGAATCAATGATGATAAATTGAACAACAACAAAATTGTACAATTAATGTCCTCCATGTTATAAAAACGAAATTAAGATTTAATATTATATGGCATCAAAGTTAATTAGTTGTACCCATATTATCGTGGGTTTATCAAAAATATTTTTATAAGTAAGGGTCATATTTAGTAACTGCATTTTTTAATAATTATTTATATCGCAATTGACACGCTTACAGTGACTATATTTTGTAGACTCGTACATCATGAATTGGCTCAACTCTATGCTAAAGTTTAAGATCGAGTCGACTCGATAGCTGATCAAATCTGACTTGAATTTCTTAATTCAGTTTGAACTGCATCTAGATAAGTCTGATTATCATGACTCATCAAACGATTTACATATTTCTCCTTCCTAAATTGTGAGCGATTTGTTATCGAAGGTTCTATGGTTCATTTCCTTCCATAGGGACCATGGAACTGTGGCTGGTAAAGTTCTAGTCACAAAGGATTTTCTACATGCACTGGTTGGGAATGCCCAGGTGCTTACCGCAACATCAATTGAAGGAAAAATGACCCAAATGAGATTGATTTCAGCTCAAAGAATTTTCACATATGACGACAGTGAAGAAATAGCGTCCTTAATGCACATGTAGCAGTGGTTGACCCATGTTTTTTTTCTCCAATTTCTTCTACACAACTCGTCTTGAGCTAAAATCTTATTTTTTGTAGCAATCCACAAGAAAAAACCAACTTTAGATGGCCAAAGTTGGACGAAAGCTAATTGGTAGTTTTCATATGTTATTTTCTTTGAGCAACACGTTGTAACACTTTTCGATAATGAATATACCTATGTTTGGGCCATTTTTCCACAATCTAACATCGGGAGATGTGGTTGCCATATAAATTAATTTGAAGTTAGAACATCTGTGTAGAGGTGGTATTAAAGGCTAAAGGTCATCAGACCAGTGACTTGGGACTAAAGGAGGGTTTGACATTGCTTTTATTTTTTAAACAATATTTTTAAAATATAAATATAATAATATATTTTAATATGTTTGGTTAAGTTTTTATAAAGTGCTTTTTATGTAAAATATTTTAAAAAAATTTACCAACTTTTAAAAGTTAGGAAGAAGGTACTTTTAAAAGCTCAAAATACAGAAGTTGTGATCTCACCTAATTTTTTTATATATGATTTTTTTTTTCTATCCTTATTTTATTTTATAAATGATAAAAATTACCCTTAAATCTATATATCATCAATTTTTATTCCATATATTTTATTCTTTGAAGATTATTCTTTTTCGGTTTCAAGTTATATTTTGTACACCATTTCAATTAATTTTTTTAATTTACCAATAATAAAAATAAGACCAAATATTGAATAGTTATTTAATTTTAGTTTGATCTTTTATCTGGAAATTATATCTATAATAAAAAGTAATTAATAAAACTAATATTTTTTAACAATAATAATAATTAATAGTAAATTTAATATTATTTAAAAATTTAAAAATTAATTATTTTTAAATCCAGTAAACTTAAATAAAATTATTTTTAGAGATATATCTGTTTTTATCATTTACTGCAACAACAATATGACTTTTTTAATCAACTTTAACTTTTAGTTTATAATTTATCAAACATCCAACTGTTTTTTTACACAACACAACACATCAACGTACAATAAATTTTTTTTTTATAAAACTCATAACAATACCAAAATAAATCTAAGTACGTAGATTTTATAATTTTTCCCTATAATTTATTAATAGAGTTAATATATAGATTTACTAGAATTTACAATAATACTACTATTATTATTATTTTTTATTATTTATTTTTATATTTTTCGGTTTCATGACTTTGATATGTATTTCATTTCTAACCTATGCCAGTTTATTGGGAATCAAAAATTTGGTAGATGTACTGTACTGCACATAACAAGCTCCATAAACATTCCCCGGATGATCTACGAACTGGGATTCTGGCATGGTTGGAAGAACAAGATGTCTGGTACTGTTGGACCTTGAAGTTGTTGCAGTCAATATGGCATCATTCTTGTATGACAGTACCAGTAGGGCTGTTCATGGCCGGTTTCGGTTCGGTTTTGGGCCAAACCAAAACCGAAACCGAAATAGTCGGTTTTCTATTTATTTTTCCATAACCGTTCCATTTACCGCCGGTTCGGTTTTTCTCGGTTTTCTCTCGGTTTAGGTTTTTTCCAGCCGGTTTCGGTTAACCGGTTGATTGTGTCATTTTCCTGAAACTGACAGTGCAAAATTCAAAAAAAAATAAAATTAAAATTCATTCTTCATTAATTTTAAGAATGTGACATCCTAAAAAGATAACCTTAGACTGCATTTGTAAGTAATCAGGTCCAAAGTGTTTAAGAAGTTGTTAGTCCTATATGTGAATTTGCTCAATCCTTGAATGTACTGCATATCTACTCAACAAGCATCACCTCAATAACATACACTACAGAGACATTGAAAATATCAACTAAAAACACTATAAGAACATAAGAAACCACATGCTAAACAAATCAATTACCTCTAAACTAAGGAAACCACACAATGCCTTGAACTCAGTAAGTGCCAATGCCATCTCAGGTTTGTGGTTATCGTCTTTATAGAGATTAGGCAGTGACTTATGCAATCTCACTGCAGATTCCTTGTCTGGATGAGCTTGTATAGATAAAGCTTTCGTAACTGAAGGCACCTAAAACAAAATACATTACTCAACAAACTCAATTCCCCAGAACTATTACGAAATAAACTATCATAATTGAACACAAAATTGATGAAGTTAAACTAGAAGAGTAAAGCAATACCTTAAACAGGAAAGGGAGATTAGTACCCCTTTTCTCCAACACCTTATCTCCTAAAACACTAGGGTTTTCAGTAATCCAAGATTTCAAAGTTAGATTATCAGAATCTACAATGAAATAAGGACCAGAATCATGAGTACCCATCCATAACTCAGCATAATTTTTATGGGTAATCTGAAAAACTCAGGGTTAGATAGAGAACAAGTTGATTAAAGCAGTGAAGAAAAAGATGATGAATGATAAGACAACGAATTCCAGAATCTGATGCTGATACTCAGTGTGAGTGGTCCATTTCTTCATCAGCGTCAGCGAGGAAGAAATGGAGGCGGAGGCGGGAGAAGTTGGCCGCTGAAAAATGAAAGAGGATTAGGTTTAGGATTTAGGGTATGCCTTTATATATCAAGGGTAATGAAGGGTTTAGATTAGATCTATCAAAATTTAGATCAACGGTTCTAAATAATCGGTTTTCCATGGCATAACGGTTCGGTTTTTAACTAAACCAAAACCGAAACCGTGACTATCGGTTTCCATAATTTTTTTCCATAAATGTTCCATTAACAAACGATTCGGTTCGGTTTTACCGAGTTTTCATAAAAATCCATTACCATATACAGCCCTAAATACCGGTGTCTTTTTCTTCAAACCATATATGCACGGTGGGTCAGTAGGGTTCAGCCTAACGAACACCTCACATACTTTTATAAGAAAAAAATTAACATATAATTGGCATGTGTAACTACCAAATCGACAACAAAATCTGAATTTACATGTAAAGTTACAAATTCGTGCATGGAATAAGTATGCCTTTTTCCCCTTTTTCAGTTTGGGCGTGCTTCTCTGTTTTACTTTTACAACACTATTCCTTGTTTCTTGGGGTTTGGTTAAGCAAATTTAAATTGGGGTTTGGTTAAGCAAATTTAAATTGCGTTAAAGTTTACTAAGCCAAACTGTCGATGTCCATTACTCAGCACTTCTCTTGACTTCATCATACACAGTGCACGCCATGAAATCTGGTCCTGGTCTTTTTGGATGACAGACGTTTCTCGATTTTTGATTTGATTTCTTAATTTATATTTTTTGAAGCATATTTCTTGATTTATGAATTTCATACATATGAAACCATAATCTATCTGCAAGAATGAATTTTGGATAACAGATTTTTTTTAGAGCTCGTTGATTTTTTTAGAATTTTCCTTCCCTAAAGATAAAACCCACGTCAACGAATATTATACAAATTAAACAGATTTGCATGCTTCGAAAAATGAAAGTAGAATATATTACAATGTCACTGCTAATGGGTAGCAGTTAATCGGGAAGAATACCAAAATCTAATAAAATAAACTGAAAAACACTTTATCTAAATTTTAATAGGCTTCAGTTATCCGTAGTTTATATATTTATTATTTATATTCTAAGAAATTTAAATCAAAATAAAAACCAAATAAATTTGAATTTTTAACGAGTAATACTTTTAAATTCTATTTCTTTCTTAAAACTAAAATAAATCATAACTTTTTTTAGATCAAAACTAAATTATAATTCAAACTAATTGTAATTTTTTTCTTCATATTTTTATAAATTTACTAATTACAAATAGTAATTCCTACTCACTACGTCAGAAATTACCGTTCTCGACGCACCAAAACCGTCATTAATTGAGATTATTTACAGAGTTGGTTCGTCAGATGGCCTGTTGTATTTAAAGGTGTCGAAAACCTTAAACGATATGAGCTACTGTCAATAATTATCAATAATAAACAGACGAGTATTACTTGTCAATAATTATTGACAGGTATTATTTGTCAATTAATTCCAAAATTGAATTTCCGGCCAATATATTCCTTTTAATAATTATATAAATTATGTTGTGTTATTTCCTAAATTGTAAATAAAAATAATACAAAGAACTAATAACATTTTTAACTTCAAAATAAATTGATATATATTGTAAAAGTTCAATCTCACACAAATTTTTTGTCCAATCAAGATCCAACAAGATGACATCAAAAGAGAAAAAAAACATAAAATGTTGTTACTGAGAGATTATCAAAATCCAAAAACAAACTGTTTATGCCAAAAATTCCTTTTTGTTAAACAACCAATCAAACT
>JAJJMC010001889.1:1607411-1711869 GCA_023531435.1 Papaver californicum | reverse complement strand
TAACTTGATCCTCTTCCACGTGTCGTGCTTCTTTAATTTACTAACACAAACCATTAAAAAAAAATACTACATACAAGGGGATAATGAACAGAGCATTGTGTATCACTACTAATCTGTCATACCTACACCTACATGCACTGTCCTTATATCTCAAGCATAACGTATGTAAACTGCTACATGTCACCTCCGCTACCAGCTGTAGAAGATGGTTGCTGTGAACTATGCTGCATCTGTGTGGCTGGTTATCGAACATTTGCTGTTGCAGTGCCATGGCTAGTTGCATATCAGAACTGTCACCATAAAAACTAATAACTTTCACTCATTAAACAGAACTGTCACCATAAAAACTAATAACTTTCACTCATCTGTATGAGGTTATACAAGCATACAGATGAAACAGTAAGAACCAAAATCTCTACTCACCTTGTGTAAAACAATGTCAAAGGGACCTTGATATGAAAGAAGCCTACTTTGGTCAACTGCAACAAATACGATACCCTTATTGTTGCATCATACAGTGTATCACATGTTTTATTCGTCAGAATTACAATGGGAGAATAAAAAAAAAACTGAAAAATACAGAACAAAATAAGTAAACTATTAGAGGTTTTTAAGATGAAATGCAAGACCTATTAGAAGTACTGCTATAGTAAGCTTCAGAGAATGATTTTCTCAAAGTCCTAAGCCTACTTTGGTCAACTGCAACAAATACGATACCCTTATTGTTGCATCATACAGTGTATCACATGTTTTATTCGTCAGAATTACAACGGGAGAATAAAAAAAAAACTGAAAAATACAGAACAAAATAAGTAAACTATTAGAGGTTTTTAAGATGAAATGCAAGACCTATTAGAAGTACTGCTATATAAGCTTCAGAGAATGATTTTCTCAAAGTCCTAAACCGGAAGTATTGCGCCAAATTTATATGACGTCGAACTAATGGAATCATGAAAACAGAAAATATTCTTCATACTTAGTCATACCATTACATTATATTGACAATTACAAAAAACTGTTCATACTATGAGTATAGTAGTCGATCCAAATGGTAATATCCAACACTTACTTTTGGATATACGTAATAACTATTACACCTGACTAAGATGAATATGGAGAACAATTAGAGAGTACAATTTAAGGAAATTGAAAAACCCCTAAAACTAGATCTAATATGCTGAAAAATTAGACTTTAACAGTACCACTGAAGCAATTAGAAACAACATCTAGTTAAGAAATTAGAAATCCTAACTTAAATTGAAGAATAGAAATGGTTCAAATCTATATATGGTCAGAAGGGTATCTCAAAATAGATTTCAGTTTTCATATATCTCATTTTCTTATAAATTGAGGAATGAGAGGCAGATAACATCATGATTATACAGTAATACATGAAAGACTCTGGTACTGACATTTTAAGCTTCGCCAAATATCTTTCGCATACTAGACCTCCATACATTTAAGCCTAAACAGTAAGACAAGAATAGCTATAAATATGAAACGAATATGTAGTCCTAACAAGGAGTGACATACAATTGTACATCTAAAACTCTTGTCTTATGATGGGTGCATTACTTAACTAGAGAAATCTGCATTTCTAGGTAAATACTATAAAAGAAATCTCATTGTGGGTTCATTTTGGAAGTGGTTAACTTACTTTTGATCAATAACCATTGAAGTAGCAAAACCTCCTTGAGTTGGTTTACCATCAGTATAAACATCATTAGAATTCCATAATTTCTTGTTACAGTATTGTTCAATGTTTGAATCACATGATGAACATTGTCTACAACTTCCAATATGTAATACAACTCCAACACTATCACCAGATTTGAATTTTTTACATCTTTTCCTACCTCAATAACTTCTCTTACTGTTTCATGCCTGTACAAAATCAAAACCTATAATTAGACAACAACAACAACATAACCAAGAATAACACAATCAATGGTAATAAAGTATTACCCATCAAACCATGTATCGAGTTCAGGTCCTGGATAATCCATACATACAACCTAATAGAAGAAAACGTCAATAAATTATTAACAATTATAATTTTCACTTGAATTAAACATAAAAAAAGAATTAAAAATAAAACATGTAAATTAGGTCGACAATTCTTCTTGTTTGATGGGTAATGAAGATTAATATATGTTGATCACAAATCTTAAATTTGATTTTCAATAGAGAATAAGTATTGAGACATTAATCGAATTGCAGAGATTAACTGCAAAAAAAAAAGTACGAAAAATTTGTTGATATTTTTTTCTAAAATTTTAATTCAAAACGAAGATAATTATCAAATTTTTATAGATCCAAGCTCTGATTATGAATAAAAAAAAATCCGATTTGAAATAATAATTTAAATTTTTTTGAACCTGATAAGTGCATAATTTACATGTTTATAGTAACAATTTCATACTTGTTTGAACTATAATTCTTGTATATTATCTTGTTATTAATTTGTTTTCTATCTTATGTCTTATATTAGGTGAATTATCCCAATAAGAGTGAAAGTGACTACAAAAGAGCTAAGAAGTGAAGTACTCCAAGTATTCAAACATCCCAAGGCCAAAGAAGAAAAAAGAAGTTCATTGCGACATGAAAGGAACAAGGAAATTAAGTTTTACAAGTGAAGAAGGGCCAAAGATAAATTCAACTCATTCAAATCCAGGAGTTCTTGATACCATCTTGAAGATAACGAGAGTACAAAGTGAACTCAAAAATAATAAGGTCATTCCGAGTTCGGACGAAGAAGTTATGGACAAGTTGGTCAAGACGAAGAAAGTCGTCTACAACATTTTAGTCGGCGTGGTTCCCAACTATGCCGACTGGAGCATTTTTTTATACAGAAAACTTGGATTTTTAAGCCCTAAATTCGGCACGGTTCATTAGGAATCAACCATGCCGACCGGAGAAAGTTTGGGTAAAGAAAATTGGAGTTAATTTGGTCCTAGAGTCGGCACGGTTCATGGAAATCAACCATGTCGACTGTGACAAACCTATGGAGTCCGTTTTGACGCGTTTTTGACTTCTAAGAAGAGGAAACCTGGTCCCGGAAGGATTTTAAGCCCTAGATTTCCTGGATACTATAAAAGGAGACTCTCAAGACATTAAGAAGAGACCTTTACACAACTTTGCAAGTTTTGGAGGAGAGAACAACACAATGTAGCAAAAGCTAGGGTTTCAGAGCGGTTCTCATCAATCGTAACGATATCTCTTTACTTTTCTTATATGTATAACATGGATGCTTCTACATCCATGAGTAGATAAAAACCTAATTGATTAAGGATGAATTCTAAGTTCTAAACATGATTTGAGTTATAATATATGAATCTATTTTGAAGTTCTACACATGATTATCATTTGTTTTTACTAATATGAATGTTCATGCTTGATTAACAAATTATTTAGGTGGCTAACTAAATTATTTTTTTAATAATATAAATCTAGTAAGAGTTGGGTATCCGTAATTGTATCATAACGTCTTACTTAAGTAAAGAATGTGAAACCTTACAGAGGGATTCTGTGGAGCAATTGCGTGTAAGAACAACACTAGAAAGTGGACCAAGCGTATTGAGTTTAACTACTAGGATCAAACCTAAATTCACAAACCTTAAAGCATTCAATTGAGTTACATATTGTAAGCGAACCTCAAGGTGACTCAGTTGGATAGAATCCGGTGACTAAGCGTACCTGTTACTCGATGATAGTAGGAGTTTTGGGGATAGCTAAGCGTACCTGCTGTTCTACGGTTGGTGATAATCTGTGATGAATGAATAATAGATGAGTATACTGACTCAATGATTGTTTAACGAAGAAGGATTCCTCGATCATGTCTCTCTCCATTGCTTGCATCTTAATCACTTTTAATTGTTTTGTTAATTAATTCAACCTTGGAAAAAAAAACCTCTTTTGTGACATTTGACAATTAGAACACCTCGCTCCTCGTGGGAATGAACTCTATTTACTATTATATTATTCTTTAGTAAAGTATAAGATAATAAGATTAATTTGTGCATCTACGACACACATCAAATTTTGGCGTCGCTGCCGGGGAGCAGTTGGTTTTAATTGTTATTTAATTCCGTTTATTTTTGTTTTTAGATTTTCTTTTTAGTTTTTAACTTTGTTTTCTAGATTGTTGGTTTCAGGTACTTGATCTCTGGCACCTAAATGTTGGGATTACCGAAGGTGCGGAATTCAAACTCGCAGGGGGAGACTACTACAAAAACCTCAATTTTTGTCACAAGATCCACCTTTAGTAGAGATGGGTGGTCCTCAACCTCCGGAGAAGAATCTACGAGAGTTGACATCTCCATGCTTAGATTCCAAACCATATTGTATTATTCTAAATGACACAGTGGAGATGAAGTCGAATCTTATTCACCATTTTCCGATTTTCAACGGACTTCCAGGCGATGATCTGAACCGCCATCTTCAAGTATTTCAGCACAAGATGACAAGTCTTAGGCAAGGTACCAAAGACAGTGATAAGGCTATGCTGCAAGCCTTCCCATTTTCTTTAATAGATCTAGAAGAAGAGTGGCTGTATTACCTTCCTCCAGGGAGTGTTACAACATGGACTGAGATGAAAAAACTATTTCTATAGAAGTATTTTCCTGCTTCTAAGGCATCCGTTGTTCGTAAAGAGATTAGTAGCATTTTAAAGATTACTAGGGAGTCTCTTTATGAATACTGGGAGAGGTACAAGATATTATTGGCAACCTTCCACACCATAAAATATCCTCAACTCTCATCATTCAATACTTATATGAAGGATTACTTTCGGAACAGAGGAATTTGATTGATGCAGTCGCGGGTGGTTCACTTACTGAAAAGACGATCTCACAGGCAACTAGTTTGATTGAGAGTATGACATCGAATGCTCAACAATTTTACACAAGAAGCGTCTCAAGTATCAGAAGAGTCAACGAGATGGGAGATTTCTCACATATAGAACGACGTATGGGTAGTATGGAAAAGATGCTACAACGTATAGCTTCTGCAGTGGTTCCTACATACGAAGATTCTGAGGTGAATGTTATATTTCCTAAAAAAAGGCCGAGGTATGATCCTTATTCTAATACCTACAATCCCGGTTGGAAAGATCACCCAAATTTAAGTTATGCGAACAAGCAAGCTGCATCTTTTATGCCACCAACTTATGGGAGACAAAGTGGTTTTCAACAACCATAATTCCAACCTTATCCTCAACCTCAACAACAAACTCAGAAATCCAGTCTAGAGGGGATGATGAAGGTTATGATGAAGAATCAGGAGGCAATTCTGAAGAACCAGGATATGGCAATAAAGGATATTCGAACTCAAATGGGGAAATTGGCGGCCAATGTGAATCTACTGAAGGCACAAGCATCGAAAAAGTTGTCATCACAACCTGTTGTGAACCCAAGAAAGAACACCAATGTTGTAACTTTAAAAAGTGGAAGGCAAGTTGAAGAACAACAAAACAAGAGAAGGTTAGTGGTGACTTAGAAAAGGAAGTAGAGGAAGAACCGTATCGAAGGAAAAACCAACCTCAATCGGACAACCTAAGGACACAGTTCCTAATTCTACCACACCACCTTCTTTTCCTAGTCGCTTTGCCAAATCCAAAAAAGATTCTCAAGATAAAAAGATCATGTATATCTTCAAGAAGGTGCAAATCAACATCCGATTTATTAAAGTCATCAAAACTATGCCTAGATATGCCAAGTTTTTGAAGGATTTGTGTACAAAGAAGGATAGGTTGATTCCTAATGAAGTTAATAAGGTGGACGAGAGTGTTATGGCTATGTTGTTGAAAAAGATGTCTGCAAAGTGTACGTGTAACACCCCACGAATTCTGGACTAAACCAAGCCCAGAATACCGCAGTGTTAGAAATGTAGGTCCAGATTTTTTTCTCTTAAAATAAGAATAACTTAGAACTACGAAAAAATCCAAAAGATATAGTAAAATGCATAAATAATATTTACAAAACCAAATTAAACGGTTACAATCCGTATTGGATAGTAGTTAAATAATTTTCATAAAACACTTCAACGATATTGAATTACTGATACCCCAATCCCAGTGATACATATTATAGTCTCCATTATTGCTAGATTTTTTTTTACTCTGTAGAAAGAGAGGGAAAAGGGGGTGAGCACAACATCTCAATAGGAAATTTCCAAAAATAATATAGTGCACCGAAAAAAAAAACAAACGACACATCAAAAACATAAATACACTCTCTCTATTATTTATCGATTTCAATTTAGATTGTTTACTCGAAAACGCTTCTAATTTAAGTAATTAATTTCTTAAATTATTTCCAACCTTCTTGCTTACAAATTTTTTTGTTCCATCCATTTCTTACATTTTCTGGGATTTCTTTAAATGTATTCCAAATTTTGTTTCTGAGCCATTTATTTTACAGGTTTCTCATTTTATTGTCTTAATTAGGCTTTTCAACTGATTCTTAAATCTTTCAATATACAACCACTGCCCACCGCGACACACATAAATATGACGTCAATCTTGGCAATTACACAACATTACATCCCACCGACGCTCGCAAGCTTTAAAGCTATTGCGGCTCTGATCTCGGAATAAATACTTCAACACCATGTAATCGACTAAAATTCCTTCGATCAAAGATTTTCATTAACTTCTTTTCTTTGAATCTTTTACTTACAAATAATATTTCTATCATTGTTTTTCTATTGACATTAGTTCGTTAAAATTCTAGACTCATAACGGATTTATTTTTCTTAATTAGGGTATTAAGGAATGTCCATTATCATGTGAATTTTCAGAAACCTCGAGTGGTTACCATATCACGTTTGGTAACCAAGTTGCTTTCATTTCTCACTACTAAATCAAAAGCATTTCTTTCAAAGGCATGCATGATTTAATTACAGTTCATGATAAATATATCATTTTATGTTAATGGATTAATGTCAATACCTAAATTGTATTACTCATTGTTTAGGCCAAAAATTCCTTTTGCTAAACAACCAATCAAACTCTTGGATACAAGTTAAATAAATGTAAACGAATAACAGAGAAATCTCTTTTAAAATAATAAAAAATCATCTTTTTCATAAATTGTTTAAGCTCAATACAATAAATCATCTAGGTTATGTAATTTCTGGGTTTATAATCTTTACACCTTTTCATTCAATACAGAAATTCAAACATTATACAATTACTTCTCATAAGTTTGTACCTAAAAATTTCTTCTCCTCCCTCCCTTAGGTTTTTTCTTACTAATTTTTTCCGTCCTCTCTTCGTCGTTTGATCTTCTCTATTTATAGATCTATTTTTCTGATCGCTCTTTATACCACGTGTCGTTTTCTTCAGCCTAGTCATCGATTCTGGATCAATTCTTCTCTGGGTCGATCCATCTTGTTTCGATATGTTTATCATCCTTGTACTTTATCTTTATTTGGTGCGATCGCATAGATGACAGATCGTTCTTTACAGCTTCTTGGTTCGATATTTTATATGTCCAACACGTGTTTCTTTATCCCTTAAAACTTCTGTGGCCTCGATCATAGAGTATTTATTATAATCTGCTTTCTCGATCATATAATAATAAATAACTTTTACTTTCTCGATCTTTAAAAGAATAGAGTAATTATTATCTTTTACTTTCTCGATCATAAAATAATATAGTATTAATAACTTTTTGCTTTCCCGAACAGCTATCAATCAATACTGTTTGTCTTATTCTTTGGTGTTCAGCTTTCTCGATCTTATGTGTCACTCATGCAGCTCTTCGCTCAGGAAACATCTCATGTCTTTCGATATTCGATATCTTTGATAGTGATCCTGTGTTTCTCACCTTTTTTAATCTAGATGCTTCTTTGCTTGATCTTCTTCCATGTGTCGTGATTCTTTAATTTACTAACACTCATTTTGATTGGAAACGTGAATCCTAACTACTGTATAGAAAGGTGTTGGTTACAAAATAAAAGTCAACAATAATAACTTTATTCACTTCTTCCTTTTTTGAAATTCAGCTAATATTTTATAAAGATTCAAATGCCATGCCACCGTAGTTACAAGAACGTAAAGAACCAAACACAAAGCATGCAGTAGGCTATATAGAAATGTTAAGACCATATCATAAAAATACTAGTTCATTTTTCTTTTAAGAACCAAGAAGTCAGCCGAGACATAAATAATAAAACTTTTGGAACAATTCACGTGAAGCCAAAACTTAAGAAAACAAAAGGAATAGATAAAACACACTTTTCTAATTTAAACTCAAGCTAAGTTCTTTCCCTTTGCAATAAGCACTAACAAAACAACTATAAAAATAAATTGAGATCAATCAATGACAGATAACATATTATAATAATTTTGCAATATGCAAAACTAGCCAATACGGCAAGCTGGTGACATGTATGAAAAACGGAGCGACAAATCCATGATCGTAACTTCTTACACAAAATTGTATATATGCTAAAATAGGTTTTAGTTTATATTACGCAGAAACTCCTCCCTCAAATGCTTAAAATCCAAATACGGTTGTTGTTAACAATTTTCTATCAAAAACCAGCGAACTCCGACAAATAGAATACAAAAAAGCTTGACCAAGTCTTGTTACAACGATGTCCATACACATCCTCAAAAAAAAATCATATCTTTATTACTGGATGGAATAATTCTTTGTAGAAAAAGGTTAACAACGATGATGCCAAAGTGATAAAATAACGGCTAGCGAGGCAACAAAGAAAATTGGAGAGTGGAAAAGACAGCTGCCCTTTTCCTTTCTAACTTCTTCTCAATCCAGTCATCAAGAGAAAACAAAATTAGGTTAAAACCTTAATATGCACGTGTGGGCAATAATAAACTATTTTCAAATAGCATGGCGATATGGGCTAACCTCAAAGGTTCCCTAGACTTAGCTATATGCATTTTAGATTTTACAGATCGAGTTTACGAAAGCGCATTGTTTAACTTTTTATTAGAAAAATACACCATAAAATGTATGTACCCACTTATTAGAGGGTCGGTTTTAGCGGAAGAGCAGTTCTTAAAGATGGGTTATGACAGTACGAATCCTGGAGGTTTTATGCTGCCAATTATTATTGGCACTAAGAGGTTTGAGCGTGTTTTATTTGATTTGGGAGCATTCATAAGTGTTATGTCTTCTGATATTTATGACTCTTTGAATCTTTGACCTTTAAAAGAGACATGGATTACTATTCAATTAGAAAACAAATCCAACATATATTCTAAGAGACTCGTGGAGGACATGTTAGTTCAAGTGAATAAATTAATCTTTCCGGTTGATTTCTATATTATGGATATGCAAAATGGAGAAATAGTTCATCAACTTCGTTACTTCTTGGGAGACCGTTTATGAAAACTGCAAAGGCGAAGATTGATGTTGATAGTGGTATACTCACTATGGAATTTGATAAGGAGATTATTCTCTTCAACATATTTGAAGCCATGCGTTATCCTAGTGATGTTCACTTTGTTTTCTCCATCGATGTTATTGGTTCGATAGCACAACAGATGTTTGATTTGAACAATGAAGTTGAACTTCGGGTTGTGTTACGTTATAACATTGAACTGGACGTTCATGGGAAGCCTAACTTGGGCGTTGAATTATCCAAAGACCTAGTGGAGATGTGTGGTGCTTTAATGACACTACAAGAAGCTCAAACGGGTAATATCTCATATATTTCTTTACTCGTAACTAATGAGGTTCTTTACCTTGTATTATGCAGGCACCTAAACTAGAATTGAAGCTTCTTCCCGATCACTTAAAGTATGCTTACTTGGGTGATAAAGAAAAGCTTCCGGTGATCATTGCAAAGAACCTCACTGCCATACAAGAAGAACGTTTGATTAGGGTTCTGAAAGAGCACAAAACGACCATTGGTTGGACAATTTCTTACATCAAAGGGATTAGTCCATCCATGTAAATGCATATAATCCTAATGGAAGATGATATAAAGCCAGTACGTAATGGTCATCGTAGGCTTAACCCACCAATGATGGAGGTTGTAAAGAAAGAGATCCTCAAATTGCTAAGTGTTGGGGTGATTTACCTAATTTCTGACAGCAAGTGTGTTAGTCCGGTACAGTTGGTACCAAAGAAGCATGGTGTTACCGTTGTCAGAAATCAAGATGATGAACTTGTTCCTACACGAGTTCAAACAGGATGGAGAGTATGCATAGACTACATGAAGAATCACTTTCCTTTTCCTTCCATTGATCAGATGTTAGAAAGGTTGTCTGGACATTCTCATTATTGCTTTTTAGACAGATATTCGGGCTACAATCAGATTGTTATTGCACCGGAGGATCAAAAGAAGACTACTTTTACTTGTCTTTTTGGTACATTCGCATATAGAAGAATGTCGTTTGGTCTTTGCAATGCGTTTGCCACTTTTCAGAGATATATGGTTAGTATATTTTCTGATTATGTGGAACGCATCATTGAGGTATTTATGGATGATTTTAGTGTTTATGGCGATTCATTTTATATTTTCTTAGAGAATCTTGAATTTTTCTAAAAAGATGCATAAATACTAACCTTGTTCTTAATTGGGAGAAATGTCACTTTATGGTAAACCATGGTATAGTGCTCGGTCACATTGTGTCCTCTCGAGGGATCGAAGTATAAAAAACAAAAATAGACCTAATAAGAAACTTACAATACCCCACTTTGGTGAGGGATATTCGCTCGTTTATTGGTCATGCAGGTTTTTACAGGCAGTTTATCAATGATTTCCCCAAAATCTCAATGCCGATGTGCAAGTTGTTGTAAAAAGAGGCTACTTTTAACTTCAACCATGAGTGCAAGGATGCCTTCGACAGATTGAAATAGTGGTTGATAACTGCACCAAGAATCAAGTCACCCGATTGGAGTTTACCGTTCGAGTTGATGAGTGACGCGAGTGACTATGCAGTTGGAGCCGTTTTGGGTCTAAGGGTGGAAAAATTGTCCCATGTGATTTACTATGCATCTAGGACCATAAACGATGCACAGATCAACTATTCTACCACATTTAAAGAGTTGTTGCCTATAGTTTTTGCACTAGAAAAATTCAGATCTTATTTGGTGGGTACCAAGGTTGTTGTATATTTTGACCACGCAACATTTAGGTACCTATTCAAGAAGAAAGAAGCTAAGCCAAGGCTTATACAGTGGATTTTTTTTGTTGCAAGAATTTGACATAAAAATTAGAGACAAGAAAGGTGTTGAGAATACAGTTGCATACCATTTTACCAGACTTGTTGTTTCTGAAGAAGAACTTCCCTTAAAAGATCGTTTTCCATACGAACAACTTTTCTCAATAGATGCTTCAACACCTTGGTACGCTGATATAGTAAACTACTTGGTTACGAGACAAGTACCTAGTCCAATGTCTAGTTTCCGAAAGATGAAGCTTAAGAAGACATCCAAGCAGTATGTGTGGGATGATCTCTACTTGTGGAAATACTGTGTTGATCAGATTACCCACAGGTGCGTACCTAACTCTGAATTTCAATCCATTCTATCTTTTTATCATTCATATCCTTGTGGTGGCCACTTTGGTTCCATATATACCGCTCTCAAATTCCTTGAGAGTGGATTTTATTGGCCCACCCTATTTGAGGAGGCGTATGCTTTTTGCAAATCTTGTGATAGATGTCAACGAACGGGCAATCTAGGTGCTCGAAATCAAATGACACTCACGCTGATTCTTGCTGTATAAATATTCAATGTGTGAGAGTTGATTTTATGGGTCCTTTTGTTAATTCGTATGGGAAATTTTATATACGTCTTATTGTGGATTATGTTTCGAAATGGGTGGAAGCTAAAGCCACCCCTACTAATGATTCTTAAGTTTTTTGTGAGTTTGTGAAGGAAAATATTTTCACTAGACATGGAACACCCCATGTGGTTATCGGTGATGGAGGGACATATTTTCGAAAATCCTTCCATGTTCTTCTCAAGAAGTACAACATTACTCACAAGGTCGGTACGCCGTATCACCCACAAACTAGTAGGCAAGATGAAATTTCAAATCATGAGATCAAATCTATTCTAGAGAAAACCGTTAATACTACATGGAAAGATTATAGCTTGAGACTCAATGATGCATTATGGGTGTATAGAACAACATTCAAGACACCGATTGGAATGTCTCCATATCGGTTGGTTTATGGAAAGCTTGTCATATCCCGGTTGAACTTGAACATAAAGCTTTATGGGCAGTAAAGATGTGCAACATGGAGTCTGATAAAGCGGGGAAACAAAGGCAAATACAAATTAATGAGCTAGAGGAGATACGTAACAATGCTTACGAGAGTTCTCTTATATATAAAGAGAAGACTAAGATTTTTCACAACAAGATTATTTCTCGAAAGAATTTTATTGTAAGACAAAAAGTCCTTTTATTTAATACTCATTTTCTTTTATTTCCTGGTAAGCTAAGGTCCAGATGGGTCGGAACATTTGTTGTTACTAATGTTTTTCCTCATGGTGCAATTGAGATTACTAGTACGAAAACAAGAATAATTTCCAAAGTCGACGGCCATAGATTGAAGCCTTAGTACGAGAATGTAGACGTGATTAGATTTGAAGATTTTTTATCTCTGGAGGAGTAATATGGGCGAGTTGAGAGTTGAGATAACGACTTTAAACCAAGCGCTGAATGGGAGGCAACCATTGGTTTTGTATTTATATCTTTATCTTTTAATTTTTTTTAGTTTTTCATATCATATTAGGAATTTCCCATCTTGATTTTAAATTGGAAGAATCAATTTACATTGAGGACAACGTAAAGTTTAAGTGTGGGGGAGTGGTTAAGCATTTAGATTTTTAGTATTCACTTTTGTAGGTAGAATTTTTAAACTTTTTGTACATTTTAGCATGAAAACCTCCAACTTTTATAGATTTTAGAGTCACTTTGTATACTTCTAGCTAAGTTTACATGCGGAGTTCTTACCGAAATAATTGAATTAGAAGTAATAGATAACGACATTCGGAGTTCTTAGTTGTTGAGAAGTAATACCGACAAAATGGACTTAAACCGCCGGTAGAGAATACAATATTTGAGAAGTTGATCATTCAATACCCATGAGTGAGGCACCAAACCTTCAATTTTCCGTTTAGAGTGTTTCACCTGTGCGAATTCCGGGTAGAATGATGAGCTACCTAACTGCGCACTAATTTCAACACTACTTTTTGATCTCTTGAGTGCTAGTTCTATCTATCACGAGGGCTTCATCAGAATTGCTAACTCTATCTTGTAGTTTTGTTTGCAGTTGGCACCGTTCTCTCGACAACAATAGGTCCGTAGAAACACCACTATCATCAAAACGCGGAGCATCAAAAAGCGGAAAGTTGAAGACGTTCAAGGTTTACAAGCAATAATACAAGAAAGAGAAAAATTCATATTCATGTAAAGCAACCATACAATGAGAAAAATTATATATGCATGTTGACGACTTATGTACAAGAGTGAAAGAAATCAAAAGATTAGAGTTAGTGAAGTTCATGATATCGAGACAATACAAGTTGTGAAGAATCAAGTGGTAAAGTCTTTATCCCACGACCATAGTAGTTTAATTATTTATTATAATTTCAGTTTTATATTCATTCAATAAGGCCGCGGGGAAGAAGAAATCTATAAAAAAGTTTCAAACAATAAGAATTTGAGGAAAGAGTTATAGTTGTCAAGGTTCGACGAAGTTCAAGAGTTCATCATCAACAGTTGAAGACCGAAGACTGAAGATGTTTCTATTGGATGTTGTGAGAGTGATGTTGATTGTAGATCGGGTGAGAAGATAAGTAAGCGTTCTCATCCTTACATAGTGGTTGATTTCCTTTCTTAGAGGTCGTCAGAAGAAAAAAAAGGGTTCTTTTTGGTCCCACGTTTCTATGGGATAACATCTTCATATAACTCGGAAGGTTACCTTTCTTTCCCACCATTCAAAGTGTGCAGAATTTTTATCTTCACTCCTACCTGCACACATGAGAACCATAAAGTGCGTCTTTTGACTGTCAAATTCATAAAATCATATTGGTGAGGCAGAATACTTATTCGGTCACTTTTGAACCTTGATTCTTTCATATGGTGGTTTTCTCCTAACTCAAGGGCTAAGCATAAGAATAATGTTCTTTATACTTCTAACTTCTTATTGTTAGTTTGAAGAGACTTTATGTCTTCGTAGCTCTTTGGATGCATGTGCTATGAAATGTTTGGAAGTTGAAATTTAGGTTTTGTGGGTATACCTCTTGTAAACCCTCACGAGACTATAACTCATCCACTTGGGACACCTAGGGGTTTTTGCACATGCTAAGTGTAACCGTGTCCTCAACGAAATGGAGTTGTTGTATTTTAGTTTAGGTTAATCTATATAGTAGTTTGCTCGAGGACTAGAAAAATCTAAGTGTGGGGGAATTTGATAAGTGTAAAATTTACATGTTTATAGTGTCAATTTCATACTTGTTTTAGCTATAATTCTTGCATATTATCTTGTTATTACTTTGTTTTCCATATTATGTCTTATATTAGGTGAATCATCCCAATAATAGTAAAAGTGGATACAAAAGAGATAAAAAGTGAAGTACTCCAAGTATTCAAGAATTCAAGGCCAAAGAAGAAGAAAGAGGTTCATTGCGACATGAAATGAACAAGGAAATTGAGTTTTTCAAGTGAAAAAGGGCCAAACACAAATTCAAATCATTCAAATCCAGGAGTTCTTTATATTATCTTGAAGATAACGGTATCATGAAGTGAACGCAAAAAGAATAAGGTCATTCCTAGTTCGGACGAAGAAGTTATGGACAAAACGATCGAGACAAAGAAAGTCGTCTACAACATTTCAGTCGGCACGGTTCCTAACTATGCGACTGGAGCTCTTTTTTATACATAAAACTTGGATTTATAAGCACTAAAGTTGGCACGATTCATTGGGAATCGATCATGCTGAGTGGAGCAAGTTTAGGTAAAGAAAATTTGAGTTTTTTTGGTCCTAGAGTCGGCACGGTTCATGGAAATCAACCATGCCGATTGTGGAAAACCTATAGGGTCCGTTTTGACGCGTTTTGACTTCTAAGAAGAGGAAACACGGTCCCGGAAGGATTTTAAGCCCTAGATTTCATGGATACTATATAAGGAGACTCCCAATACATTAGGAATACACCTTTACATAACTTTGCAAGTCTTTGAGGAGAGAACAACACAACGAAGCAAAAGTTAGGGTTTCAGAGCGGTTTTCATCAATCGTAAGGATATCTCTTTACTTTTCTTATATTTATAACATGGATGCTTCTACATCCATGAGTATCTAATAACCTAATTGATTGAGTATGAATTCTAAGTTCTAAACATGATTTGAGTTATTATATGTGAATCTATTTTGAAGTTCGACACATGATTATCGTTTGTTTTTACTAATATGAATGTTCATGCTTGATTGATAGATTTTTTAGGTGTCCAACTAAATTGATTTTTTAATAGTCTAAAGCTAGTAATAGTTGGGTATCCGTAATTGTATCATAATGTATTATTTAAGTAGAGAACGTGAGACCTTACAGAGGGATTCTGTGGAGCAATTGCGTGTAAGAACAACGCTAGAAAGTGGACCGAGCGTACTGAGTTTAACTACTATGAACAAACCTAAATTCACAAACCTTAAAGCATTCAATTGAGTTACATCTTGTAAGCGTCTTCAAGGTGACTCAGTTGGATAGAATTTGGTGACTAAGCATACCTGTTACCCGTTGATAATAGGAGTTTTGGGGATATCTAAGCGTACCTGCTATTTTACGGTTGGTGATAATCTGTGATGAATGAATAACATATGAGTATACTAACTCAATGATTGTTTAGTAACGAAGAAAGATTCCTCGATCATATTTCTCTCCATTGCTTACATGTTAATCACTTTTAGTTCTTTGTTAGTTAATTTCAACCTTGAAAAAAAAACCTTTTGTGACATTTGACAATTACAACACCTCGTTCCTCGTGGGAAAGAACTCTATTTACTAGTATATTATTCTTTGGTAAAGTAGAAGATAAAAGAATTAGTTTGTGCACCTACGACACACATCAAATTATGGCGTCGCTGCCGGGGAGCAGTTGGTTTTAGTTGTTATTTAGTTCTGTTTATTTTTGTTTTTAGTTTTTAAATTTGTTTTCTAAATTGTTGGTTTCAGATACTTGATCTCTTGGACCTAAACGTTGGGATTACGGAAGGTGCGAAATTCAAACTCGCAGGGAGACAATACTACAAGAACCTTAATTTTTGTACAAGATCCACCTTTAGTAATGCAAAAGATAAGAGAATTAATTTGTGCACCTACGACACGCATTAGAACCTAAATTTTTTTTTCTTTTTGAAATTAATGTAATTGAGAAATCATGAGTTGCAATCAAATTAAAATGATAAGAATATATTATACTTATCTTTCATATTGCTCTCAATGATGTAGTCCTCAGATTCATAGTTTATGGAGAAGAGTGATCGCTCCTTCTAGGTTGAACTGCAAAGTGAAAAGAAAAAAAAAAGGAAATAAAAGAATTAGAAATGAAATTAGGGGTAAGTTCTCTTATTGATCCCGTCAATAATAAAAGCCCAACGGGGGCCCATGTACATAGTATAAATTTGATAGCAATGGTCTATAAAAAATGAAATGACAGGGATTTCCTATCGAATTCCGTGAAAGCCCCCTATCAAATATTCTAACATAGTGACTTTTTCCAAAAAATCAAACTAAATCCAAAATCTTTCTTTAATCCAGAATGAATTATAATTTTAATAAATTCTATTTTTTTTCATTTAAAATCGCCATAATAACACCAATTCAAGTGGATTGTAATACCTCAATTTGGAAGGTAGGGTTCGCTGAATGGAATATAAGTAATGTTTTGTTCTTTCCTAACACTGAGGTCTTTTCAACACATTTGTCTCCAGAGTTGGCAAAAAGCTCTACAATTAAGTGTGCTCGGGATGGGAGTACTCTATAGATAGGTGACCTCCCGAGAAGTTGCTGCTAGATGACAACAGCGGTCCCCGTTGAAAACCTTACACTGTTGGATGACCACAGTGGCTAGGTGGGGACAGTATCAGTGGAGAGTCGGGTCATTACAGATGGTATCAGAGCAGACGAAGAGTCACCTATTGAGGGTGAGATAGTACGCCTATGAGTGGCAGGGAATGTCGGAGATCTAAGATAAATATTCCGTAGCCGGGGACAACCCCAATTTAAAGTCGTGGACAAATCGTCGAAAGAAGTGTTAAAGGCACACAAGGATTGGATAAGGGAACCTCAGTGCTTAAGGCATCCATACTTTCGCTAAGGGAACCACCTTCTCTTCCATTTCCAATTCAATTATGGAAGGAACCTATACACCCTCTCAACTGCGTGAATCTGTTTTTATTTTTGGAGAAAATTTTCAAGTTTTAAGACAAGATATACTCTTGGCTTAATTAAGGAGAGTTTTATTAATACGGGAGATTCAAATAGAACCAACAAAATCTCGTAACTTTGGTTATTTCCGAAAAAAGGTTCACGAGAATATATTCTCGGTTAAAATCAGGATGAAATCAAATCAGCGTGGCATAAGGGAAGTTTGTAAATATATTTTTCGATATCTTGCTTCTTAACTACATGGTTGTCTAAAGGGAATAAAATCAGATTGATAGGGAAAGAAAAATTTTCCCGAGTTATTGTTCATGAAGAAAGGATCTGTGGAGTTATTAAAGGTGATATTCGAGAAGATATAGAGGTTGCATTATAAATAGAGGGTCGATTAGAACATTATGAGGGGGATTGGCTCTGCCAGAGAAAAAAAGAAAAAAAATTCAGAAAAAAATTCTGCTCGTGAAGAAGATAAAGAAACCGTTGCTAAAAGTTTAAAGAAATCGTGGCTAAAAAGGAGAATTGTCGTTTAGTCTGTGGTCTATTCTATTAAATTTAATATTTATTGTAACGGTTTCCTGAATGGTACCAACAACAGTTTGTTCTTTAAGTCACATTGAAGCAGTCGTTTATTTCAATAGTCTCTGTAACAGTGAGTTCGCGATGCCTATGAACGTTGTGAATTCCCGGTTTTCATCATTTTCTCTCTTTTTCATCATTTGTAAACACTTTGAGCTATGAAATACTATTTTGAGAGAGTTTTCAACATAAGGAGCTAAACCCATCACTGGGACAATGGAGGAAGCCATATTTCACAATTATATGGTAAATATATTTAATTCTTTACGACTTTTACATTAATTTAATTTGATTTATGCTTTTTATTAATTGGTTGTCATTCAATTTGATAGATAATGCTTAGCTTAAGTGTTTTGATGGTCCATGCTAGAATTTACAATCAATGTTTTAAAAATCTACTTGCGGCAAAAAAATCAGAGTCATAACTTTTATCATATCAGCTATAAATTATCTAAAATTAATGTATGAATCGCATGAATATGGAAAGTGGTGGAATCCTGAGTCCTGGTATCTTGTAATATTTTTATTATCTTTTGTATATATTTGTCATATTAAAATTAGAATTAGGTGTAAAATCAAATCTTCAAAGTCCGAGAGGACGAACTTTATTTACCACTATTACAACCACATCAATTTTTGGCGCTGCAGAAAGGGACTTGTTTTTAAGTTAGGGTTTTAGAATATTTTTGTTTAAGTTTAATTTTTAATTAAGATTTATTTTATTTTTATTTTTATTTTATTTTTAGTTTATCTTTTAGATTTTACTTGGATATTTTCTTAGCTTTGATGTGCAGGTGATCTTTTACATTAATTATGGAAATTCCATACCAAAAAAGATAAGTAGTGCACCTCAATTTTATTATTTTTTTTATTAAAATTTTATTTTATTTGTATATATTTTATTTAAGATTTTATTTTATTTTGTATATATAAAAAACATGTGCATACACAGCATATTGTATCTCCCGACACCGATTTTTAGGAAAAAAACGTGGGATATTTAGTTGAACCCTTTAGGCGTTATCAACCGGACCACCACAAACCTTAGCCTATTACCGTTGACCAGTCTTTGACTGTAGGTATATTTTGCTAAAGGTAACCTGAACTTACCTATCTTAGTTGAACCTGCATTTGCATGTGCACTATAAAAAAATGTCAAACTGGTATTACGATAGTCAATACAATGAATATCCGATTGAGTATCAAAATGGACATTACCCGTTTTATGACCATAGTGTGAATAGTGGTTGGGACCATCACCAACCTTTCGAAGGTTATGGTTCATACCATGGTGATCTCAATTACTATTCGTATGTGCACCAGTCTTATTAACGGGAAAACCGAGCAAAACTCGAGTTCTTTGTCTTTGAAGGATGTCCTCAAGCAATTTCAATTGAGTACTATTTCTTTCGAAAATTTCATGAAGCAGTTGGGATTTTCTACTTCTTATAGTGGCCCAAATACCTCTCTAGAAGAATCACCCAAGGTGTTGCAACCTAGTAATCCATGTGAACCTATTATGACTCTAGAAGAATCACTCAAGCAGATAACTGAGTCAACACATAGGAGTGAGATGATAATGAAGGAATTTTATGAAGAGTTATTAGAACAGAATAAAGAATTTGCATCTTTAACTACCGCTCTCAGTGAACTTAAGGCACATTTAGATGAAATTGAAGAAGAAGAACGTTTAGCTGCTAATATTGCTCAAAATGAACTTAATTGCCAAAATAGTGTTTCTAATTTTACCCTTGATAATAATGATGAATATTTCTTGTGATGACCAGGCTTGCGGTTTCTGCGGTCGCTCTTTTCAGTATTGGAAGACTTGTGTTCAATTACATGAGCTTTGTTGGACATGTCCCTTGCGGAAGATACGTTCTTGTCTTTGGAACACAACAATTCTTCTACTTGAATCTTCTTACCCAATTCAACCATACTGACTTCACCAGTTTCATGTCTCAACCTTCGTTTGTATTCAGACTAGGAAGAAGGTAATTTCCCAATCACCGCAGACACTTGAAACATTTCACCTATCACTATACCTTCAGCAATAATTTCATTGATAATGCACTGAAGTTCAAGGAATTGGTCAACCACAGATTTGTCATTTGTCATTTTGTATTCCAGGAACCTGGCTACCAGAAACTTCTTACTTCCAGCAGTTTTCGCTTCATATTTTGCTTCTAAAGCATCCCATAAATCAAACGCAGAAAAGTTCTCTTTTCGTTATAGAAATCATACAATGCATCTTCTAAACAGTTCAGGATATGATTTTTGGCCATATAGTTCTGTCTACCCCAACTTTGTAACTCTCTTTCATTTCCCGCATCATTCAAAGTCTCATAAAAAGGTTTCAGAACTAATTCATCCAACATATGAAAACTCAGAAAGAACAACATCTTGGATTGCAATCTTTTGAAATCTTTGCCACTGAATTTTTGTGGTCTGTCAACATCACTTTTAGACAATTTTACAGAAGAATAATATTTTATTAAGATTTTTGGATCTGCAGCAATGGAAAACACTAAACAAAAGAAATTGTTAAGGTTAAGAAATCTCTGATTGATACACACAATGGACAGAGCCACCTGCTCAGCAAATTGTCCTTAACACAATAGTCTTCGAGTACTCCTCAATAATGAGAGATGTTATACCCCAACATAGGAGATGTGTCCATGATAGAACTGCCCGTTATGACTAGTATAAGCACAATACTAGTCACCCTCTAGAACTTAACAACAATTTAGATGGAAGGGAAATAAACGAGCAAAGTGCACAAAACAAAGAAAGAAGAGGGGAAAAGAAGACATGATAGTATCTGCTTCTGGAGTAAGTTCTAATGAAGAAATTCGTTTTCTTTTATAGGTAGAAGATAAGAGTATGTTAATCAATTCCGTGCATAAATCACAGACATTATGGTTGAAATTCAATTCCACGCATGAAGCACGGAGTTAATGGTTAAAACGGATTTAAAAAGGTTAAGAATAATTCTCTCCTGAAATCTCACCGGGTCATACGCTCACATTTAAAAAAAAATTGATTTAGTCTTAAATTCTTTTAAGAAAATATATTATGTTCAAAAAACGTAAGTCTTGGTTGGCCCGCAGCCTTAGCTACGCCCGCACCCGCAACCATACTCATTCCCGCAGCCTTAGCTACGCCCGCACCCGCAACCATACTCATTCCCGCAGCAGTAGCCACAGCCACAGCCACAGCCGCAAGTCCGCAAGCCCGCAAGCCTCAAGAGGCAAGCGCACGCGCACCTGAGCCCAAGCCCGTGCGTGCTTCGGTGCGAAGCACCGCACATGTGTGAAAAGCATAGTTGCACCAACTAGCCAATTTCCTTAGCCCTCCCCAAACCACAAAAGCTTCTAAACCCTAAGGGCCCTCCCTTAAAAGCAACTTTCTAGGTAATAAGGAGAGGAATCATCTTAAGTTTCTTTAAGTTGGGACTAAAGGTTCATTCACAAAAGTGAAAAATGAGATAGTGTACCTTAGTGACTTCTAGGTCCTAAGATCCATTCCCACCAAGACCAAAAAAATTTTAAGTTCATTTTTCACCAACATTTTTTTTCATTGGCGTCTAGTAACACAACGAAGACAATACCCATGATGTGGTTTTAATATAGTGGTAAAAAGGGTTTCATACTCATACTTGTGAAGATTCGATTTTTAAACTTATTTTTTAGTAACTAAAAATAAAACAGATTAAAGTAAAGTTGATTTAAAATTGATGGGAAGAACTAGGATTAAGGATTCCACCATTCGCCAATTTTTCAAGTGGTAAAAAGCTAGCAACTCATGTATTCAGTTTAATCAAAACATTGCCAAAGTTAGGTTTTCAAAATAATAGTTGTAAATCGTAAGCATGAGACATCAAAAGCAGTAAACCCAGCATGACTCATCAAAAGAAAACACAACTAATCGATAAAAACCATTTTATCCAATTTTAATTCAAAGCAAATAATTATAAAAGAATTGCAAAAAATAAATAAAATAAGAATTACCACTTTATTGTTGAAAAAATAGCTTCCTCCATCGCCCCAGTGATGGTGATTAGCTCATCATGTTGGAAACATTCTCAAAATAATTGTTCATAGCTCAAAAAGTGTTTACAATGATAATATAGAAGTAACACAGACAATTTGATACGCTTATAAGCGTTACAGAGTGTGTTTCCTGTGTTGCTTAAGAAAAAAGTAAAGAGAAACAATAAAGTATGGTTCCTGACAGCTTCAGAAATTTAAAGGAATATGCAACAGAAACTACGACTGTTCTCTGGAGCCTTATGTTCTGAATGTGTTCTTCACTAGCAATTTTTTTCTTCTTCCTGGAAACTTTTCCGGCTGCTCTGGCTTCCTTGTTTATTGATATTCTTTGCTATTTATAGGATTAGTGAACCCTAATAACTCTTTTTAACCGATCAGAACACAAAGAACACTCCAAATCCAACTCTAAATCTTTGTTAATCCGAATCCGAGAGTAAGTTTCTTTTCCAGCGTATCTTGGCTTTTCTAGCGAATTTTACGGCGTGAATCACTCAAACTTGACGTGTTATGACCTATCTTGATTGTCTCTTCAGTTTGAGATATCAAAGATACACTTTTATCCCATAAATCTCGGTTCAAAACTACACAACAAACTTCTCACGTAAAGCATTTCTCTTCCCGCCAATTTTGTGAATTTGAATTTAAAGAAGAGTTCCCCCAATCCAACTGGTGGGTTCCTTTAACACTTTTATGGGTGCCTTTAGTAATTTTCTTGGGTGCCTTTAATAATTTTTTGAGCCGATTTTTCTACAATTATTTATTTCTCAAAAATACCTACAAAGACATAAAAACCCATAAATAGTACAAAATCGAACACTATCAAAATAGATAATCGAGCGCAATTTAGACACAAAAATGTGTCTATCAAATACCCCCAAACTTACTATTTGCTAGTCCTCGAGCAAATCTAATCTAGAAAATAAAATCCTAACTCACTTTCGTAGGAATTGCGACTACATTTAGCATATGTAATAAGCCTTTAAACCCCTAGGTGTCCCTAGTGGACGAGTTTTGTCTCGTGAGGGTTTACAAGAGGTATACCCACAAAACCTTTTACTCCAAATTTTAACTACTCGTGAACGATTGAGGATAAACACTAAACAAGCTATTTAGTTGGTATACTAAATTCTTTGGCTCTGGGAATCATTACCCTTTATGAGTCCAATTATTGTACACGAGTTTTTACTCAAGCATACTAAAATTCATATATAAGAAAAAAAAGCTCTACTTAGATAGTCGTTCAACCACGATACTCAGAATCTATCAAAGTTCAATCACATGAAAAGATTTAGAAGATGGATGTGGAAAAAATGAAGTTTGCGCGTGTTGACTAAGGTGAACGGTGTTTCCCATATTTGTCTGAAGGTCAGTACCAGGATGAATCCTAATGGATTGAGATACATGGTCTAATCGTAATACTAATATCGATTCAACTGGTATATACAAGGGTCACAGGGATCGATTTATTGAAAATAAAAAATTATAAATGTACTGACAACATGATTGGATCAAATTGAATCCAAGCGCATAGTCCTTATCAGCATCTTACATGATATTTCTTGTGGATCCTGCGTTCCACGCTTGCTTAGGCGACGGAGACAGAGTGGACACACACATATTGTTATCAAAGTGCCAATACTCGAATTTTTTTTTTTTCTTTTTTTTTTTGATATAGTCTAAATAATCTCAAACACTCTACTCCATCCTGGCGGTGATAAAAATTCGATAATGGTACCCCACCAAATCACTTAGAGAAACACAAAAATTGTAAATATAAAAACAGAAGGTGATATGGTTGAGATAGACTCTGAGATATGGTGACAACTATCATGTTATTTCTAACACCTGAACTCTGTCCTTTTATGAATAGACCATTTAGCTGGGCATACCAATTCCTATAGAAAAAGAGCTAAGTTTCCATCTACCTAGAATGGTTAGTGTCATCCTAAATTGTTCACAAGTTTCTAGACTTTGGAGTTTTATTATTGCAAAAGTTTCTCCCTTACCCCCAAACTTAAATCTGACGTTGTCCTCAATGTTCTAAAGATGAATGATTAAAAATATGAACAAGGAGAAACTGTTACCACTTCAAGAAAAGAAGTTAAGGAAATATATTACCGTGTCACATGAGCATGGGTTACCTCCCAAGAAGTGTTAAGTTTAAAGTCTTCATCCAGACTAAGAAAGAATTGGTCACCTTATAAAATCATATAACAATAGTAAAAACAACTGTGGGTCATCTGAATCAAATAGTGCTATCACAAATAAGAGGAAACTGCAACAGGCCAAGAAAATGAACAAACCGAGCACACCCTTATCTAGTTTTCTGTCTACGACAACTACTACTAGTTGTGGTTCAGGTTCAGACTCTATAAAAGAATCTAGATAAAATATTTTCATGGGCTGGATTTCCTCGTAGGTAGGATCAAAAGAATCAGTTGTAGAGTCTGGAATAACTCAACTAAGAACTTAGAAGCACATAATAATAACCTGAATAATTATGGATCCTCAAAGTCATTCAGATTTGACTCACACAATTGACTACTATGAAGGTGGTCATTCTTAAGCAAATGTGTCAATTCTAATTCCTTAAAGTAATTAGGCTTAGTCTCAAAACTTAATAACTGACACATTTGAAATTCATACATTCCCACATATGGAAGGAAATATTTTGGTGGGAAAACAAAGTCAATCTTGGTATTAACGCCTAGGTAAACCACATCGACCAGAGGATGGGTTTCTAATAACTGAACTTCTTTCTGGACACCATCAGGCTCAGTAAATATAGTTTGAAGATGATTCTTGTAAAATGGTAGAGGTGCATATGTCAAGTCCCAAGTGAGGGACTTTAAGTAGGGATACTTGACAATCACAAGAATCATCGGTACCCCCAAACTTAGGGTGGACTTTACTCTCAGATGGACTAAGAACTATTGGTTGGATCGTAGAGTCCTTAAGGTCAGAACTACACTCATGTTCCTCTGTAGAAAGAAATAAGGTGGACTTATAAACTAGTAGAAGTTCAGACTCAGTTTTCCATATATTATAAGTGTCCATCAAAGGTGCAGAATCTAATAAAGCATTCACCTCATTAATCACACTATCATCATCAACGTCAAATCTAAAGTGGACTAGGCATTTTTCTAATGAATCTTATAACAAAGTGTTTGGTAATGACTCCTGAACTATTGTTCCTATCATGTTAACCTCTTCAATGCACGTGTCATCTATTTTAGGTGGTTGGTCACTAACATTGAAAATATTCATCTCAATAGTCATATTACCAAAACATAAGTTCATAATACCATTTCGACAGTTAATGATCGCATTAGATGTAGCTAAAAACGGGCGACCTAATATCACAGGTATCTGATTCTCTGGGTCAGGGACAGGTTGGGTATCAAGGACAACAAAATCTACTGGATAAATAAACTTATCGACCTTAATAAGAACATCCTCTATGACACCACGAGGAATTTTCACAGACCTATCAGCTAACTGCAGTGTTATCTGAGTAGGTTTCAAATCACCAAGTCCTAGATGGAGGTACACATGGTACGAAAGTAAGTTTACATTGGATCCTAAGTCAAGTAATGCTTTCTCAACACGGTAGTTACCTATTGTGCAAGAAATGGTTGGGGAACCTGGGTCTTTGTACTTAGGGGTTGTATTGTTCTGAGTTATTGAACTCACATGACTAGCTAAAAAGGCTTTCCTTTGTACATTAAGCTTTCGCTTTCGCATACACATATCCTTAAGGAACTTGGCATAAGAAGGAATCTGCCTAATTGCATCTAATAATGGAAGGTTGATCGTGACTTGCTTAAAAACCTCCATTATGTCGTTGAAGTTGGATTCCCTCTTGGTTGGTGCTAACAGTTGTGGAAACATGGCTCTAGGCACAAAATCCGGCTTATGAGGGACTACCTCGGGCTCTTTAGAGACTTCATCAGTCTCAACAACTACTGACTCAGAAGGGTGAACTACAGTATGTTTACTATCAGGCATAGTTGCCTTGTTATCTACCACTTTACCATTCCTAAGGGTTCTAATTGCATTCACATGATTTGATGATTTCTCACCAGAATATAGTTCATGAATTCCTCTAGGATTGGGTTGGGTCTGACTAGGAAACCTACCTTTTTGCTCTTTCTCTCAAAGACTCAACGATTTGGCCAACCTGGGTTTCTAAATAAAAAATAGCCTGAGATTTAGCATGGATCATCTTTTTATTGCCTTCTAAATTTCGTTCAATCGGTTGCTGAAAATCTTTAGTGTTCTGAGTTAACGAGGCGACAGACTCTGCTAAACTCATGATCGTCTTTTCTAGCGGATTCTGAAATTGTACCGGTTCTTAGGGATCTTAGTATAACCAAAACCTGGGGGAACCTTAGAATTACTAGACTGACCTTGACTCTGGCCCTTAGACCAAGAAAGGTTAGGATGATTTGTCCAACCAGGGTTACAGGTTTCTGAATAAGGGTCAAACTTCTGATGGTTTTCAAATTTAGCGTTATTATAAAGAGCATAGGCTTGCTCTTCAATAGTCTGTCCTTCCCAAAATGATTTGGGTTCACTTCCACAACTAGAATGACTCAGTTCTAAAGCTTCTAACCTTTTCGATATAGCTGTTATTTTAGCATCTGATCAAAAGATCCTTCTACCCTATTGATATTTCCTCTACTTAGAAGAATTGTTTTCTGGGGCTCCCTACTATTTTCCACTGCTGGGTTTTCTCGGCGATTTCATTCAGAAATATCATCGCACCATCGACAGTTTTATTTTCTAACCCACCTGTGCATAAAGACTCAACATGGTTGTTGTCGAATAATCTAAACCTTCGTAGAGGATCTGAACTAGCCTTAGTTTTTCTAAACCATGATGAGGACATTGTGATAATAAGTCATTGAACCTTTCCAAATACCTATATAAAGATTCTCCTTCTTGTTGAGCAAATGTGCAAATCTGCTGCCTAATAGATGATGTTTTGTGCCTAGGGAAAAACTTCTGGAAAAAGGCAGATGTAAGTTGTTCATAGGTTTCAATTGACTCAGAAGTCAAACTATATAGCCAGGATTTGGCTTTGTCTCTTAGTGAAAAAGAAAATAGTCTAAGTATCAATGCTTCATCATCTAGGTCCTTAATCCTGATGGTATTACATATTTCCTCAAAATCCCTAACATGGAAATAGGGGTTTTCATTTTCTTTCCCTAAGAAGATTGGGAGCATCTGTATGGTCCCAGGTTTCAACTCATAGTTTGCTTTAGTTTCAGCGAACTTGATACATGATGGACGAGAAGTCCTAGTCGGGTTCAACAAAGCTTTTAAAGTTGCCATTGATGGCACTATCAAAGGACTAGTAGTAACTTCTTCACACAGTGTCAAGTTCTCAAAATTAAAATTTTCAAAAACAGGGACTTCAAAAGAAGAGTCTTCGAGGTCCTCATTTACAGGGACATAACTACTAGGTTTCTCACTAATCAAACGACCTAGAGTGTCTCTTTTCCAAGCCCGCTCAGTGATGACTTCAAGCGGTCTTGGCAAACACTAAAAAAAACTAAAAAATAAATCCTAATTTGAAGGAAATTCTAAACAATCACAAGCAAGGATGACTCAAACAAATCAAACCTATTGAATCTAGCAAACAAAAAGCATGATTGCTCCATTTAGATTGTTTCTATACCAGCTTCTATTCTTTCGAAAAGGCAACTAGTTACAGTTTTAGCAAACTTCTTAGCACGATCCGAATTAGATTAAGTCGAAGAGAAACAGGATAAGCTCTAAGGAGCTTTGATAACCATGTCTCTTTGGCACTTTTCCCTGGGTTACAAGGCGTCTCTAATCAACTTAAAATAATCTTCTTGAACCTTGAGTTAGGCTAATAAAGTAACAAGTACAGTCCTTTTGAGCGAGTTTCCTATAAATCGTTACCCTATCGGTCTCTTTCTAGTCAAAATTTTAAGGTTTAGGTTCGCGTTTGGTAACGTGTTCCTAAAGCGGGCAAGAAGGAAACGGTGATGAAATCCGAGTCCTTATCTTGTATGGACAGTTCTTGCCCTTTACTAGAAAATTAAATTCGTATTCATTTCCTCAACATATATGCATACGAAGGAATACAGTAAACCCACTTGCAGGGGATTCGTGGGTTGATCGAGTCTTGGCTCCCGTACCAGACGGGCGATGAACCGTTGAAGTCGACTCGGGCCACCGACTCCTGTGTCAATGTACGAACCCGAGGGTCGAGACAATATCATAATTGTCGTCCTTCCCTGTTGCAGTTTATATTTAAATTGTTCTTCCGTAGGGTTTAAAAATAATAATAATGTCCAAAGTCCAAAATAAAGTCCAAAAAGTGTCCAAAAATAAAAGAAAAATTACAGAAATAATAAAAATTTCCTAATACAATTTTCTAAACAAATAAAGTATAAAAAAATATAAAATCTAATTAAAAAATAAAATTCTTTGTCTTCTTTTCCGTTCTTTAAGCTTTAACTTTCACTCCAAGTCTTTAATCACCAAAGTATTTGGCTCAATTTCCTTTCAATTCAAAATCCAAAACATGTAGCAAAAAGAGAAATACCCAAAGAAACGTAAAATAGAACAAAGTAAAAATAAAAATCTAATTAAATAAACTAACCTAAAATAAAAACTAAAAAAAAAATCTAAAAACAAGTCCGCGTCGGCGGCGCCAAAAATTGATGTGGTTTTAATATAGTGGTAAAAAAGGGTTTGATACTCAGACTTGTAAAGATTTGATTTTTAAACTTATTTTTTAATAACTAAAAATAAAACAGATTAAAGTAAAGTTGATTTAAATTGATGGGAAGAACTAGGACTAAGGATTCCACCATTCGCCAATTTTTCAAGTGGTAAAAAGCTAGCAACTCATTATTCAGTTTAATCAAAACATTGTCAAAGTTATGTTTTCAAAATAATAGTTGTAAATCGTAAGCATGAGACATCAAAAGCAGTAAACCCAGCATGACTCATCAAAAGAAAACACAACTAATCGATAAAAACCATTTTTTCCAATTTTAATTCAAAACAAATAATTATAAAAGAATTGCAAAAAATAAATTAAATAAGAATTACCACTTTATTATTGGAAAAAATAGCTTCCTCCATCGCCCCAGTGATGGTGATTATCTCATCATGTTGGAAACACTCTCAAAATAATTGTTCATAGCTCAAAAAGTGTTTACAATGATGATATAGAAGTAACACAGACAATTTGATACGCTTATAAGCGTTACACAATGTGTTTCCTGTGTTGCTTAAGAAAAAAGTAAAGAGAAACAATAAAGTATGGTTCCTGACAGCTTCAGAAATTTAAAGGAATATGCAACAGAAACTACGACTGTTCTCTGGAGCCTTATGTTCTTAATGTGTTCTTCACCAGCCGATTTTTTCTTCTTCCTGGAAACTTTTCCGGCTTCTCTGGCTTCCTTGTTTATTGATATTCTTTGCTATTTATAGGATTAGTGAACCCTAATAACTCTTCTTAACCGATCAGAACACAAAGAACACTCCAAATCCAACTCCAAATCTTTGTTAATCAGAATTCGAGAGTAACTTTCTTTTTCGGCGTGTCTTGGCTTTTCTAGCGAATTTTACGGCGTAAATCACTCAAACTTGACGTGTTATGACCTATCTTGATTGTCTCTTCAGTTTGAGATATCAAAGACACACTTTTATCCATAAATCTCGGTTCAAAACTACACAGCAAACTTCTCACGTAAAGCATTTCTCTTCCCGCCAATTTAGTGAATTTGAATTTAAAGAAGAGTGCCCCCAATCCAACTGGTGGGTGCCTTTAACACTTTTTTGGGTGCCTTTAGTAATTTTCTTGGGTGCCTTTAACAACTTTTTGAGCCGATTTTTCCACAATTATTTATTTCTCAAAAATACCTACAAAGACATAAAAACCCATAAATAGTACAGAATCGAACACTGTATGCATAAAATAGAAAGATAAACTTATAATTCCTTTCACAATTTCAAAGTAAAAATAAAAATATATATTGTGTGTTAAATCTCAACGCGCACGGTAGCCATTGGCTTTCACATTGTTGCGGACATGGGTGTCCATTTATGAGTTTTCACTCATCATACATGCCTAGCTCTAATACCAAGTAAAAATTATGCTGACATCAAATTTATTATTAATAAGCGCGGAATAACTATTCCAAATTATATTTAGTAACCATTAACAATTGTAATCCATATTTTAGAAAAATGTAGATAGTAAAGACAAAAAAATAAACAAAAAAAATTACTCATCAATTTTGTACAAATTCTTTAAACTGTAGTATTCAAATTAACCTTCAAACACGGAGAAAAAGTAAAGAATGATAACCATATTTTCACCTCCGAAAAACTTTTTAACTTCAAGAATTACATCTAATAAGATATACCTCTCTCCATAAAATTGCTCTGCAACCTAGCTATAGTATTTCATAATAATCAGTTATTTTCTTTAAAACAATAGTTATCGTCATATTTCACGATTATCTTCATCCTCTACACTAGTATTTATTAATATTACTTCTTTTTTTCTATCGGGATCTTGATTTAGTTTAGGATCCGAGTAGAGTATCCTATGTTATATATATTTAAAATAAAATAAAATTGCCTTAGAGCAATTGATTATAGATACTTTTTTATATTTTTAGTGGATATGGTAAATTATTGCCATCTTCTTTTTCTATACACTCTTAGAGTGGTTTATCATAGCTTTAAGGGCATCTATTGGTGGTGATACATTGTTGACGATCACATTTTGAATGACATTTAAGTTCGGAGGGGTATTGATTAATTTATCTGCAGTTATAATCAACAAATACCGAAATTGATTACGAGAATTTGGGCATATCACTTCCTTTTCATGGAAGCCTCAAGATCAATAATAAAATTGGTTTGAAACCATTAGAAAGACATCAAATTTCTTATCGGGTACAAAATATGCAGCATTTGTTTCACTATTCGGTTTTTTGCATTTCGAATTATGCAAATGTTGTATTTTGTTTGTTACTCTGATTATTGATGTAATCGATCAAGTTGTATCAGATTTTCGTATTAATATAAATTAGAGGCATTTACCTTTTCCATTAACAAAATAAAAAAAAAGTTCCAAGAATTATTACATAATTCAGAATATTTCTATTACCTTCTTGAAACTTTTTTATTTGGTATTTTCTAAAAGCTTAAGAAAAAATATATAAAAATTAAGTCGTACTGAATTTAAAAAAAAAATGATCAAAATAATATCAAGCCATAAATTTCAGCTCAAGTTAAACTATTTTAACACTCCACTAGAAAGGTAGTCAAATCCACCAAAACCTAAATGCAAAACGGTTGTGCAACTGGATGATTACAAAACTTTATAAGGATTATAAAGTGAGTTACCGTGAATGTGGTGTGTGATGATCGATTGGACATTTTACAACTATTTTTTAATTTCTCCAAATTCATTGATCATTTAAAGTTACAGTGATCGATTTTCAGTAAATTACAGTTAGTATATAGTACAATTAAAATATTTTGGTTCCAATTTGAAGAAATTTGAGCTATATTTGAAGGAATTTCAAACACAAAAAATCCAATAATTGTTAAAATCTTTTTACAACATTTTTGAGACTTTTTGCAACTATGTCAAACTATTTTTTTTCCTAATATCTTTTAAACTACATCAAGTTTGACCGAGATTTTAAAATTAAACGCTAAATTAAATATTTAATTTTAGTATTTTCGTTTAAATTTAAAAAAATATGGTTTAAATTTGGAAATATTAGGAGAAGAAAAAAAAACGAAATTTAAATAGTCAATAAAAAATATTTACATTTTTACATAACAATATGGGCATATATAAAAACTCCCTTTGGTATCAGCCTAATGGGAAGTCCCTTTGGTATCAGCCTAATGGGAAGTAAGGCTGATACCAACAATTATAAAGTGTTACTAGTCTACAGCCTAATGGCAGTAAGGCTGAATCAGCTATACTGTGACTTGTGGAGGGTTGGAGATAACCTTCTAACTTTTCTGGCAGACTTTTCCCAAAGCTTGTTCTTATTTTTGATATACAAAAATGTACCTAGCTGTAGTTTAAGATTAAAAGAATAGGCTTCACTACTCTGTAAAGAGCCTTCAGTTTTCTAAGCTCATTCTTTAACTAAAAGATAACTAACTGCCATTCTATTAACTAAAATCTTTTTCTGGAACCCATTTATTAGCTAATGTAACTGATTAGTTGTAAAGAAGAAAAGAGTTCATACGTATATTCATCTTAATCTGAAAGTCGTAGTTAGGTAAGACTTGAGATAGAGATAGAAAATAATTGGTCTCTCCTTCCTAGCTACCTCATTCACATGGGGAGAGATAGCCAACCGCCACTATAATACTATAACCACCTTAAATATATCCAGACGTAAAACAAAACTGTAATCGGAATTAAAAATAATACTAGCATACCACCAAACTACTTAACTAATGGGTTTGAAAGACACCTGAACAAACCAACGATCGAGGAGCTTGGGACGTTTTAGTTGATAAGGAGTTTGGTTTCTATTAACGAGATTAAGACTATTCTTTTTTGAAAAGGAGATTTAGACGTATTTGTGTTTTTGTTCTGTGAAAATCTATATTTTCTGCATTGATTTTTTTTTTTTTTCCTGAAGCATTGCATTGAAATTGTAGTGTCTTATAAGGATTTGTTAGTCATCTTTGCACAAATATTGTTAATCGTTTTTATGACATCTAGTTCTGTACTCCCCTACGTTTTTATAATAACTTGTATAGTCCAATCAAGGATATCAAAATAAAATTATTCATGAATGTATAATTAAGCTATTGGTAACCTTACTCTTACATAACAAACAACTCCAAAATCCTTATGCTTCAAAAAAAAAACAAGAAAAAAGAACTCCAAAATCCAAATGAATTAAAATATGGACAAGATCATCTAATCATTTAGAACTGAACAAAATTTTGTTGGACGGAAATATAACAATAAGCCTAAAAGTATAGAAATATGCACGCATAGATAAACAGGAGAGAGAGTGTCCGTATTTTTCACGGTATTGGTGATGGGATCGTCTTCTCAATGGATCATGGCAGGGTTTTTGGATTCTGATCAACAAGGTAAGCAGGGTAGGCAGGTTTCTACAGGATTTTCAGAAGGTTCCAAGAGTTGGGTTGCTGTGGCTAGGGGAAATAGGGATTCTGGCAAGTCGAGTTTAAATTCAAATCTTTCAAACGGTGAAAATGATTGGCAAGTGGTTAGGAACAAGGAAAGAAGTGCTTCAGATTCATTTGTTAACAAGGAAGTCATCATCGATTGCGATTTCAAATCTTTTGTTCTTTCTCATAAGTCCAATGGTGTTTTATTTGATGAAAAAATCAGGAATACTAAGAGTAACCACAGTCATGAGAGTATACCAAACGACCAAAGAGTAGAATTTTTACTCTTTGGTTCGCCTCAAATGCAGCGGGTGGACGAGTAAATTTGATCGGGCGGTTATCTAAGGTAACGCCTGGAGTTGGGCGGTTGCCTAAGGTAATGTCTGTTGAAACGGGCGTACGCCTATGAATACGCTTGGGTGGGGCGGACATTTGGTGAACGCTCGATGGGAGGCGTAACCCAAAAGAACAGCCTGATGATAGATGCACGCCTCAGAGACAGGCGCTCTCTTAGCCGAACGCCTGATGGGCGGAATCATAGCCAAACGCCCATAATATTTCTAACACGTGCAGCTGGTACATGAGAATTCTGAGACGGGCACACGCTTAGCCATCCGCCTGGTTTATCAGGCGCTTCCCTAGCCGAACGCGCGTCTCACCAGGAGGACGGCTGGGTGAGCGCCTGATGGGTGAGCGTTCTCTTGGTTACCCGCACAACTCTCTTCTCCCACTCCACACTTTCGTTTTCTCCTGAAACCTCACAAACAGAAAAATAAACGCACTTCAAACCAGCCGCCTACCACTCAACCCACTTCTCCCTCCAAATCAAGCTCAACCTCTTTTCAAATTAGCAAAAGCTTGGCAGATTTGATACAAGTAATCTAAAAGTTAGGATTATTTCATAGCAAACAAGGTAATAAATTTAAACTTTGATATAAATTGTATTTGATTTCATAGGTTTAGATTATGATTTAGGTTAATGTTTTGTTAATTAAATTTGTATATGTATGTTTAAAGATTAAACATATGATTATGAAATAAATATATTTAGGTTTTAGAAATTGTAATTTTGGAATTGGGTATATTTCTAGGGTTTATGGAAGTTGTAAATTGGTTATAAAAAATTGATGAGAATTTGTTGAATTGAAGTTAGAATTGATTAAGTTGTTGGTCAATTTGAGTTGGGTTGTGATTAATTTTATGATTAATTGACTTGATTTTCTTTCAAATTTGGGAATTAGGAATGTTTATGTTTTATAATGAATGTTTATGGAATTATAGAATTGGGGAATTAAGATGATTTTTTGTACAATTGATGCTTTGATTAGTAGTGGACTATTTTGTGAATCATGATTTTTGGAATTTGGTTGATTTTTGTATGTTGCTACATTTGATTATCTAATTAGATAATTACTTTTATAATGATGAAATTATTATTTTTTTGGATTTATTGATTAATGTAGAGTTTTATAATTGTGCATTGTGCGGATTACTCTTGATTTTGAAACTTGTATGTACTGTTTGCACAAATGTTGAGCAATGTGACGTCGAGATTCGTTGGTCGAAAAAAGAGGAACAAAAAGGCTAAAACTGTTGAGGATCCAGAAGTAGACCCTAATATTGAAGAAATGGTCGATGTTCTCGGATTGGCGAACTATAATGTTGTGGAAGACGCTCAGGGTCACGCGTCGACCAATATTACATATTCAACTGATAAAAAAATCAAATATTTACATCGTGGTTCCCTCAAATCGGTCATTCAGACCTATGCAGGTATTACTAAACATAGCCCTAGGGTAAAATACATTATTGAATAGGCAGGATGGGACCGTTTACTTACCATGGATGTAGTAGATTCGTCACATGCATTGATTGACTACATTGTTGAGCGTTTTTGGGATACCACGAACACTTTTCACTTATCCTTTGGTGAGATTGGGTTCATACTACTTGATTGGGTAATGCTGACATGATTAAGTATTGGTATTGGTAGTGGTATTCCGTATGACCCGGGGAAGTACCAATTTGAATATGTCCGGGCGCATGTTTTCCTGAAATTAAAGATAGCGAGGTTTGTAAAAGAAAACATATTCCCAACCAGTGGGTTTCAGATGCAATTGGTTGTATTTTTGAGCACATATTTTGAGCCAAGAACGTTGGTTGCGGCTAACGATGATAGCATACTTGCTGATAGAGTGGCAACAGCCTTTTGTATGTATGTATGTTTTGGGTCAATTTTTCTTTTCAAATGCAAAAAACTATATTGATGCTGGATGGTTAGCTGTTTTTGAGGATCTAAATGTTGTTGCCAATTATGACTGGGGTAGTGCTGTATTTGCGAAATTGTATTCCGGATTCGTCGCATCTGGCAGGGGACAAAAGTCACTAGCCGGACCCTTCCAAATATTGGAGGTAAATTTGTTAGTCTATTTTTTATTTCTTTTAAATGTTTATTTCTTGCTAATTAATTTATTTTGTTGGTTGTCTTCACATTCTAGTTTTGGGGGTACGAATATCTGGGCATATGTCGACCAAAGAACCCAACGAGTGAAAGTAAAGCAGTGTGACCTAGAAGTTCTGGGTGGAAGGGTACACGAAGGAAGAGTATTGATACTGTTCGTTCAAGGACTTTTCTTAATCAGTTGTTTGTGGACGATGTGACCTGGCAACCGTGGGAATCCGCGATCTTAGTCCTAGAAACTGATATTGGACGGAAAGCAATAGAGCTCTCAGAGAAAAAGGTTATATTCACTTGGATAGGCACTGTGAGTTGATAATTTATTTCTATAAGATTGTTTTTTATTTTCTTTGAATTTAGGTTGGTGATTATTGTTGATAGTTATTTTCTTCTCACAGAATAACGTGTATCTCGGAGAACGGTGTTGGAGGCAATACCATGAAACATGGGGCGTTCCCAGCAACCCGCCTACTCGTATTAGCAACCTGAACAATGACGAAGCTAATGGGATGAGGGAAAACGAAGTGGTCCCTGCAAGACAATTAGTGCATGTTGTTACGTATGATTTGTATATGGAGTATTGGCGACATGTAACTAACTTACAGAAATATGCCACCAAAGTCGATTGGGAGGTTGAAACATACGGTTATGCTGGTGACCGTATTAAACACAACATCCAAGAACCTGATGATCATGTACCCATTCCGCTTCAACAACAATTATCATACGTAAGTATACAACAAACCACTGTATTTTTTTGTATATAAAAATGAGTGAGAAAGTGATTTATTTATTTTTCATAACAGGTCGAAGCTTATGGTTTGGTTCAACAATATGTTGATTTTACGCAAGAGTTTCTTACGTTTACGTTAAATGAAACGAAGGAGAGGATGTAGTTTATCATGGCAAAAGATGAAGAAATACGGGGTCAACAAACTCACATCAACAATTTGGAGTTACAGTTGGCCCATTTTCGTCAACAACAACTACCCATTGGGTTTGGCACTTTCTCTCAAACTTTCTCACCACAAATGTGGAATACCATGGGCCAGGAATCATCATCAACAACGCAATCAAGTAACTACACATCCAGATCGTCTTTGCCTCCAGTTATGCCCCCGCGCTCGTCGTCCGAGAATCAAGATACGGATGGGTAGTAATTCGTTTGCATTGAATTGTCAGTTGAACATATATTTTTTTCTTTGATATATCTTTTATCATATTTGAATTGTCATTTCAAAAGACTTTGCTTACATTTTCGTTGTCTTTTACCTGCTTTGTGTTGTCATCTCCAGAGATATTAATAATCTTTTCTTTTTCCTTTATATCTTTTTTGTATTGTCATTTCAAAAAGATATTTAATTTTTTCCTTTGTCGTTTTTTCTGCTTGGTCTTGTCTTGTCAACCGACACTTCTTATCTTTGATGCGTCTATTTACCCCACTTGCCTCAACTCGGTTAGTTTTTAAAATACTAAGCGTGTTTGGTCATATCAAAACTCAGAGATTTATCTTAATATACCTATAAATTGAACACTCGATTCTCCAAGTATACAAACCAAAACTACAAACATCACCAACCAATGGCATACTATGAGAATAAAATCACTATTATGCTTCTTGTTTTTCTATTTCTCCTCCTTGTTCTTCTTCTTCTTCTTCATCTGGTGATGATGATAACAATAGTTTGTATTCATCATACGAAGATTTAGTTGCATTGAGCCAAAATAACCAAGTAGTCACTGCTGGATTGATTGCTTCAAGTATGAACTGGCCACATACTCGTATCCAAATACCAAGAGAACGTGATGCCGGTGCAAAAATTCTCTGGAAAGATTACTTTTGCAGAAACCCGACGTTTCCACCTAATGTATTTCGTAAAAGATTTAGAATGCGGCGAGAATTGTTCAACCGTATATAGGGAGATTTCATAGGTATAAATACTTATTTTTTTCAAAAAAAAAATGTTTATGGCGTTCCTAGATTAACCCCTCATCAAAAAGTTACTGCAGCAATACGAATATTAGCTTATGGATGTGCCGCCGATGCAATAGATGAGTACTTACGGATCGGAGAAACCATTATTTTGGAAGCAACTTGTAGGTTTTGTAAGACGATTGTGCATTTGTATGAGAAAGAATATTTGCACACACCAACTAAGCGTGATGTTGAACTGCTTCTTAATGAGAACAAGGATAGGCGATTCCCAGGGATGTTGGGTAGTGTAGATTGCATGCATTGGAAATGGGCTTCGGCGGAATCAGGTGCTTACACTACGTACAAAGGGAGTGAAAGTATTGTGCTGGAGGCAGTGGTGTCATATGATCTCTTGTTTTGGAATGCATTTTTTGGTATGCGTGGTTCTAACAATGATATTAATATGATGAACCGTTCTTATATTTTTAAAAAGCTTATCAACGGGAAAGCACCCCCTGTGAACTTTGTTGTCAACGGACATCAATATGATATGGGGGTATTACCTTGGTGATGGAATATACCCAGAGATTGCTACTATTGTGATGTCTATTAAACATCCAGATTCCCAGAAGAAACAAAAAATTTCAGCAATGTAGGATGGTTTCCGAAAAGATGTAGAGCGAGTCTTTGGGGTACTGTGAAATCGATTTCCCATCGTCAAGCAACTTGCAAGAATGTGGAATTCATACGTACTTGCATATATCATGAAAACTGTTATCATTTTACATATATGATAGTGGAGGATGAGCGTTTACCCGGTGATTGGCCACATGAATATAATCAACGCAGCCACCATGCACCAGTAAATATTTCGAGACAAAATACTTCTGAACTTTCGAGAATGAGAGTTGAGCAACGCCAACGTGCAGTACACAACAAAAATAATCATATTCGTTTGCGAAATGATTTGATCGAACATTTATGGTCAGATTTTGGTGAGGAATAAGAATTTCTAAATCCTGCGGATAGGTTTTGTGGGTAAATCTCTTGTAAACCCGCCCGAGACACCACTCGGCCGCTAGGGGAACCTATGGGTTTAAAGGATTGCTGCACATACTGACTGCAGCCGTTATGCCTGCAAAAGTGAGTTTAGGTATACTTTTTAGCTCAAGTATTATCAATATATTTTAATAAATGGCTAAAGTGCCCCCATTTGATCAAAAGAAATATGTGATTAGATTAGTTATTGCTTTTGTAAAACAGTTGAACGTAAAGTCATTTCATTGAATCGAAAAGGCATACATCGCGTAACATTAAAGGAAACGAAATGGAATAAATCATTAGATTACACTTAAACACTTAATCATATAGGTTGAAATCATAGGTACTTTCTTCCAAAATACGATAGCAATCATCATCCCTAAACGGCTTGCCATGGATAGTTTCATATTTGTCGAGAGCCATCACCCACTGAAAAAAACAAATCAATTATAAGTTTGTATGTTTGAAAAATATTTTTGATGAACGACTTATTAATTGACATACTTACTCTTGTCGTACTAGATTTGGTGGGATGAGCTTCTTTTACAACTTTCATTTCCTGTTTCAAAGCTTCCAATCGTTGAAACAACTTCTCAAACCTTATCTTAATGACTTTGAACGTCCTACAATTTTGATTTTCATCTAATCCCACAAGAATCTTAAACATACGCTTCCACCAAGAATCGGATGTCTGATCCAAGATGTCATCATTAATGGCTTCGTTACTTTGGGTAATGTACGCTCTATCGTAGTCGTGCTTTGTGATCGTAACCCACGATCTAACAATGGCAACATCTTCATCATTAGTTATGGAGTTACCATATTTAGTGCTTGAAAGGGTGATAGAAACATTTTAGTGTCTAAATTGCACCTTAATTTCTAGTGAGTTAGTATTCGATTGTGTGTCTATCACGTGTTTTTATGCTTTTGTAGGTACATTAGAAGAACAAAGATTTGTGGAAAAATTGGCTCAAAAAGTGTTCAAGGTACCCGGGAAAATGGATCAAAGCACCCACACTTTGGATTGGGGCACCCCTGGATCGGGTCAACCCAGCGGGTCAACCCAGCGAGTCAACCCAGCGAGCTGGATCGGGCCGAGTCACCGGGTCAACTCATCGGGCTCAACTGTTTCTACTGGCAACACAAAATCAACGGGAAATTTGGTTTCTTTCGCTTCCAGATTGTTCCAAATGTTAGTAGATATCCCACACAAGTTAGAACAATCGAGAAACAGCAAAAAGATCCCGTGAAATCAGTTGAAAAATCATGAACATGGCCGGAATTGGGTTTCGATTAGGATTGGGATTTGTGGGCTGTTCTAGAGAGTTCTATTAGGTTTAGAACTCTCTCTAGGGTTTCTACTATCTATAAATACCAAGAGAAGCCAAGAGAATCGAGTACAAAAGCTTAGAGAAGATTTTAGAGAATTCCGGTCACTATTCCGTCACCGTCGACGAGCTGCTGCTGCACCGGCCGGCTGTTCTTCATCCATCACTGCCGGAGAAGAAGACTCAGTAACATTTATAAGTGTTGCTGATTTGAATTTTCCTGTTGTCTATTGCTTCAAACCATTTGTTGCTTAAACTCTTCTGTAACAGCTGAACCCTCTCCTGTAACGCATATAAGCGTATCAAATCAGCTGTTACAGCGTTATTCAACCTTGTAATCAATATTTTGAGCAATGAAATCAACTTTTGAGCAAGTTTTCTTCACCATGAGCTAAGTCATTTTACTGGGATGATGGATAAGGTAATTTTCTCAATTTTATGTGATTTAATTATTTTCTAATAATTATTTATAATTCTTTTATCATTAAAATTGCATAGTTTTGAATAGTAAAAACGGTTTTCTTTCAACAGTTGTGCTTTTGCTTGATGGATTATGCTTAGTTAATTAATTTTGATAGTCCATGCTTGTGATTTACCTCTGTTTGTTAGCATAACAAAACCAATTTTGGCAATTATTTGTGCTTCAATTAATTTAAAAAGAATTATCTGATTAATCACATAGGTTGTTAGAATTACCTGATTCCTGATTCCTGGTATTTTTAAAATTATTCAAAAATCATCATTAGGTTATTTAGTCTTTTTCTTACTCCTGAAATTTTCTAGAGTTAATTAGAATCATTATTTTCTAAAATCATTACCTTCACAAGTTCGAGAATCGAACCTCTTTTTACCACTATATAAAACCACATCAAAGGGTCGGTGAGAATGAGTTGAAAAATGAGAATGAGAATGAGAATGAGATTGAAAGGGATAGGGGAGATTGAGAATGAAAAGGATAGGTGAGAATGAGAATCACCTTAAAAGGGATAGTTTCCTTTTATAGTGTTTAATTACCAACGTTTAGTTTTTCAAAAAAAAAAATTTGTTGGGTTAGTCAACCATATTTTACAAATTAAATATTTTCAATAACTGTTTCTAGGGTTGGCTTGATCGTATTGTAAAACCATAACGACCCTGATAACTTTTCGACAATCGTCATTTATGATTTTCGAAAAGAAATACGACATCTATGTAAAATTGGACAGAGGACTGGGTATTTTTTGGCAAAGAGTCATCATTATAAATTTAGTGTGGTCATAGCCTCTAAAAAGGATCGTCAACCTGCTAAAAAAAGACAATGACGACGCCAAGATATCTCATTTTCGCAGGGGTCGCGGTTGCACTTAGCACGTGCAACAAACATTTAAACCATTAGGTGCCCCAACGGACGAGTTATGTCTCGTGAGGGTTTACAAAGAGATATACCCACAAAACCTATAATCAAACCTTCAACGGGTCGTATGATGCCCTTGATGACGATCTAAAGATCTTCGAAGAACAATCAACACAAAAGGGTTGTATTTTTCCATTACCCTTAAGATCTCGAAATGAGGTTGGTACCTGAAATCTGAACCTTTCCATCTTCTCCATTCCTCCAGAGATCTGACAACAACTTCATCATCAGTTTCATTCCTAATTCTTCTTTCATTCACCTTAGCGGTTAAAGTGGAAAATTGTAGTACTGCCCTACCTATTTCCTGAAATCGACAAAAAAGGCTTGCTCTATTCCAGTTATTGGGGTTACCGGTTTCATTACAAAAGTTAGCATGGATATGTTCTAACCATTCCATGCTCATTGAACCATTCATACGACGTTCATGACCCCTTGATGGATAATATAATACTATGTTTCGACATAGGGATAAATCTTCCTCTATGGTAAAATTCTCTACATTAATACTAAAATTTTCGTAAGCCATAATTATAAAAAGGAGAGATAAAAATAATCTTTATATTCGCTTGTTTGAATTGTGAAAGGTGTGGTTTTGAAATGGAAACGAAAGGTATAAATTGATTTATAGGTATATCAAAATATAGTCGTTGATCAACGGTAACAAACTCTCAACGGCTACCTGGATAGGCGCTCGCCCAGAGTAACGTCCCATAACCAGGAGGAGCCATATGCCAACGCTTGAAATAGACGGAGCTGTAGACAGATGCCCACACTTAGGGGGAGACGTGGACATACGTTTGATTTGGGCGTTGATTTGGTTAAGGCCTCTCATTGGCGTGCTCCTACCGTAACGCTCCGCTGGATGCAACGTAGTGTGAACGCTTCACCAGACGTAGTTTTGGTTAACGCCCTATAAATGAAACGTAAGTCTAGCGTTACGCCTGGCACGAGACGGAGACCTAACGTAACGCCTAGAACGAGACAGACACCTAGCACAACGCTCGACTATAACCTGATTTGGTCCAGTTCTCGGATCATTTTTGATCCTGAACAGTGCTGATAGTGGACCAAAGACTAATTATACTTACCCCACTAATCTTCAATTTGGACGGATCAAAGACCAAATATGGGTTTGGTCTGTCGTTTGGTCCAATGACTGTAGTTGATCTAAGAAGATCATTCATATTTGCATTATATTTGCATTAGTTATGAAGGTGTGGCTTGAATGAAAAATATTTTGAGGAAAGAATCAAAGAAAAGCTACTACGGTAACTAGTATTGGATTTTTCATCGTGGGTATGAACATATTTTGTTATCACGTAATTTCAATAGGTTTGGAGAATTTTTTCGTGCTACAGTTTCTTGTAAGGGGAGCATTCTACGTGTTTTCCATCTGAAGAAGGAGAGTCAAGATGGTTACGTTTTGTTAAGGGTTTCTCGAGCATTTTTGCTAAGAATAAGTCTGTAGCAACTAGGAGTTCTTACAGTTCCATCTTGCAGGATAAATCTGAGTCTTCTCCTCTGTCAGCTACTTTTGATTCTTCTATCAACCTATTCAAGATTGGAATTTGGCAGTGATTATTGAGACCTCTAAAAAAATGATTTCTTGGAATTTCATAGGTCTTGAGATTGGTAAAAGGTTTCACATTGATTTAGGGTTTGATATTTATCCTTTTGAAGATAACAAAGCTTTTTTCTTTGCTTCCTCTTATGATAAATTCAGTATGGTTACTACTGGCATTTGGAATTATGGAGATATTTCCATTAGATTGTTGCCCTGGTGGAATGCTTCTAATTCAGTAGCTTTAGCAGATTTAAATTCTGATGGTGCTTGGATATAACTACGAGGGTACCTTTTAATCTTTGGGGTCATAATTTTTTTAATGATTTTTGTTTAAGATTTGGAGGTTTACTTGAAGTTCATTCTTCTACTCTTAATTGGGAGGATGCTTCTGCTATTCGCCTCAAAGTTATAAGTTTTAATGGAATTTCTTCTTCAATGTTATATCATTTTGGTGGTTATTTTTTCATTGTTAAGATAGCTTCTTTACAGGTCAACAATGGTAAGATTGTTGATTCTTACAAAGATTCGGGTTCAACATTTAGATTTGGTAATTTCTGAGTTACCATTAAAAGAGTAAACTAAGAATATCTCAACTAATGTTGAATGGCCGAAGATCTCTCAATCAGTTTTAAGACCAATTGATTCTCGGAGAAGAGACCTTTTTAGGAAACTTTCAGATATTGAAAAGAAAATTTCTCCCGTGAATTGCGCTGATCTTTCAAATTCAAATTCTTCCGCTAATTCTAGTGGTACTATTATCGGATCTGGATCGGGTGCTTCTATTTCCAACCCTAATATTAATATGGGCTTGTTTACTGCAGGGGCTTATTCGAATCCAATTTTAGATTCATCTACTGACTCAGTTAATTCAGATACTGACTCATCCAATTCAAATTCGAATTTAAATCTGAATCAGCTACCTTCAACGGTCTTATTACCGACTTCTCAGTGCGAAGATAATATTGAGCCTTTGCAAACTGTGGTTTCTATTCCTTATCTTCAGATGCTTGATACTTAAAGAAATCATCCTCTCGTGGAAGCTTCTTCATCAAATCAAGAAGATTCGAAGATGACTAAAATTTCGGATTTCAGTTTCTTTTGGAACACAACGGAGAAATGGAGTACTCTTAAAGGTAAAGTTGACCTCATTCTTAAAAAAGAATTTGAGACTGTTCTATTTCAAATGGTTTCTATTTTTCCAAAGCTTGGTATCAACTTTGTAGGATCCAAAGAAGATATTGATGATGCTATGGTAGATTCTTTTAAGCTTCATTTATTAAATCTTGATATGGAGACTTTAAAGGCTTCTTAAGTGTTGGGGTGTAACCTGTTTTCTTCTTTGTTCTAAAGTTTCTTAATGGGTCTAAAATTATTTGTTGGAATATTATGGGTCTTAATGATCTCAATAGAAGGGATATTGTGAAACAGAAAATTAAAGATTGGAAGCCATGCTTAATTTTTTTACAAGAAACTAAAATTCAACAGTGTACTGATCTTTTGTGTGGCAATATTGGGGAAAAAAATTAGTTAAGCGGTTAGATTCTCCTTCTCAAGGTAGCTTAGGAGGAATTTTATGTCTATGGGACTCAAATCAATTTCAAGTAATGGATTCTCTTATTGGTCCTTATTCTATTACAATCCATTATAAATCCATTTCAAATTCTTTTGAATGGATGCTCAATGGAGTCTATGCTCCATGTGCTTCTAATTCTGATAAAGTGAAATTACTTTTGAGGGAGATTGGAGAAGTTAGATGTTTCTGGAATTACCCCTGGGGTCATTGGTGGTGATTTTAATGAAATCAAATTTACTCATGAGAGATCTCTTGGAGGAGAGGTCACTGCTGGCATGAGAAAATTCAATAGCTTCATTTATTGGCATCAATTGATTGATTTACCTCTTATTGGTGCTACTTACACCTTGACTAATAATCAGTCTCATTCTATTAGAAGTATAATTGATAGATTGCTGGTGTCTACTTCCTGGGAATTCATGTACCATCAAGTCATTCAACAATATCTTGTTAGGCCTTGTTCTGATCATAATCCAATTGTCTTTTTTTGTGATGATATGAAGCATGGTCCTTCTCCTTTCCGTTGTGAGTATATTTGGTTCTCTCATCCAAATTTTCTTAATATTGTTAGAGATCTTTGGTCTTCTTTTGTTGTTCCTGGCAGTGCATGTTATGTTTTTTTTGTAAGAAATTACAATTTCTCAAACAAAAGCTTAAAGGGTGGAGTAAAGTTGAATTTGGAGATTTTGAAAGAAGATTAGAGGAGCTGCTGAACATCTTTGTAAACCTTGATGCTGAGGAGAACACAAACAATGGTTTAAATGAGGAGCGATGGGAGGAAAGATTGAAAGCTAGACAAGAGTATTGTAAGCTCATTATTTCTAAAGATGAGAAATGGAGAAGTAGATCAAGGGTGATCCATATCAAAGATTTTGAAAACAACACTAAATATTTTCATATAATTGCTAATGATAGAAATAGAAGAAGTTATATTGGATCAATTAAGGTAAATGGTGTTCTTACTTCTGATGAGAATGAGATAAAAAAAGGTATTGTTTTTTTTTTTCAAAACATTTTTCAGTCTCAAAACAAGAGAAATATTTCCATGGAGGGCATGACTTTTTCTACTATTTCTGAGGACATGTGTGTTTGGCTAGAAAGAGACACTGAAGAAGAAGAAAGAATGTGTTACTGCTATGAAGATGATTGGTCAGAACAAAGCTCCAGGACAAGATGGTTTTCCCATCAGTTTCTATTGCCTTTGTTGGGATATTCTTAAATGGGATTTCATGAATATTCTCAAAGAATTACAACACAAAAAATTTCTTGATTGGAGATTGAAGAATACTTTATATCTTTGATCCCTAAGAAAAACACTTTAGAAGAAATAAAAAATCTTAGGCCTATTAGCCTAGTTTATGGTGCATACAAAATTGTTTCTAAGATTCTTGCTGAGAAGTTTAAATTATTTCTCAAAATCAAAAACTTTTATTAAGAAAAGGAAGATTCTTGATGGTTTCTTGATAGCAAATGAAATGATTGATTCAAGAATTAGAAGTGGAAAACCTGGTATTCTTTGCAAGATTGACTTTGAGAAAGCTTTTGATCATGTTAATTGGGATTTTCTTGATGAAATGTTGTCTCTTATGGGGTTTGTGTTAAGTGGAGGTTCTGGATTAAAAGATGTGTGGAGTTTTCAAGATTTTCTATGCTTGTTAATGGAAGTGTTGTAGGTTATTTTAAGAGTGAAAAAGGTATAATAGGTGATCCTATTTCAACTTTTTATATCTTCTTGTTGGTGAGGCTCTGAATTTCATGATTAAGCAAGCTCAAGACCAAGGCATTCTTACAGGATTTCAAGTTAAATGTGATGGTTTGGTTGTTAGTCATCTTCAGTTTGCAGATGACACTTTAGTCTTCTTGGATGTTGATGTGGAGCAGGTCAGAAAGCTCAGGTTGGTGTTACTTTCGTTTGAGCTTCTCACTGGGTTAAAAATAAACTTTGCTAAGAGTCATATTTATGGTGTTGGTTATGATGGTGGTCTTTCCATTTTTTTCTTATATTTTGGGTTTTTATCATGGTTTTCTCCCCACTATCTACCTAGGTTTACCTTTTGGTGATAAATGTGGTGGCATTGCTAAATGGGAAAATTATTGAAAGATTATTTCCAAATTAACAGGTTGGAAACATCCACTTTTATCTAGAGGTGGTAAAATCACTCTAATTAATAGTGTCTTGTCCAGTCTCCATGTGCATTATATGCCCTGATTTAAAATGTCATCTTCTATTTTTAAGAAACTGGAAAAGATCATGAAAGATTTTCTCTGGCATGATAGTAAGGGAAGAAGGAAACTGCATTTAGTGAAATGGAATGCTTTAAGTAGGAAGAAAAAATATGGTGGTTTGGGTATAAAAAAATTGCAGAAATTCAACCAAGCTCTTCTTTCTAAATGGCTCTGGAAATATGCTTCTGAAGACAATCCTCTCTGGAAGTCTATTGTAGTGGAAAAGTATGGTGTTGGTGAGGTGGCTTGGATTTCTAAAAATCCAAATTTTTCTTATGGTTTTTCAGTCTGGAAAACAATCATGAATTTCAAGTCACATTTCTTTACTTATGTTAAATTCAAGGTTAATAATGGTATCAAAGTGAGATTTTAGGATGATAACTGGTTGTATGATTCACCTATTAAAACTTTTTTTCCTAATCTTTATGCTCTTTTTAGAGCTAATTATTCTTTTGTTGCAGATTTGTGTGTTGTTCTGGGGAACTCTATTAGCTGGAATCTTCATATACCTTCTAGATTGAATTCTGCTGCCAGAATTGAGTTTTATATGCTTAATTCTGATCTTACTTCTTTCAAGATGAATATGAATGATGAGGATGAATTGCAGTGGGGCTTAGCTGCAAGTGGTGCATTTTCAGTTAAATCTCTTTATGATAATCTCACCTTAGTCAATGAGTTTATGGATGTTGATCCCTATGTTGTTAAAGGCGCTTGAGGCGCACGAAACATGAAGGGGCCGCCTCTTCAGTAAGGCGTCTGAGGCTCAAAAGGCGATAGCTACTACCTTTAATTTATTTATTTTCTGGTCGCCTCGGGCGCGCCTAAGCGCTAAAGGCACGAGGCGAAGAGCTTGGGGCCTAGCGCCTCACACAATATAAGTTGATCCTATTTTTTTCTCATATCTGGAGACTAAATTGCCCCCCTAAAATTGGTTTATTTCTTTGGCTTATTGCTCACAACAAATTGCCCTACAAGGAATTTTCTATTAAGAAGAGGGATTGATGTTCCAGCTGTTTGCTTATTATGCAATGATTCTGAAAGTACTTCTCATTTGCTTCTCCAATGTAGTTTTGCCATAAAAGTTTGGGATATTATACTTAGTAAGTTGCATTGGTTTTTCACTATGCCTATGACTGTATCTGCATTTTTTCATGCCTGGAAACTCATTCAGCATAACAAAGCAAACACTGCAGTTTGGGAATTGATTCCTGCAGCTATCTTCTGGATCATCTGGAATTAGAGGAATGCTAGAGTTTTTTCAGACACTAGTAACAATGAGTTGGCAGTGGTCAATAGAGCTATTTATTATCTCTATTCTTGGGCTTTAGCTATCAATGTGTATAGTTCTGTGAGTTGTTCTGAAGTTATGAAAAACTGGTGTACCATTTACTTTGATCACCACTAAGCTTGATAGCCTATTATCAGCTTAGCTTTTTAACTTTTCTTGTTTTCTGTCTAGGATGGTATAATCATTATATACCCTTTTTTTTATCAATCTAATCCTTTCTTTATCGATTAAAAAAATAATAAACCTAAAAATAATATTATTAATAGTATCGTGTGAGAACATCATGTTTGATGTGCATTTTTCTCTTAGCCCATTTTCGGAGTCTGTAAAGTGTCTTAATTTGTTAAGCAACACACAATTAGTGATAGAACCTGATATCTACATTGTGAATTGAATGAATTCATTGAGTTCTGGAGATACAGGACAGACACTCTTTTTATAGCTCTATCTCAACAGTTACACTTCTAACACTCACAACTTCATACACTCTATTCACACACTCACGTAATGCACACACTCTATTACCCTCCATCAATCTCAAGTGGTCTGGAAAAGGACAACTTGAGATTGCACACACTCAAGTCGAAGTTGATGCAGGACGTCAAATGAAGTGGCAGCAGCAGTTGATAGCAAAGCAAGCAAATAGGTGAGTCTTGGAAGCTTTAAGCGGAAGTGGAAACTTGTGGCAGAGGAGTAACAATTGCAGCAGCAACAACAGGACAATTAAAGTGGTGGATGCATTGATTCAGGGAACCTAATGATTGGTGTAGCATAGACATAGATGACCAGCTATACTGATGTAGCAGTACAGCAAACACATACAAGGAAAGAACCGTAACTGCACTCTGGAGTATCAGCAATACATAACACCAGTAATACCATAGGATAGCCATGTTCATCATTCATATGCACAACATAGAACCACTCACAGGACACACTACTCACCAAGAGTGGCATTGCGTCCAGCAGAAACCAGTAAGAAAACAGAGCAGAACCAAACACTAGTGAAGACAACTCCTGATTATGATCTTGCATTATTTCCATTCACACACCAGAAGCACAACACAGAGTTTGACAAGTGAAAGAATTTCAGAACGTTCATTCGAGCAAAAGTGGATGTATATGGAATAAACAGAAAACTTATTACACTTGAATTTGGCTTATTTATGTACATACAACCATCCAGCTTTAGGAAACACCCAAATAAAAAGGTAAAGAAGAAGCTAGCAGCAGCCATAGCAATGTACGCCTTTACTGCACACTTTCACACACAGAGAACATATTGTGGAGTTCAATGAGCAAACAAATCACTCACTGCAAATGAACCAGAAACTCAGCACCAACAGTAAACAAGGAGGCAGTTGGAGATCCATATTGGCACCAGCATAAACCTAAAACAGAAAGAAAGAAAAAAAACCAGCAAGACTAGATTTGCCTTCCACTTATTTGTGCACCAAGCACACATACTAGCAACATCCACAGAAGAATGAACTTACTAATTGCATCCAGTATAACCTCTTCAATGCGCATCACCAACACACAAGAACTCCAAGAAATCAAGAAAGGAAGAAAAAGCTAGAACAACTGCAATAAGCCCTAGCCAACAAAGTCATGAGAGAAACAATACAGTCACCAACACTATCAAGGTAACCATGAGAAGGTGAAATTGAGAACAAAATCATGAAATCTGAATCGAAATCGAAATAAGCAAGCCAAAGCTCCAGCAGAGCTAGTGCACACAGCACATACTAGTGCACCATAAGAATCCTTGCAGAGTTTAACAAGAGGATATCCCACTTACTGCAAGTAGCAACTAAAGAAACAACACACTCACTGTAGCCATATGCGGCAGGGAACCAGAACAAGAAGTAGGAATTGAAAATGGATGGACATAATGAATTGATTGAAAGAAAGAAGAAAATTGACAAGAAAATGAAGAGAATGCGTTGTACGCAGAGAATCATGAAAATGAAATTAAAATTCGAAAGTGAACTTGAACTCACAGGATTGAAAAGAACAATGAACAATGCTGAGGTTACTCAGTCTTACATGAATTAGATAAACAATGTTGGTGATCTTTGCACCAGTCTTACATGTATAAGACACATCGATGCTGAGGTTACTCAGTCTTACATGAGTTCAACAACGCCGATGGTAAAACATTTGACTTTCAAAGCTGATTGGACAGCATCAGACTTACATGTAAAATAAAATTAATGCTGAAATCATTCAGTCTAACATGAATTTGATCGGGAAAGATCTGAAAAGAACGAGATCGAATCTCAAACATGAACTAAAATGAAACACAAAGAATCAGTAAGAATGTTACCGAAAAATTCATCAACAAGATAGTACCAGGAACAAAAATTGAAGCAAAATGAAAGTGAATCTTAGCAGCATGAGAAAAACAGCAGCAGAAGCAACTTGAATCAGCAGAAGCAAGCTTACCCTAGGATACGAGAACACTAATTGTTGTTGTTGTAGATCTGAATCCATTAAACAAAAAATGAAGAAGCAACAGAAGAAATTGGAAACCTAATTTTAACTTCTGTGATCGAATTTTTGAAAAAATGAACAACAACAATTGATTGATGACGATGAAGAATTTAGATTTACCCTACCAAGGATCAGCGCCGTGAGGCTTTGGCGCTCTGATACCATGATAGAACCTGATATCTACATTGTGAATTGAATGAATTCATTGAATTCTGGAGATACAGGACATACACTCTTTTTATAGCTCTCTCTCAACAGTTACACTTCTAACACTCACAATTCACACACAACTTCACACACTCACACAATGCACACACTATTAATTAGTTCAATTTCAGTTAGTGTTAGCACATAATTGAGGTTTAATTATGATGTCTTTGTAAAATCTTAAGAACCTAGTTTTTAACCACCACCAACAAAAAAACAAAAAGAAAAACATGAACTAAAAAAACAAAAATAAACTTTTAATAGACCAACAGACAAATAATATGTGAGTTTTTGTTCAGCATTAGGTTTTTTCACTAGTACTTCAATTAATCGTGTTTTCAAAGTAGTGCCCCGTCCCATGTGCATTATCCCCCCATAAAAACGGCACAACAATCACCCCTATATACCGGTCCACGTGTCACCGTTTTTCCCCGTAAATTATTTCCGATATATATTTGTTGGTACACTTAAAAAACAAAAAAAATTATAATTTGGGTGGCGGTGTATTGTCTTTTTTAATCATCGGATGGTTTCAATGCAAATCACTACTTGTATATAAGAAGCAAGTCACATTCGACATGGTCATCTAAGAGGAGAAATATAGTAGAACTTGAAAAAGTAGAGACTACCAAGAAAAAAAAATGATGAAGTTGAGATCAAAGAGATTTTTTAGGAGCAACTCTAAGCTTAATAGAAGTGTTAGTAATGTTAGCAGAGGGAGTAGTAGTAGCAGTGGTGGTGCAAATAATTTTGGCGATGGTGGTGAGATGAAGTGGGAACTTAGACCAGGTGGAATGCTTGTTCAAAAGAGAGAAAATGGAGGAAACAGTAGTAGCGGAGGAGCATTGATCACAGTAAGAGTTGCAACTGAGTCAAGATGGCATGATATCTCCATTGATTCTACTTCATCTTTTGGTTAGTACTATACTACTATTACCCTTAAAACTTCTACATACTCATATCTTCTTCGTACAATATAGTCCGCATATTATATTTAGATACAGATAACAGCAACATTGACTTTAACAAATTTCAATGGATGTTTTAATGTGTATATTGATATGGGTACTGATCCTGTTTTTTGATTATTCAATTTTGCAGGAGAATTGAAGATAATATTGTCACTGGTGACAGGTTTGGAACCAAAAGAACAAAGGGTATTGTTTAAAGGGAAAGAAAGAGAAGATGGAGACTACTTGCACATGGTTGGTGTAAGAGACAAAGACAAAGTATTGTTGTTACAAGATCCAGCCATTAAAGAAAGGAAGAAACTTCTTCATCATGCTAATTTGTTGGCTAGAAATAATAACCAAGTTACTCTTCCAAAAAATCGCACTATTAGCGTATGATTAGACTATAAGTTTATTAGAAGTTCTTTTATCAACTAACCGAAAATGATAAACAAGTTTTTCCAACTCTGCTTGATGGATCTTCTTTAACTATTCCATCATAAGCTAAAGTATGAGAGTTAATTAGGGTGTTTTCTTTTATGCTTGTTTTGCATGTCTTAGAGCATCCACAATCACGCGACGATATCCAACGATCAAAGATCAAAAAATTTGATCTTTGATCCGTCTCAAAAACAACGGGGTATGATCAAGCGAGGGCATAGGATTCCGCTTGAACGTAAGCGAAGTATCAAGATGCCGCTTGAAAAGACGGACGAGAGACTACTAGCTCGCCTGATACAAGCGAGATTCTGCTCTATCGCCTACAAAAAAAAACACGGGCGGAGTACCAACATTTCGCCCACTAACTAAGCGAAACATCAGAGTTTCGCTGGTAGGAACGAGAGGCCAAGATTTCGTCTATGTATTGTGCGGATAACTCGTGTAAAAATTGTGCAGGGCGAGATGCAGGGATACCGTTTGGGTAGAAGCGGAAGCTTGGAATCCCGCTTGGATGAGTAACATACCCGGGCGAAATTATAAGGCCCCGCTTGGTACTAGGCGAGATCTCAAGATCTCGCCCATGTACTTTTTTTTTTTTTTTTTTTTTTTTTTTTTTTTTTTTTTTTTTTTTTTCGGTATAAACCCTACCTTTTCTTCCCACCACCAAGCGAACCCTTGGGGTCTCGCCCAACTCCAAGCGGAGCCTTGGGGCCTCGCCCAACTCCAAGCGGACCCTTGGAGTGCCGCCCATGTCCAAGCGACTCGGTAGCATCTCGCCCGTGTAATGAAATTTTAGGCGAAATCTCTGCTATTCGCTTATGAGTAGGCGAGCTTCTGGTTACTCGTCTGGTGGAGCGAAAGTTTAGCGTAACGCTTGAGCTGGCGAAATGTCAACCCTTCGCTCGTATTTTTAAGCGAGATGCTGGTCCGTCGTTTGTTCACAAGCGAGGGAGTAGAGTTTCGCTCGACTATAACTTTTGATCGTCGATCAGCGACTTCTTTTAATCCTGAACAGTGATTTTCAACGATTATAAACTAAATTTAATCGCACCGCTGTGGTTGAATTTTACCGATCATCGATCAAATTAAATCTTTGATCGACGTTTTGATCGATGATTGTGGATGCTCTTACCTATCTTTAATCAATATATAATGTGTTTATAAGGGTTATACTGATTTCCTATGTCTTTTGTTCTTTCTTTCCTTTTCCATGTGAAAATGTAAACTTTTTTTTCCTTCTATTTTTCACAAAAGAAGAACAAAAAAGAAAAGAGAAAGAACTTCCAAACAATCGGAGCACAGTCTATCTGAGCAATGATATTTAGAGTCGGTCAACAGATGACCTTGAAAATCGAGACATTCAAGAATTAGAGTCCATCTACTCTACCCTAAATTGGTATTAGGTTACAATTTCATGGCATTCGTATCTTATTCCATCAAAAATGATTGACCCGCATCCTGAGAAATCTCGTGAGAAAAGGAGCAAGGATTCTTAAGCTAATCTGAAACCATAGTCCAGAAGAGTCCGATTTCATCTACAATCGAAAGCGTTCTTTTAACATCTCAATCTCGTCATTGATTTAGTTTTGCTACTTAGATACAAGATTTTTAACACGCACCAGAGAAAAGTTGAACTTTCTTGGCAGGTCATGGGTGTAGTACACAGATTCATAGGTATAAGTTGAGAGAATAATATTCACTGTACAAAAAGGTACCAGACGACAAACCCAGCAGCGGTAGGTTCTGCTGCATTTGCTTGGTGCATTTATTTTTTTATTTAAGGAAATGAAAATTTATTAAAAAAAGATTTCATTCGTACATAGAGAAAACTAGGGCTGCACAAAGGTCGGTTCGGCTCGGTTCTTAATGGTACCCTGTATCTGTACCTTCCTAGGGTCGGTTCCTAAGTTTTGTACCTGTACCCTGTACCCCGTATCCTCGGTCCGGTTCCGGTTTTGTACCCTGTACCCCGGGTCCGGTTCCGGGTACGTACCCTGTACCTTTTTTTTTTTTTTTGTTATATATGAAATTTAAATATAAATTGTTGAAATAAAAAAAAAATTTAAGTGTTTCTACCATTTCAATCTAATTACGAAATGTATACAATAATTAGTTCCGTCAAATAAACACAAACACAAAAAGTTTGGTTGTTCCGTGACTTCCGTCAAATAAAATTTGATACTTAAAGAAGTTATTTTTAACGTCAAATAAACACACAAACACAAAAAAGAAGAATAACCGACATATAAATAAATCCAATGAACTTCAAGGATCAAAAGATTCTGGCGCTGGCATATGACCCAATAACTCTGCAACATCCATTAAGAAATGAATTCATATTAAATATTGAATTGATGATTAATAAAGAAAAAGAAAAAAAAAAGTCATATTACCTTCCTCAACGTTAGAGTTGTCGTCCGGTATATAATCATTTAAAAGATCAAGAGCAATTGGTTTTAGTAACCAACTTTGTGTACAGAGCAATGCCTCGACCGTACATTCTTACACTCACCAATGATAAGGGACAGGGATTGCGTGCTGTCAATGTTGATGATAGTGGTTTTGTTGTTCTCAGAAGGGGGTGTAGCATTTATCATTCACCAAGAAAACTACATAGTTTCAACTCTCCGTATCAACTTGGTAAAAACTCTGATAGGTCCAGTTCAGCCGACGTACTGGAATTTAAACAAGTCATGGCTGGAGATGTGATAGTAACCGGAACAGATGGTTTATTTGATAACTTAATTCACAAGTGATAGGTCCAGTTCAGCCGACGTACTGGAATTTAAACTACATAGTCTGTCATGCAGATAGCTAGAAGTATAATATAAAGGCCATGTTCATGATAATCATACGGGCGCGGCACTGTGGTTCATATCAATCTGTATTTTTCTTAATTTTACCTTAACTGATTATATAACTTTCTTAATAAAGAAATACTAATTGGTAACAAATACAAACAGACTTGAACAATTAGTACTAGCAAGTACCGGCAGTAGTTACTACTACCAAGTACAAAATCAAAGAGAAATTACTATGGACTACCAAGTACCAATTGAAATATAAGAGCATGTACCATGACTGGGATAAACTCCATACCCATTCTAAATCTAGGAAAGAGGCAAGTACCATGGCTCATTTTGAACGAGCCATCCATCTTCAAAAGTTAACAGAAGAAGTTGATCAGGACAAAAGGTAATTTCAAAGTGTTTTAACAACAAAACATTCGAAATGTCATACAACTAGGGAGTTTTGATCTTAAGAGCTCCCATATGCTGATTTAAAATTGTATACCTAGCTAATTTCCTAGACAAATGCCATCATAATATGCCATAAACCATCCACCTTTGGTGACAGGACTCAGGAGTGCAGAAGTGGCGATGAATTCATGAAACAGTATGTATCAGCTAATGAGGATTGTAGATTGTCCATGGACTACGAGCAGGTAATAGCCTTTCTTATGTTTCATAAACCATACTAATAGAATGAACATATGGCTCTAAAAATGCTTACAAAATGACGCGGTTGGGCAAAATATGTTCAGGTTTTTTCCTGCTGGATTTTTAGTAATAGCATGAAAGTTGGTTAGAGCAATTCATGCACCATGTTTTGTATCAATATATGGACCAAAATCACCAAATGATAAATGAAGCCTCTAAAATTTTAAACAGGTTCATAAACAGGTTCACCAAATGATAAATGAAGCCTCTAAAATTGACACAAATCCATTCATAACAGAAGAAAAACAAACATAAACAGGTTTTGAATCACTGAGTGGATGGACATACATGACTGGATACTTGGGAAATGAATTGGCAATTGATAAAAAAACATACATCAAGCAATCATAAGAAACTGAAACATACAAAAAGACAAATGTGTACTGACTTACCATTTCTTATCGTTGAATTTCCTCGTATAAATTGGTTACAATATTTTTTGAACAATCATGAGAATTTTCCCTATCCCAGATAAATTTAGGTCAATAATAGCATATGAACATGGGTTTTCAATCGAATAGATTTTGATCAAAGTTAATGAGTATTATGAAAACATTGGGTGATGAAAGGAAGAGGCTAAAGCTAGGGTTTTAAAATGCAAAAAGAAAATCCTAGAGATTTTTCTGAGAGATGGAAAGTTTACCCGCATGACGAATGATAGATTGAATATGCTTCTTCAACCCCCAATAATTTTTGGTGGCAATAATTGTTTTATAACGGAAGATGAGAATAGGAAGAAGGATGAGAGCTTTCGGTTTTCTTTTTCTGAGATGGGGAGGGTGAGAGAAGAAGCGAAGAAGAGAGCCTTTGAGTGCACATTAGTGAGATAATAACGAAGGAAAAGACCGAAGTTCACCAACGATGGAGATTAAATCAACATAAAAATATCAATGGTTAATATTGATCGGTTCCTTGGGTCGGTACAGGTCGGTTCTTAGGCTGTACCTGTACCTTGTACCCGTTTGTACCCGGTTCCTAAATTTTGTACCTGTACCCTGTACCCTGTACCCTCGGTCCGGTTTTTTGGGGGTACGGTTTTGTCGGTTCCGGTCCGGTTCTTCGGTTCCGGTCGGTTCCTGTGCAGCCCTAGAGAAAACTATGAATTGAATCAATCATATTCCAGAATTTCTAACTCTTCTACGAATCCAGTTATATTCTAGAACCTCTAGCTTTTCTATAGAATTTTGTTGTTTTATCAGCTAATGAATTATAATTTATATTTAAAAATTTTATTTTAAAAAAACTAAAAATCTTTAAAAATAACCTTACAATCTTCTATAATGGAGTTATTATACCAGAACAACTGGTTATAATTCAAACTCAATGCTTTGACAACTAGTTTTGTATCACTTATTAAACAGATTTTATGCATTCTTCTTTCCTTAATTTGTCTAATTCCAGCTTCCATTAGAGCAATATTCTCTGCCTCTTTATCATTCTTTGCAATTCCTTGAACAATTTTACAACCGAAAAAGGTACCTGGAATATCATTCATGATTAGAAAAAACCCCTAAAGATTATATTTTTACCTAGAGAGGCATCATAGTAAATTATTACGCAATCTTGAGAAAGAGAACTAGTCACATCACATATGTTCATATTCTGATTTGGTTGACATACTATGGTATTATATGAAGAAACATGATTCAAATAAGTCTCAACATCATTAACAAGCTTGAGGATTTACCGAGCAGTGACATGGTGATTTAGGTTATTTCCCTAGAAAATGTGAAGACATTTATCTTTCCATATAATCCAGAAATAGTAAAGACTGCAGCAACATGCTCTTTAAGATACGATGCATTTAACCAATGGACAATCCAACTTTGCATATCAGAATTCATGTTATAATCTTCATTTATAAAATCTTCTAAGGAGTAAGCGGCCAGAAAGCCTTCGCAAAAGGACAAAACAATAAAATGTGTTCAGGAGTTTCCATAGTTGATTGATCAACTTTAAGTCCCATTTTTGTTAGACTTTAGACGCTTTAGTCTTGTTCACGGAAATCTAGTACTATGCGGTCTAATTTTAAACCACGGTAACAGTTTAGTCTTTTTTTGGACAAGTTAGTCCAAACTGTTACTGATCTTTTCTTTCCCATTTTTTATTATTATCCAAAAATGCCCTTTCAACATTACCATATATAAGATTCTATTTTTGAAATGTTCTTAGTTTAGATCTCTGATTTTAAATTAGGAGAGATTGAAAGAGAGAAATGATTTTTGTTGGATAAGGTTTTTTCATCAGATATTCTTATTTTCAGGGTAGTATATGATCTTTCATTACTAGGTATTCATTATTTTCTTTGATTCTGTTTTCTATTTGATTTTTGATAGTTTTTTTGGATGCCTGATATTTTGATCGATCGAAAATCTGTTTTATCTTTTTTTGGATCTTTTGATCAATGTTTTTTATTTGATTTTGTTATTTAAGCTTAATTCGAAGAATAACTATATTGAGATGTTTATATGTGATTGAGATCTTTGTTTTATATCGGTGCGGTGGTTGATTTTTTAAATCTTCATATAAGTGATTTAGATCTTTTTGATTTTTCAGCTGTGTGTAGATTTGATATTGCTTGTTTTTTTAAAAATTTATATCTTTTCGTTGATAACTTTTGTTTGAGGTTTTATCATCCGTTGGTGTTATATTTTTTGATACCAAGTTTTTTTTTTTTAATTACACATTGAATTGTACTCCTGGTGACGAATTGATAAAGATTTTAATAATATGTAGTTTATATAGCATGTGCACTTTAATGTACAATGTATATGTTTTTATAATATGTTTTTTAAACTATGTGCACTTTATTGTACATTATATATGTTTTTTACATATGAATTTGTAATATGTAGGGTACCAAGCATATTTGGTCAGGTTGTGTATGTTTTTTTGTAATATAGTGATCATTCAGTCCTTTTTCGTGTTAGTATGCAGAGCACTTTAGATGAATTCAAGTGTTTTGCATGTAGCAGTGGAGGATTTTGTCCCGTTGAAGGTATAGTTTTGAGTTATTTAGATAATGATTACAATGCCCCTGTTCTTGGTGGTATATTTCTTCAATCTCTTGTGGCTCTTACGTGTGCGTATAACAATGAGGATTTCTATTAGCACGTGGATATTCTTGAAAATGGTGGTTTTAGCTTTAAACCTGGGGCATCTCGTCATACTGCATGTTCTGGTGTAACTGCAAACTCTCCTATTACTCTTAAGCTTGATAGAATGGTGGGCAATGATGCAGACAAGGATGAGCCTCTTGTTTCTGATGAATAGGTGCATATTTTTAGCAAGATATGTAAAAAGTTTATTGGAAATGAATATGCGGTTAGAATTATTGTTCAAAGGTACTCTCTAGTTACTGGTTACAAGATTAAGATTCTAAAGAATGACACTAGTCGTGTTACTACCATATTTCATCACTGAATGGTTCAACTTGTCATACAAGGAGATTATATGCCATATTCCAAATTTTTACAAGCCTGAGGATTATGATCCTATGGATGTTATCAATAGGGCCATTACTAGACCTCCATGTGGAAGAAGAAGAACTCAGTGCATTGAAGTGATTGGGAGAAGACCTATGATGTGCAACAAGTGTTTCACCATTGACCACCATAACAGAGCTACTTACCCCCTTCCTTGATGAACTATGAGTTACTACTTTTCTTTTTTATGACTTGGTAGTTTTTATTTTTGATGAAATATATTCTTTTTATTTATTTTTTGTAGCTTTTTACAAAGGATAGTATTTTATTTCTTTTCAGAAATCTAACGTTAGAATGGTTTGATTACTTCTGCACATGTTGGTTTTTACGTATGCAGGCCCGGATAAATCTTTTAACCTGTTAGTACATGTGTAATACTCTAAAATCTCTAAAACATTGGAGGTTTAAGCAAATATTCGAAAAAATTTACCTACGAAAGTAAAAACTAAAAAAAAACTAAAAAATTTATATGCTAAATACTCCCCCACACTTAAACTTCACATTTTCCTCAATTTTCAAAATCGAAATTTCTGAATTCTGACACAACAACATATTAACCTTGAAAACTGTACATATTGGTATAGAATTTGATGAAACATCCTTGATGAAAGTTGTTCGCCTACGTCTTTTATATAACTTGTCAAAAGGGTTTCAATAAACAGTCTGACATTTTTGGCCTCTAGACTGACTAACATGCAATCTGAGAAAAAAATTGCTCCAACCTAACAGACTCCATATTCAGATTTTCTTTTTCTAAAAGAAAGGTGAATCTTTCCCCTACAAATTTTAGGGTCAACCACTCAAATCGGACTTCGAACAAAGTCTCTCGAGCTGTTTCATCGAACAGTGTCATGATCAGAATTTTTCTGACTAAATTTTTTACATGAATTTTTTTTTCATTATAAATTTAGGACTCTATGAAATTAATGCAAAAATGATATACAAACTATAAAAAATAAAAAATAAAATATATAGAAATACAAAACCAATGGGTTGCCTCCCATTCAACGATTAATTTAATATCCTCAGCCTGACCTCTTGGTTATCTTCCGTACACCAATAATCTAGAAATCTGGGATCCACCCATACAGCTATTTATAACACAAATAATAGATTCACGCCGATGTTAGCAAAAAATAATAATGAAAAATCTATCGTTTAATAGAAGTCACCCCCACACTTAGTCTTTTCTACACTTGGAAGTTTATGATGCGTGTCGTAGGTGCACAAATTAATTCACTTATATTTTACTTTACTAATGGATAATATAATAGTAAATAGGATTCGTTTCCACGAAGAGCAAGGTGTTTCAGTTGTCAAACGTCACAAAAGGGGGTTTGTTTTAGATTTTAAGCAAAGTAAATAAGAAAACAATTAAAAGAAAGTTGTAAGCGATGGAGAGATGGTTGATCGAGGATTCCTTCTTCATTAATAACAATCATTGAATTTGTATACTCATTTATTCTTCATTCATCACAGACTATCACCAACCGTAGGATAACAAATACGCTTAGTTATCCCCAAAATTTCTTATATCACTGGACAACAGGTACGTGTCATGAGCCCAAGAAGCTAATCCGGCTGGATCCTGTTAAGGAAGGGTATTTTAGAGATATTTTAATTATTATTTTTTAGGTTTTTTTCTTCGAGTCTCGTTTTGAAGGATTGATGTAATAATAACTGTTGATAAGCAATTATTTTAGGTAAGGTATTTAAGGATATTGATTGTATACGAGTTTCTTCATCAATGAAAAAATATTTATTTTCTTTAGAAAGTTTAAGGTTCTGTTTACAGAGAGAAAGTATCTCTGCTACTCGCTTCTTCATTTCATTCTTGTAGTATACAACCAGGTACATAATAATTGGTATCAGATTCACTTCTTGGGACCTGCTATCATGGCTCTACCTGAGAGACCCACCGTAAAATACCTAGTCGTCATTGTTCAACAACACACAGAAACCTTGACTGGTTTGAGATCATGTTTTACCAAATTGGATTCATGTTTTACTCAATTGGAATCTAGTGTTGCTGGCGTCTGTAAATTGTTCAGAATGGATCAAAACATACCATCATCTTCAGCTAGTCCACTCGATCCAGGTTCAGTTTCTGGTTCTAATACAAATCCGAAAAACCCCTTCAACAATGGAGACATACTTATAAGAAAGAGATGTTATGTTACAACTGCTTAAGCAATAATTAGCCAAATCCCAAAGCCGAATGAAGTTCTTTGCTGACCAAAAAAAAAAGGTTAGACAAAGTTTTTGAAGTTGGTGATATGGTGTTTCTTAAACCACATCCCTATAGGCAATCATCGGTGGCTCGAAGGAAGAATTTTAAACTTTCTTCAAAGTATTTTGCTCCTTTTGAGATAGTGCAGAAGATTGGTGATGTGGATTACAAATAGCAGTTTCCCATAGGATCCAGAATCCACCCAGTGTTTCATGTGTCTTAGTTGAAGAAGAAGATTGGACTCAATGCTACAGCTATGCCTCAGCTTCCTTTGGTTGATCCTCAAGACCTTTGCGTAGTAGAACTAATAGTTGTATTACAAAGGAGAACTACACTCAGAGATAACATTTCAATTCCACAAGTTTTAATTCAATGGTTTAATACAGATCAGGAGGATTCCACATGGGAGGATACTACACATATTCAAGCTCACTTTCCCGATTTTATCCTTGAGGACAAGGATCTTTAAATGGGGGAGGCATTGACATGATCCCAAGAAGCTAGTCGGGCTGGATCCTATTAAGGAATGGTATTTTATAGATATTTTAGTTAATTGTTTTTAGGTCTTTTTTCCTCGAGTCTCATTTTCAAGGATTGATGTAATAATAACTGTTGATAAACCGTTATTTCAGGTGAAGTATTTAAGGATATTGATTGTATGCGAGTTTCTTCATCAATGAAAAAATATTTACTTTCTTTATAAAGTTTAAGGCTCTGTTTACAGAGAGAAAGTAGCTATGCTACTCATTTCTTCATTTCGTTTTTGTAATGTACAATCAGGTATATTATGCTATGCTTAGTCTCCAGATTCTATTCGGATGAACCACCCTAAAGTACGCTCTCACGGTGTAATCCAATCGAATACTTTAGGGTTTGTGAATTTAGGTTTGATCCTAGTAGTTAACCTCATTACACTCGGTCCACTTTCTAGTGTTATTTTTACACGTGATTGCTCAACGGAATCCCTCTGCAAGGTCTTATGTTCTCTACTTAGGTAAGATGTTATGATACAATTACGGATACCCCAACTGTTACTAGCTTTAAATTAATTAACAAATCAATTTAGTTGGCTACCTAAATAATTATCAATCAAGCATGTATATTCATATTAGTAAAAACAAAGATAATCATATGAAGAACTTCAAAATAAATTCATATATATAATAACTCAAATCATGGCTAGAACTTAGAATTCATCATCAATAAATTAAGTTTTTAGCTACTTATGGATGTAGAAGCACCCATGTTATACATAAGATTAAAGAGAATTCGTTACGATGATGGAACAACTCCAAGAGTAATAACAAGTAATATGCAAGAATTATGACAAATATTAGTATGGATTTGATACTAAAACCATGTAAATTATGCACTTATCAGTGTATAGAGAACATAAAATAAGAGAACTTCTATAGGTTCCTCTCGGTGAACCTGCATAATGCTAGAATCAAACACATCTAGTGGTGGATAGTTAGAAGCAAAGTAAATCTTAAGAGTTTTAATAGCGCATATACCCAACCCTAAGTGAGGTATCTCCTTAAAAATAGGGTTAACAATTCTTTGGAAACTATTTCGATTGGGGGATGAGGATCAAAAGATATAGAATTATGCAAAGAATTAGACAAACCTTTCACGATTTCTTGTATTACGGGATCCTCATCATTCTTAAAGAACTCTAATGAATTATTTACCTCATGTATACCGTGGTCCTCTATCAAACTATTTAAGAGCCATTTTTCATCAGTTTCTACTTCAACCAAAATCTCAGTATCATTATAATCTTTGGAAAGCTTAATTAGGTCTTCCACGAAATCAATCAATTTGGTTTCATTATCGATCGTCGTTTCTTCAAAACTCTCGTCATTCGAATCAGGGTCCTCTTCAAGAAAATTTTCTTCGCTGCAGATCCTAAGATATTCGTTTGAGTACGTTACACCATTTATAATAATAGATATGTCATACCCAGTCGCCTCTCTTTGAATAGGCGAATGATTGTTATTATGATAAGGAGTTGGAATAACTTCATCTTTGGAATCATCATCATAAATCAAATATTCGTTATTTCCCTTAGGAATTTCATAATGGTTTTGACTTTTAGACCAAACTTCTTCGTCATTCATTTTCCCAACAAGTTGATCAATGTGACTCTTTAAATTATGCATAGTCAATTGACGATGTTGGAGTGTATCCTGGATCTTTTGATTATATTACCTAGACTTTTCAAATAACTGGATAATGCTTGCTTCTAAGTTAGAATATCTTATCCCTTCACTCACTATAATATCTTTATCACAAATCTCCTCCCTCTGAATGGGTGAATGATCACAAAAATGATCAAAAATTGGGTCAAGTATATTGTAGTCAGGTTCGGTTGATGCAACTTCCTTTATGCCTTGTGGTCTATCGAGTATCCTTGAGACATATATATACATTGTTGAAGTACATATGCCAAACTAGAGGAAACATGATTAGTAGCGTACCTATCATGCCATCCCTGTGATTTTTCAATTACATATACCCGATGTAAGGTTGTTGGTATGTATGAGAATAATCATAAGGTTCCATTGGATATTGATCATATCCAAAAATTGGTTTTGAATATACCCCTGGTATGGTTGGTAGTTATCATAAGATTGAGATTGTAAACCATATTGATTAGCACCATTGTATGTTTGATCTTTTGCACCGTACATATTGTTTGATCGCGATTTCTACTCGTGTAGATCGTTATTTGACTGTTACACTTATCTCTCAACTATCTACTAGCAATAGAATGATCAATAAATTAATTTACCATGCACTCCAAACAATCTAAGAATCATTCATAAACATTAGATATGATAAAGACAAGCGACAAGATGATTAAAACTCCGAATAAACTTGTATAACTAATCAAGCTTCACGCTTAGAACACTGAATTCATCCTTAATCAATAGAAAATAGCTACTCATAATACAAGGAAAGAAGAAGAAGAATAAATGGTTACCCCCTAAAGGGGTCAACCCTAAGTTTAAGATGTAGAGAAAATTATGTCTGAAATTTGTATTTAGGCTCCCATTTATACAGGCTTTTGTAAACTCCTCTTGATGTCTATCCAACTAGGAAACCTGATAACCATCAAATATTTTCACCTCCTTTTGATCCTTATCCAAGTAGAAAACTTAACCTCCTTAAATACTAACACCTCCTCTTAATCTCTATCCAATTAGGACACTTAACCTTCTCAAAATCCGACAAAAAACCTTATTTTCACGTCCAAGGCAAGACCAAAACGCATCCCTTCTTTCTCTTCCCGTGCAGGTCAAACAGAAACCAAATCCAAGTTGGTTTCACCGTTTTGCTCATAACTTTTTCATACGACCTCGGAATGACCTCATTCTTTTGGCGTTGGATTCTTCTTTTCATTTTTTATAAGATGATGAGAAGAAATACTGGATTTTAACGATTTCCACTTGGTATTTGGTCCTTCTTTCTTTGTAGTACTTCACTTCCTTACTCATTCTAACACTTAGTAGCTCTTTTTTGGATGATTCACCTAGTAAAAGACATAAAATAGAAAACAAGCATAATACAAGGTAAAATGCAAGAATTATAGCAAATATAAACATGGATTTGATACTAAGTATATGTAATTTATGAACTTATCTATAATGTACACTTGAAACTTCAAAGTAATGATGGCCGTTATAAATTCTCCCCTTTAGAGCTACATCTGGAAAACCACTTTGGACAAAACCTAAAAACTTGAAGCTCGGAATGAGGGTGGACGCCTCCACGAATTCTATTCATAAATTGCTTCAGGAAAACCACTTGGGAAAAAACTTGAACGCTAGCACTAGAAAAACCACTTAAGAAAAAACTTGAACGTTTAAAATCATAATAATGTCGATATTGATGATCATATTGCCTCCTCAAAAACCTCGGTAGGAAAACTACGTGGGATAAAACCTGACCAAAGAAAAAGAATACAACGGACGTTGCCGGATAACGGTGCTGGACACGTATATGCTGCCTCGTTAAAACCTTGACGAGGAAAAGCCAACGGGATAAAATCTTAGCGAAGGAAAAAGATCACAAGGCGTTTAAGTCCAGCGAAAGATTCTACGAGTTTACTCCTCCTGAAGTAAAACTTTCTTAAATCGGTTGGTTATGCAATCATTATATAGTTTTTTGAAAATTGCTTTACTGTTCGCAATATATAGAGGATTGACTTCTATGTCTTGCGTCGGGTGTACCGCAACACTGTACACCTCACATTTAGATCCTCCATCTATTGCACACCAATTTCAGTTTGCCGCTTTCACTTCAGGTATAACAATGAAAGGCTTTATGTAATCTCATTTTTACCGTAGAATCAATTTTAGCCTTTAAAATTGTAACCTGCAAAACAAAAGTTTGAAAAACAATATAATGCGCTCTTTACATTCTAACATGATACTTCTAGACCATAAAGTAATATTTTTACGTAGGTGACAGATTGATCACCTTTTCACTCTAAGGGATCATACGATGATGATGCTAATTTAGCAGTACAATAAATATCACGAGTATCAAAAATTTGGATACTCCAGTCTATACAGACAATTTTGTGCTAGCATATTCTCGAACTTCATGTCGAGAAAATATTTCAATTTCAACGAGATCTCCCATTTTATTTCAAGCGTGGATTTTAGCACAATTAAGGGTTATTCAAGAAGCCAAAGATAATACCATCAATTCATTCGGATTTTTAGTCTTTTTCAATAATATAAAATACACAAAGGATTCTTCACAAACTTCTCCTATTCAAAGTGGTGATTATGAAAAAATTTCAACCCTGACTTAATCACGAGGCCAGGTGGCTTCCTAAGTTAAAATCTCGAATCCTTCAAGGATTCAAATATAAACACCAATCATTAATCGTAGATAGATGCAATTTGAGTCCTTCAGGGACTACCACGCTAAAGTGCATCGACATAAGGAAAATACCTTTAGTTTTACAGAACCATTCCCGGGTTAACTCTCAAATCGCACTTAAAGCGATTATATTACTCTCTATGAGCTTCATTTCAAACACCAACATGTAACATTCAGGCTTTATATTTTACAATGTGAGTCGGTTCCGAACTTTACGCATTTTTGAAATATTTCAATCTTTATCTTAGTTTGAGCGGATTGGATTATATGCCTACCAATCACGATATGTCGATGTTCCTCTGCATAGGGGTACATAAGAACTATTTTAAATAGTAATCAACAACCATATATGATTTTACACATTTATCTAGTGCATGCACATTCAATAAAAATTCACAGACTGGTACGATTGCCACTTGAGGGGCATGATCATCTCCTCATCTTTAATAAGGAGGTATAAACTTAGAGAATGAGGATCATATTTCAATAGTATCCCGCACGCACTATCTATAGTCTCTTCAAGAACAATACATATTATAAAAGTGATTGGATTCTATCTTATGAGGCATATATAATGCAGTCGTTCACTACATATTATAAAAGTGATTGGATTATCTTTTATAAGCCAACTTTTCATATCTGCATCCTCAAGCAAGTGAAAATTAGTATTTTCCTAGCTACTACAGCTATGTGTTTTAATCATGAGTAATCTCCAACACCTCAATTGCATCAAATATCTTGGTCTGAGGAAAAAAAATGATAGTTTCACGTCAAATTTCTAGCGGCATCCTGACTTTCTCTGATCAAGATGATACAGTTATCCAGAAAACCTATTTATTTGTCGACATTTCTTACTTCAACCTTTCGGTGTTGTCTATCCTCTCCCGGATTTAATGGGAGAACCATTTAGTTTTTCGACATAACGTGCGCCATCTTCTGGTGGCGATTTTTTTCCCCTGATTAAGGCGCGCAAATCTTTTAGGTTAGCATCATAATTTGCACCAACCTTTTGTGGTGCCTTTTTTCCCCTGATTAAAATGGGAGAAATTTAAAGATTATCAACCTTACTCACGCCAACTTCTGGTGGCGGGTTATTATTGCCAACCATGGCAGAATATTATCGTCTCATTTCTAGAAACTTTTGGTTCCATAACTTTGTCTGATTTTCAAGGACAACTTTACTTACGATAGTTTTTGGGTTTTGATTAAACCACACAAAAAAATTCCCGAAAACAATTGTAGATTTAACAAAAGATAAGACATTTCACGTCGTTCCTATTACGGCCTAACGACGGGAATATACAATCTCATTTGCAATGAGACATTACCTATTCAAGGTTTTAAATGGCTTACGATGAATAAAAACCAACATATATATAGTTAGATGACACCATAGACCAAACATGTAAATACAAAATGTAAGGTTATTTCCCAAAAACAATATTGATGGTACACAGTTGGATGAGCAATCAATGATGAGATTTTTAATTATGCCGATGAGATAGTTTATAAAAGGGATCGTTCCACTAGAACTAATTAAATCGCTACTTTTAGTTTACAATTCAATTATGGATCTAAAAATATAAAAAGAAATGAATTTAGAAAATAATAAATTGATTATCTAAACTAAAGAACATTGGGGGTTTTAGAATACACCAATTGAATTATGTAAAATGCTTAAACACTTTTTTCCAAATATTCATTTTTATAACTCAAGACTATCGAGACCAAACCGATACATCTCAGAAAGTATAATCGTTAAAACAAAAATACAACCTTTATTGTAAATCAAAATGGTATAATCTCCTCCGCTTATAAAGTATTAATAACCGAAGACTACTCCGTACGATTAAATAATGAAGCAAATATGAAAAAAATTAATTAAACATTCAGGCTCAAAAAAATATTTTATGAAAGAAAGTATCTAACTCTTTTACATATTAGAGTTGGTTTCATCTTCAACCCCAGTGAAGAGGGTTAGCTCTCTATTATTACAAAAAATGAAAACTAAAAAAAATGAAGAAAATAATAAAATCCTAAGCTAATTGCTCTCAGTGATGGCTCACCCTAAGTAAAATTGGAAACACTATTTCGACAATTAAGTTCATTTTGAGCAATATTAGCAGCTAACCGTTCTTCTTCTTCAATTTTCTTAAAACATGTATTAAGTTCACTGAGAGCGGTATTTAAAGCTGCAAGTCTTTTTTTCTGATCTAATTCACACCTAAGTGACTTTTTATAAAATTTCTCCATTAATTCGTCACTCCTACGTGAACTTCCAGTCAACTTCTTGAGTGAATCTTCTAAAGAAAGACTTTGATCATAAGAATTATTATTGTTCAGTTGCTTCATTAAATCCTCCAAAGATGGAGAACACACATTATGATCATTATTGTATTGCTCATTTACCCGTTCGAACGACTGGTGAGCCTACGAATAGTAATTGGAATCACTATGGTATGAACCATAACCTTCAGAAGGCTGGTAGTGGTCCCAAGTACTATCCACACCATGGTCATAGTACGGATAATGTTCATTTTGAATTTCAGGTCGATATTCATTAAATTGGTCCTCATAATACAAGTTTGACAAAAAAAAATATTTGTGCACGTGCATATGCAGGTTCGACTAAATCAGGTAAACTCAGGTTACCTTAGAAAAATATATCTACAATCAAAGACTGGTCAAAGGTACAAGGCTAAGGCTTGTGGAATTTCGACTGGTAACTCCCATAAGGCCAGCGTTACGGGTTCAGTGTACTATTCCACGTGTTTTTCTAAAATCGATAATCTGACGATGCAATTGGTGTATGCACATATTTTTTTAAAATAAAATAAAATAAAAATTATCTACAAAAAATTTCGTAATATAAGTATGTACAAAATAAAATAAAACAAAATCTACGATTTTACTTACCTTAATGGGCAAATCCTGTTTTCCACTTATAGTTTCTAACAAAATCTACAAACCAAAAATAAGAAAACACCCAGAATAAAATCTAGAAAATAAAAGGAAATAAAATAAAAATTTACTAAACAAATCAAATATTTAAAAAATTTAACATAAACTAAAAATAACAATTAATTTAGTCCCCGACAGCGGCGCCAAAAACTTGATGGGATTTTTAATTATGCCGCAAGTGTACGGCTATCGTTGAGATAGTTTATAAAAGGGATCGTTCCACTGGGACAAATAAAATTGCACCTTTTAGTTTACAGTTAAATTATTGATTTAAAAATATGAAAAGAAATGAATTTAGAAAATATTAAATTGATTATCCAAACTAAAGAACATTGGGGTTCTTAGAATACACCAATTGAATTATGTAAAATGCTTAAACACTCTTTTCCAAATATTCATTTATATAACTCAAGACTATCGAGAGCAAACCGATACATCTCAGAAAGTATAATCGCTAAAACAAAAATACAACCTTTATTGTAAATCAAAATAGTATAATCTCCTTCGTTTATAAAGTATTAATAGCCAAAGACTATTCCATACGATTAAAGAATGAAGCAAATATGAAGTGAACTTAATTAAACATTCAGCCTCAAAAGAATATTTTATTAAAGAGAGTACCTGGGTCTTTTACATATTAGAGCTGGTTTCATCTTCAACCCTAGTGAAAAGGGTTAGCTCTCCACTATTACAAAGAATGAAAACTAAAAAAAATAAAGAAAAATCCTAAGCTAATTGCTCTTAGTGCTGGCTCACCTTTGTCTCTTTGCTTCCACCACTATTTATATACTCACCATTCATATTTCAATATCTTTATGTCATTAATGTAGCATATTATATACATGCATATATATAAAAAAATATTCCTCACATTGAAAGTATGTGGGTTTTTTAGATAACATTCTTATTTCCTTCTCTTTTTTGTTTATTTTCTTCATTAAACAAAATATCTTAAAATATCTTTTCATTAAAATTAATATCTTGCAAATGATGTTGTGAATAAATGGACCTCCAAACTTTCTATACACGTCTTGGTATGTTTACCACACACCTTAACATGTTTACCACAATCCCATATCCAAATAATTGGACCAAAGAAATAATTCTCCATGTTCTTTATGTGGGCTTATCCCATAAGTCACTTTATTTCCTCCATTTTACTAGCATAATTTCTCATTTTAGTCCATCGAGCTTTATTTCCTAAAAACTGCAAAAATAACCAAACATAACAAATATGTAAAAAATGGAGAGCTAATAAATATAAATTTGAGTAATAAATATGTTAGAATTAAGCACTTATCAATCAACTAAAGATGCTTTACAAACCATGTTGAGTGTGCACATATGCTATTTAGTGCTCGATATAATACCAACAGAAGGAAAATTATCTAAAGCCTTAAATATAGATTTATCACCAAGATAGTGGACTTAGTAGGAAAGTCCATAAAATGGATATATATCCAAAAATTTGTGTAAGCAGTTCGGCAAACACAACATTACATGTTAGATGATAAGTAGGGGACTATCTCGTGGATGTGTTTATAAAGTACTGAAAATTATCCACAATGCAGAGTGAATAACCCCTATAAATTCCACCATAAATCTTCTATAGGAATGTTGGTGAATCCAACGAGTTACCATAATGCCATTGTTACTGCTAGTGAAAGATCCAAATGTTTCAAGGAACAAAAAATAAAATTTATATTCTTATCCAACAAAAGTTTTAGGTTTTGTAAAGGATTTTTATGAGCATTTTATGTATTTCTTCTCATCTTGGTAGAACCCGGGTGTTCAAAAAATACATGCCTAAGCATGAAAAATTCAAGGTCACAAACTTCTAGCTAATGAAAAAGTGAGATTTAACTGTTCGAGTTCTCTTATGCCACACCCCATAAGAGAGAGCCTTAACATTCCTAAAATGTGCTTCTAGCAAAAAATGGATGACTTAATAAATACTCCATAAAAATGCTCATTTATCGTTTCAGGATGGTAAGTGTTACACCAACTATCTCAAAAAATCAACAGATTCTTCTTGAATCTGGTATAATATAGGGCGTTAATAATAAAAACTTTTGTATCACCAGGTAGAATGATACACCCTCTTTTGGAGCCATATATCATATAATTCGAACCTGAAATATAATTTTACATTTCTCTTAAACCTCATCAAGGTTATAAAATATTTATGGATTCGAAAAATTATGTTCGTTGTTCTGTTGTCTATGAGACATATATCTCTGTCGTCTATATTAATACTGGATAAAGTGCTTCTGAAATCCATATCCTTTGGTATAAATAAACAAGATAAAAATAATGAAGCCATTAACAAAAACATTTAGTAACCATGGGCCATATCAGAACCCGAAATTCATGGCTTATTCATGAAATCAAATTATATATATAAACCGCTTATGGAGCCTATATTTATGGATTATTGTTGGAACCCATAATAATTTGGATTTTACTACAGGAATTCACAATTTATATGTTTGACCACTTCTGGGGTTAACAACGTCTCATGGATTTCTTCTTGAATTTATTATTTACGAAACAAACAATTAAAATAAAAAAAACCTTAAAAAATAAAATAAACACATACAAAGTTACACACATATGCTACCAGCATAATATCAATAAATCTCCATCTTCGTCATCTTCTAGGTCGAAGAAATATTAATTTACTAGTGTGCACATGGACACATTATTTATGGCAAAAACTGTCTAAATATTATTTTAGGTTACTTCAGGAACCGTTGATTGAAACCAACTAGCATTTTTTTATAGTTTACTTTTGGGACTGACGGGTTAGATGGGCACGTGCATTTTGTTCATATTTTGTCACACAATATTCCAACTTCATGTGGAATAATTTTAATTTTTCTAGAGATTATTACAGTCGAGAAAATCAAAGTTGTATTATACTTCGGGGATGCAGTAATTTCTCGCTTTATTGGTAGTTAAACCGTTGGTACCATAATAAAGAAAATATCAAAATACGCGGAGTTGTTGTTCTCACCTTTTTATACTTACGAAACACTATTAGTAGTGGTATTCAAAAGATAAACACATTTCATTCTTTCACAAAACTCTCAGCAAATATTATCAACTAATCAGAATGGTTGGTTGTTAGACTACGGTATTTGATTCGCCAAATACACCAACACCAACTTGTGAAGAAAATTAATTTCTTGCTCGTACCAAAGATAAATGAAATAATAGCATTGAATTCAAACAAAGGTAAAATCATATTTAATATTGTAGATGGTGACTTTTTAACAAGGATAAAATAGTAAATTACGTCTCAAGACTCGAGTCTGAGAAATACCAAACTTTAACATTCTACAAAAGAATTCTTAGGTAGGCGCTTATCCTATCCCTGCCTTCTCTCAGGTGCTTATCCCTGTCTTCTCTTTGTATGTATGGATAATTACATATATGATTAAAATTACTGAATATATCAAACATTCATCGTTGTACAAAATCACCAGAACAACACTGGTGTTTACTACAACATTCTCAGATGTTTTTATAATTTTTACATATAATCTCAAACTCCTAGATGGATTGCCCACTAGTATAGAGCAATTTGAATATTATTTTGGTGCTATATTCCACAACAAAATTCCCAAAAATTACCCATGTTGATATTCACGCTCAACTGAGAAATATTGACCTACTAGACACATATATAACTTTATATAAAAGAATAAATATGAATTTATTCGATTAAAGTACCACAACTGTGCTTAAGTTCAAAGTCAAAAAATTATGACAAACACAATTTCATAGCTTCTACTAGATAAAAATCCAACCTCGGTTACATTAATCCTTGCTTAAAGAGACAACTAATGTGAATGAGTGAAAAGAATTCTATTTAGGGTTTTCGAAACGCTTAAAAATAAGATTTGCAACACTTATAAGTTTGTCAAAAGAATATTTTCAAACCCTAATTTGAATATTCTCAAAACCTAATTCCTCCAACGTGTGTGAATTGCTAACATGTGTGTTTTTCTTTTAAGGCAAACCTTGCACGCCTCTGAGCAAAGGCCAAGAATGAACTCTTGCTTCTTTCCAATTTTTATGTTTTACTCTTTTTCTCTCAACGTGTGAGGCTTAGCAAAAAGAGTAGAACGTAAGCATCTTGCTTCTTGACAAATTTGATAATTTACTCTTTAACCTCAACATGTGAGTAAAAAACGCTAGTTGCTTGTCCCTTGGAAAAACTTGGCGTTTTACTCCTTTCTTAACGCGACTTTCTGCGTCTCAATTACTTTACTCTGAACTTGCGCTTCTTAGCATACAAGCTCAAACCCTAATTTGACGATAGAGACTTCTTTACCTCTCTTGCCTCCAACGTGGGCCCCTTAGCTAAGTAGCTAAGCTTGCGTGATTGCTTCTAAGGAAAAACTCGTATGTCTTCACTCAGAAACCAAGCTCACGCGTCCTGCTTCATGTAAAGTTTGACGTTTTACTCTTTTACCCTCAATGTATGAGGCTTTATGCAACGAGTAAAAAATGTAAAAAGAGGAGATTATGTGTCTTGAACCCATAAACAAGAGAGTATTTTTGTTTCAATTGGCAAACTCGTGCAACTTAGCTAGTCTTTCCAACATTAAGTCTTAATGTCAGCTTATTAGGGTTTGCTTCACATACGAATTTCAGAACCCTAATTTTCTTATCAAAGGCCATGCTAGGTCTCATTTTACATGTGTCTTCGCACACATATTTTCTATGTGTGGCCTCACACATATATTTTAACGTGTGTCTTCACACACATATTTTCTATGTGTGGCCTCACACATATATTTTTATGTGTATCTTCACACACATATTTTCTATGTGTGGCCTCAAACATATATTTTCGTATGTGGCCTCACATAAAATTTCTCATGCTCAACAGCATACACTTATTTTTACGAAACAAGTATGTCAATGCAAAATTGCTTAAGTTGGGCACACTGCTCCTTATACACAAATAAATATATATTTATTTCGTCTTTAGTCTATCAAGACTCATCATTCTAGTCAAGCAAGACAGGTCATCAGACAAAAGACTAAGTAAGTCTCATTCGACTTAATAATATTAGTAGTACTCAACACTAGAAAATTTATACGGGACATCAACTGTCACAAATGGGGGGATACTCATTAGGGTTTTGGTCTGGTGGTCTACGGCATGTGGTGAAGCAGTGCACCCACTAAAGATAACTCCTGGAAAGTTCGATCAGCAGTTGAGTAGAGGAGCGGTAAGTTGAGTAACTGATTATTAATCCTTAATCGAAGTGGAGAGCAGTTGTCAACACCTTCTCCAACTTCTCCACTTCGCTACTGCTTAACAATCGACACTTTCTTCTAGAGAAGAGGTCGAGTGTTGTGATAGCTATGAAATAAATAGATTCTCAATCTATTAAACAAGAAACAAGACATGATAGAATGACAAGTCTGAAATGTGACAATTCCAAGTCTGAGTCTAATACAGAACAACACAAGTTGAAATCGATCACTCAACTCTCTCTTAAAGATCATTGTTCATAGCTATTCACATCCATTACATTCTAACAGAGTCTGATAGTCTGACCTCAACCTTCTCTTGCTTCCCTCTGATGCATGTCATAAGTGCAATAAAATTAGTGATCTTGTTTCCACTCAATTATAGAATAATATAATGGAAGTCAAGTTCGTTCCCACGAGGAGCGAGGTGCTTAAGTTTTTCAAAGTCACAAAGAGTGGTTTGTTTTAAGTTGAAAATAACTACAAAGCAATTAAAAGTTATTAAGATGCAAACAATGGAGAGAAATATGATCGAGGAATTTTTCTTCGTTACTAAACAATCATTGAATTAGTATACTCATCTATTATTCATTCATCATAGATTATCACAAACCATAGAACAGTAGGTACGCTTAGCTATCCCAAAAACTCCTTTTATCACCAGATAATAGATACACTTAGTCAACGGATTTTATTCGGCTGAGCCACCTTGAGGTTCGCTTATAAGATGTAAATGAATAGAATGCTTTAAGGTTTGTGAATTTAGGTTTTATCCTAGTAGTTAAACTCAGTACGCTCGGTCCAACTTCTAGTATTGTTTTTACACGCGATTACTCCATAGAATTCCTTTGTAAGTTCTCTACTTAGGTAAGATGTTATAATACAATTACGGATAACCCAACTCTTACTAGTTTTAGATTAATTAACAAATAAATTTAGTTGGCCACCTAAACAATCTATCAATCAAGCATGAATATTCATATTAGTAAAACAAACGATAATCATGTGAAGAACATAGAAATAGATTCATATATAATAACTCAAATCATGTCTAAAACTTAGAATTCATCCTCGATCAATTAGGTTTTTAGCTACTCGTGGTTGTAGAAGTATCCATATTATACATATAAGAAAGTATATAAGAAATCGTTACGATAATGGAACGCTCTGAAACTCTAGCTTTCTCCTCTTGTGTTGTTCTCTCCCTCAAGACTTGCTAAGTAGTGTAAAAGTGTGTCAAAAGGTGTCTTATTCATGTCTTGGGAGTAATACTATATAATGCTCTTGATATCTAGGGCTTATAATCCTTCCGGGCTCATATTCTCCCCAAAATAGAGTCAAAAACGTATTAAAAACGTCACAGAACAGTGTCAAGTTCGGATACTAATGTGTATGGAATACTGGTCGAACCTGACAACCTATTTTTGCTCCGTATAAGTGTCAGGTTTGGCTACTAATAGAATTTGACTTAGTGGACGAACTTCTCTATGTAGACTCATCGAAAATATGGATTTTCAGCTCCAGGTTCGGCTAGTATTGGTTATATAGATTTCCGGCCGAACCCCTCTCTATAGACTAAAATATTTCAAACTAATTTTGCCCATGACTTCTTCGTCCGATGTCGGAATGACCTCATTCTTTTTGCGTTAGTTTTTTCTTCCGATTCTCTTCAAGATAAAGGTGAATAATTCTGGGTTTGGAAAACTTCCAAGTGGTCTTCATTTGTTGGCTCCATTTCCTTAGCACTTTTGTAGCAATTTCCTTGATTTCAGATGATTCACCTAATATAAGACATAAGATAGAAAACAAACGTAATAACAAGTAATATGCAAGAATTATATAAAATAATAGTATGAATTTGACACTAAAACCATGTTGAATTATACACTTATCAAATTCCCCCACACTTAGCTTTTGATAGTCCTCGAGCAAACTACTATCTAAACTAAATACAACAACTCCATTTAGTCGAGGATACGATTACACTTAGCATGTGTAACAAGTCTTTAAACCTCTAGGTGTCCCTAGTGGACGAGTTATAGTTCCGTGAGGATTTACAAGAGGTATACCCACAAAACTTACTCCAACTTCTAAACGTTTCAAAGCACATACATCCAAAGAGCTACGAAGACATAAAGTTTCCGCACACTAACAATAAGATATCGGAAGTATAAAAAAACATTATTCTCATGCTTAACTCTTGAGTTAGGAGAAAACCACCATATAAAAGAATCCATCCTCAAGAGCGATCGAATGATTTCTGTCTCACCAATACGATTTTATGAAATTTACACTCAAAAGACGCATTTTATGGTTCTCATGTGTGCAGGAAGGAGTAAAGATAGAAATCCTGGACACTTTGAATGGTGCGAAGGAAAAGGAACCTTCCGAATTATATGAAGATGTTATCCCATAGAAACGTGGGACGAAAAATAACCATTTTTTTCATTTTTCTGATGATCTCTAAGAAAGGAAATCAACCATTATGCGAGGATAGGAACTCTTACTTACCTCATCACCCAATCTACAGTCAACACCTCTCTCGCAACATCCAATAAAAACGTCTTCAGTCTTCAACTGTTGATGATGAACTCTTGAACTTGATAGAACTTTGACAATTGTAACTCTTCTCCTCAATTCTTTGTCGTTTGAAACCTCTTTATAGATTTCTTCTTCCCCACGGCCTTATTGAATGAATACAATAACAAATATACACTAAAAAACTGAAAAACTTTTTTTTTCTTTTTTTTCTTTTTTTTTTTGATTTTTTTTATTATGTTCAAAATGATGAAATTTTTATAGACGTGGGTTAAGAACTTTACCATTTGATTCTTCACAACTTGTATTGTATCGATATCATGAACTTCACTAACTCACATCTTTGATTTCTTTCGCTTTTGTACATAATTCTTCAACATGTATATATCTGCTCTTTGTATTGTTGCTTCACTTGAATATGAAATTTGCTCTTTGTTGTATTGTTGCTTGTAAACCTTGAACGTCTTCAACTTTCCTTCAAATTTTTAATGCTCCGTTTGTTGATGATAATGGTGTTTCTATGGACCTGTTATTGTCGAGAGAGTGAATGGTGCCAACTGCAAACAAGACTACGAGATAGAGTTAGCAATTCTGATGACACCCTCATGATTGACAGAAATAGCATTCAAGAGATCAAAATGTAGTGCTGAAATTGGTGCGAAGTTGGATAGCTCATTATTCTACCCGGAATTTGCTTAGTTGAAACACTTTAAACGGATAATTTAGACATGTACAAAGAATTGAAGGTTTAGTGCCTCACTCATGGGTATTGAATGATCAGCTTCTTAATATTGTTTCTCTACTGACGATTTAAGTCCCTTTTTGTCAGCTCTAGCCTCTCAACAACTAAGCAACCCGAAAATAGATCTCTAATACTTCTAAGTTCAATTGTTTCGATGAGAAATCTGTATGTAATCTTAGGTAGAAGTATACAAAGTATCTCTGAAATATCTAAAAGTTGGAGGTTTTCATGTAAATATGTACAAAAAGTTCAAAAATTCTAACTACAAAAGCAAATACTAAAAATCTATATGCTTAACCACTCCGACACACTTAAAATTTACATTTTTCTCAGTGTAAATTGACTCTTCCAATGTAAAATAAGGATGGGAAATTCCTAATATGATATGCAAAACTAATAAAAATCAAAAGATGAAGATAGAAATACAAAACCAATGGGTTGCCTCCCATGCAGCGCTTGGTTTAAAGTCATCAGCCCGACTTTCTACTCGCCCGTATTACTCCTCCAGAGGGATCAAATCTTCAAGTCTAATCACGTCCACATTTTATATAGGGAAGTTTTCGTAATAAGGCTTCAATCTATGGCCGTTGACTTTGGAAATTATTCCTGTTTTTGTACTAGTAATCTCAACTGCACGATGAGAAAAAACATTAGTAACGACAAATGGTCCAACCATTCGGACCTTAGCTTACCAGGAAATAAACGAAGACGAGAAATCATCTTGTTGTGAAAAATATTAGTCTTCTCTTTGTATATACGAGAACTCTCGTAAGTATCGTTAAGTATCTCCTCTAGCTCGCTAAGTTGTAACTTCCTATGTTTCCCCGCATTGTCATAATCCATGTTGCACATCTTTATCGCCCAAAAATCCTTGTGCTCAAGTTCAACCAGAAGATGACAAGATTTTCCATAAACCAATCGATAAAGAGACATACCAATCGGTGTTTTGTATGCCATTCTATACGTCCATAACGCATCATTAAGCCTAAATCTCCAATCTTTCCGTGTAGTGTTAACGATTTTCTCCAAGATGGACTTGACCTCACGATTTGAAATTTCAGCTTGCCCACTAGGTTGTGGGTGATACGGCGTACCGACCTTGTGAGTTATGTTATACTTCTTGAGGAGAGCATGGAAGGATTTTAGAAAGTGTGAGCCTCCATCACTGATAACCACACATTGTGTACCATGTCTAATGAAAATATATTCCCTAACAAACTCACAAGCAACTTGAGAATCATTAGTAGGGGTGGCTTTAGGTTCCACCCATTTCGAAATATAATCCACAGCAAGAAGTATATAAAATTTTCCATTTGAATTGACAAAATGGCCCATAAAATCAATTCCCCACACATCAAAAATATCTACGGCAAGAATTGGTGTCAGTGGAATTTGATTTCGAGCACCTAAATTGCTCGTTCGTTAACATCTATCACAAGATTTATAAAAAAATATATGTATCATCAAATAAAGTGGGCAAATAAATGCCACTTTCAAGGACTTTGAGAGCGGTACGTTTAGAACCAAATTGACCACCATATGCATAAGAAATACAAAAGGAAAGATGGATAGAAATTCAGAGTTAGGTGCGCACCTGTGGATAATTTGATCAAAACCGTATTTCCATAAGTAGAGCTCATCCCACACATACTGATTGGCTATCTTTTTAAGCTTAAGATTTTTGAAAATTAGACATTGTACTAGGTACTTTCCTTGTAACCAAGTAGTTCACTATATCAGCGTACCAAGGTGTTGAAGCATCGATTGAGAAAAGTTGATCATCCGGAAAATGATCCTGTAAGAGAAGTTTTTCTTCAGAAACAAAAAGTCTACTAAGATGATCTAAAACTGTATTATCAACACTTTTCTTGTCTCTAATTTTAATATAAAATTCTTGCAATAACAGTAACCATCATATAATCCTTGGCTTAACTTCTTTCTTCTTGAGTATGTATCTAAGTGTTGCGTGAACAGAATATACAACCACTGTACACACCAAATATGATCTAAATTTTTCTAGTGCAAAAACTATAGGCAACAACTCTTTCTCCGTGATAGAATAGTTTATTTGTGTATCGTTTAGGGTCCTAGATGCATAGTAAATTACGTGGGACAATTTTTCCACCTTTTGACCCAAAACGGCTCCAACTGCATAGTCACTCGCATCACACATCAACTCAAACGGTAATCTCCAATCGGGTGACTTGATAATTGGTGCAGTTGTCAACAATTCTTTCAATCTGTCAAAGGCATCCTTGCACTCCTGGTCGAAGTTGAAGGTAGCCTCTTTTTGCAACAATTTTCACATCGGCATTGAGATTTTGGAGAAATCCTTGATAAACCTCCTGTAAAAACCTGCATGACCAAGATTTGAACGAATTTCCCTCACCGAAGTGGGGTATTATAGTTTCTTATTAGGTTTATCTTTGCTTTTTCTACTTCGAGCGCTCGAGAGGACACAATGTGACCGAGCACTATACCATGGTTTACTATAAAGTGACATTTCTCCCAGTTAAGAACAAGATTAGTGTCTATGCATCTTTTAAGCACAAGTTCAAGATTTTCTAAGCAAATATCAAATGAATCTCCATAAACACTAAAATCATCCATAAATACCTCAATGATGCATTCCACATAATCAGAAAATATACTAACCATACACCTCTGAAAAGTGGCAGGCGCATTGCAAAGACGAAACGACATCCTTCTATATGCGGATGTACCAAAAGGAAAAGTAAAAGTAGTCTTCTCTTGATCCTCCGGTGCAATAACAATCTGATTGTAGCCCGAATACCTGTCTAAAAAAAAATAATGAGAATGTCCCGACAACCTTTCTAACATATGACCAATGAAAGGCAAAGGAAAGTGATCCTTTCGGGTAACAAAATTAAGCTTTATGTAGTCTATGCATACTCTCTATCCTGTCTGAAATCATGTAGGAACAAGTTCGTCATCTTGATTTCTTAGAACAGTGACACCAGACTTCTTTGGTATAACTTGTACAGGATTAACTCATTTGTTGTCATAAATTGGGTAAATCACCCCCACACTTAGCAATTTGAGGATCTCTTTCTTCACGACCTCCATCATTGGGGGGTAAGCCTACGCTGAGCATCACGTACTGGATTGGCATCGTCTTCCATTAGGATTCTATGCATGCACATTGATGGACTAATGCCTTTGATATTAGCAATCGTCCACCCAATGTCCATTTTATGCTCTTTCAGAACCCTAAGTAGACGTTCTTCTTGTATGTCAGTGAGGTTCTTTGCAATGATCACCGGAAGATCTTCTTTATCGCCCAAGTAAGCATGCTTTAAGTGATCGATAAGAGGATTCAATTCTAGTTTAAGTGCCTGCATAATAGAAGGTAAAGGAACCTCATCAGTTACAGGTAAGGAAATATAAGAAATATTACCCGTTTGAGCGTCTTGTAATGTCGTTAAGGCACCACACATATCCAATAACTCTTTGGATAATTCAACGTCCAAGTTTGGATCCCATGAATGTCCAATTCAATGCTATTACGCAACACGACTCCAAGTTCATCTTCACTGCTCAAATCAAACATTTGTTGTGCTAGCGAACCAATAACATCGATAGAGAAAGGGGAGTTAACATAACTAGGATAACGTATGGATTCAAATATGTTGATACGAATGATATCCTTATCAAATTCCATAGTGAGTATACCACTATCATCATCAATCTTCGTCTCTGCAGTTTTCATAAACACTCTCCCAAATAATAACGAAGTAGATGAACTATTTTCTTCATTCCGCATATCCACAATATATAAATCAACCAAAAATATTAACTCATTCACTTGAACTAACACGTCCTCCACGAGTCCCTTAGGATATATATTGGACTTGTTTGCTAATTGAATGGTAATCCTTGTCTCTTTTAGAAGTCCAAGATTCAAAGAATCATAAATATCGGCTGACATAACACTTATAGATACTCCCAAATCAAGTAAAGCACGCTCAAACCTTTTAGTACCAATATTAATTGGCACCGTAAAGCCTCCAGGATCCGTACACTTTGCAGGCATCTTCTTCAAAAACATAGTCTTAGCACTCTCGCCCACCTTAGTGAATTCATTAGGAATCAACCTATCCTTTTTTGTACACAAATTCTCTAAAAAATTGGCATATCTAGGCATAGTCTCGATGACTTCAATAAATGGGATGTTGATTTGCACCTTCTTGAAAATATCCATGATCCGCTTATCTTGATCTTCTTTCTTGGACTTGGCAAAACGACTAGGAAAAGGAAGTGGTGTGGTAAAGGTAGGAACCGTGTCCTTCGGTTGGCCGGTTGATATTGGATTTTCCTTTGGCATGGTTTCTTCCTTTACTTCCTTTTCTAAGTTACCACTAACCTTCTCTTGTTGTTGTGGTTCTTCAACTTGCCTTCCACTTCTTAAGGTCACTGCATTAATGTGTTCTCTCGGATTCAGAAAGGGTTGTGATGATAAATTTGTTGATGCTTGTTCCTTGAGTAGATTTATATAAGTTTCCAATTGACCCACTTGAGTCTGCAAGTCCTTAATGGTTGAGTCGGTTTTCAACTGATTCTGATCATCTTTTTGTTGACTTTGTTGAAGCATAGAAGTCATACCTTGCATGCTCTGTATCATAGCGTTGAACTTGTCATCAATGGATGAACCTTGCTCCTTAGCTTGTGGTGGTTCCTGAAATTATTATTGTTGTGGTTGAAAACAAACTTGTCTCCCATAAGTTGGCATAGGAGCTGCAGCTTGCTTGTTCGCATAGCCAAAATTTGGGTGATCTTTCCAACCAGGATTATAGGTATTAGATTAGGGATCATACCTTGGCCTTGGATTAGGGAATAAATCATTAACCTCGGCCTCCTCTTTGTATGGTGGAGCGACTACATAAGCTATACGATGAATTGTCTTTTCAATGGTACTCAACCGATTCTCTGTATTTGAAGACTCTCCTATCTCACTAACTCTTCTGATATTTGAGTCGTTTATTGTATAAAATTATTGAGCATTCGGATCCATAATCCCAATCAAACTAGTTGCCTGTGAGATTGTCTTTCCAGTAAGTGAACCACCTGCGGATACATCAATCAAATTCCTCTTCTATGGAAGTAATCCTTCATAGAAATATCGAGTGATGAGAGTTGAAGATATGTTGTGGTGAGGGAAAACTTGCCAATTAGCTTTTGTACCTCTCCCAATATTCATAAAGAGATTCCCCAGTAATCTGTAAAATACCACCAATCTCTTTACGAACAGGCCGCCTTAGAAGCAGGAAAATACTTCTCTAGAAATAGTTTTTTCATCTCAGTCCATGTTGAAACACTCCGTGGAGAAAGGTAATACAACCACTCTTCTGCTAGATCTATTAAAGAAAATGGGAAAGCTTGCAGCATAGCCTTATCATTGTCTTTGGTACCTTTCCTAAGACTTGTCATCTTGTGCTGGTAACAAAGCAATTAAGAGTTATTAAGATGCAAGCAATGGAGAGAAATATGATCGATGAATCCTTCTTCGTTATTAAAAAATCATTGAATTAGTATGCTCATTTATTATTATTCACTCATCATAGATTATCACCAACCGTAGAATAGCAGGTACGTTTAGTTATTCCCAAAAATCCTTTTATTGCCGGATAACAGGTACGCTTAGTCACCGGATTCTATTCGAATGAGCCACCTTGAGGTTCGCTTACAAGATGTCACTTAATAGAATGCTTTAAGGTTTGTGAATTAAGGTTTGATCCTAGTAGTTAAACTCAGTACGCTCGGTCCACAGAATCCCTCTGTAAGGTTTAATTCTAGTGTTATTTTTACACGCGATTGCTCCACAGAATCCATCTGTAAGGTCTCACGTTCTCTACTTAAGTAAAATTTTATGATACAATTACGGATACCCCAACTCTTACTAGTTTTAGATTAATTAACAAATCAATTTAGTTGGCCACCTAAACAATCTATCAATCAAGCATGAGCATTCATATTAGTAAAACAAACGATAATCATGTGAAGAACTTCAAAATAGATTCATATATAATAACTCAAATCATGTATAGAACTTAGAATTCATCCTCAATCAATTATATTTTTAGCTACTCATGGATGTAGAAGCATCCATGTTATACATATAAGAAAGTAGATAAGAAATCGTAATAATAATGGAACCGCTCTGAAACCCTAGCTTTTCTCCTTTTATGTGTTCTCTCCTTAATATAAAAGTGTGTCAAAAGGTGTCTTCTTCATGTCTTGGGAGTCTTCTTATATAACGCTCTTTATATATAGGGCTTAGAATCCTTCCGGGCCCATGTTCTCCCCAAAATAGAGTCAAAACGTATTAAAAACGTCACAAAACAGTGTCAAGTTCGGTTACTAATGTGTATGGAATATTGGTCGAACCTGACAACCTATTTTTGCTGTATGAGTGTCAGGTTTGGCAACTAATGGAATTTGACTTAGTGGCCGAACTTCTCTCTGTAGACTCATCGAAAAACTTGATTTTCAGGTCCAGGTTCGGCTACTATTGGTTATATGGATTTCTGGCCGAACCCCTCTTTGTAAAATCAAATATTTCAAACTTGTTTTTCCCATAACTTTTCTGTTTGATGTCGCAATGATCTCATTCCTTTTGCGTTGGCTTTTTCTTCCGTTTCTATTCAAGATAGAGTTGAAGAATTCTGGTTTTGGACAAATTCCAAGTGGTCTTCTTTTGTTGACTCTATTTCCTTAGAACTTTTTTAGTAATTTCCTTGATTTCAGATGATTCACCTAATATAAGACATAAGATAGAAAAAAAACGTAATAAAAAGTAATATGCCAGAACTATAGCAAATATTAGTAAGGGTTTGACGCTAAAACCATATCAATTATGCACTTATCAAATTCCCCCACATTTAGCTTTTGCTAGACCACGAGCAAACTACTAACTAAACTAAATACAACAACTCCATTTCGTCGAGGATACGATTACACTTAGCATGTGTAACAAGTCTTTAAACCTCTAGGTATCCCTAGTGGACGAGTTATAGTTTTGTGAGGGTTTACAAGAGGTATACCCACAAAACCTACTCCAACTTCCAAACTTTCCAAAGCATATGCATCCAAAGAGCTACGAAGACATAAATTTTCTGCACACTAACAATAAGAAGTTAGAAGTATAAAGAACATTATTCTCATGCTTAACTCTTGATTTAGGAGAAAACCACCATATAAAAGAATGCATCCTCAAGAGCGATCGAATGATTTCTTCCTCACCAATAGGATTTTATGAAATTTACACTCAAAAGACGTATTTTATGGTTCTCATGTGTGCAGGAAGGAGTAAAGATAGAAATCCTAGACACGTTGAATGGTATGAAGGAAAAGGAACCTTCAAAATTATATGAAGATGTTATCCCATAGAAACGTGGGACGAAAAATAACCCTTTTTTCATTTTTCTGATGATGTCTAAGAAAGGAAATCAACTATTATGAGGATAAAAACTCTTACTTACCTTATCATCCAATCTACAGTCAAAAACACTCTCTCAGCATCCAATAGAAACGTATTTAGTCTTCAACTGTTAATGATGAACTCTTGAAATCCATAGAACTTTGAAATTGTAACTCTTCTCCTCAATTCCTTGTTGTTTGAAACTTCTTTATAGATTTTTTCTTCCCACGGCCTTATTGAATGAATACAAGAAAATATATACACTAAAGAACTAATAAACATTTTTTTTTCTTTTTTTTTTCTATCTTTTTTCGATTTTTTTTTATTAACTTCAAAATACAAACTGAAAAATAAATAAAATGATGAAACTTTTATAGTTGTGGGATAAGAACCTTACCATTTGATTCTTCACAACTTGTATTGTCTCGATATCATGAACTTCACTAACTCACATCTTTTGATTTCTTTCGCTTTTGTACATAAGTCTTCAACATGTATATATAATTATGCTCTTTGTATTGTTGCTTCACTTGAATATGAAATTTGCTCTTTGTTGTATTGTTGCTTGTAAACCTTGAACGTCTTCAACTTTCCTTCAAATTTGTAATGCTCCGCTTGTTGATGATAATGGTGTTTCTATGGACCTGTTATTGTCGAGAGAGTGAATGGTGCCAACTGCAAACAAGACTACGAGATAGAGTTAGCAATTCTGATGACACCCTCATGATTGATAGAAATAGCACTCAAGAGATCAAAAAGTAGTGCTGAAATTGGTGCGAAGTCAGATAGCTCATTATTCTACCCGGAATTTGCTCAGTTGAAACACTTTAAACGGATAATTTAGACATGTACAAAGAATTGAAGGTTTAGTGCCTCACTCATGGGTATTGAATGATCAACTTCTTAATATTGTATTCTCTACTGACGATTTAAGTCCCTTTTTGTCAGCTCTAGCCTCTCAACAACTAAGCAACCCGAAAATAGATCTCTAATACTTCTAAGTTCAATTGTTTCGATGAAATATCTGTATGTAATCTTAGGTAGAAGTATACAAAGTATCTCTAAAATATCTAAAAGTTGGAGGTTTTCATGTAAATATGTACAAAAAGTTCAAAAATTCTACCTACAAAAGCAAATACTAAAAATCTATATGCTTAACCACTCCCCCACACTTAAAATTTACATTTTCCTCAATGTAAATTGAATCTACCAATGTAAAATAAGGATGGGAAATTCCTAATATGATATGCAAAATTAATAAAAATCAAAAGATGAAGATAGAAATAAAAAACTAATGGGTATCCTCCCATGCAGCGGTGGGTTTAAAGTCGTCATCCCGACTCTCTATTCGCCAGTATTACTCCTCCAGAGGGAGCAAATCTTCAAGTCTAATCACGTCCACATTCTCTATAGGGAAATTTTCGTAATAAGGCTTCAATATATAGCCGTTGACTTTGGAAATTATTCCTGTTTTTGGTACTAGTAATCTCAACTGCACCATGAGAAAAAACATTAGTAACGACAAATGGTCCAACCCATCTGGACCTTAGCTTACAAGGAAATAAACGAAGACGAGTATTAAAAAAAAGGAATTTTTGTCCCACAACAAATTTTTTCCGAGAAATCATCTTGTCTGAAAAAGCTTAGTCTTCTCTTTGTATATACGAGAACTCTCGTAAGCATCATTAGATATCTCCTATAGATCGCTAAGTTGTAATTTCCTATGTTTCCCTGGATTGTCATAATCCATGTGGCACATCTTTATCACCCAAAAAGATTTTTGCTCAAGTTCAACCAGAAGACGAAAAGATTTTCCATAAACCAATCGATATGGAGAATACCAATCGGTGTTTTGTACGCTATGGATTTCCGGCCGAACTCCTCTCTGTAGACTGAAATATTTCAAACTTGTTTTGCCCATAACTTCTTCGTCCAATGTCGGAATAACCTTATTCTTTTTGTGTTGGATTTTTATTCCGATTTTCTTCAAGATAAAGGTGAAGAATTATGGGTTTGAAAAACTTCCTAGTGGTCTTCATTTGTTGACTCCATTTCCTTAGCACTTTTGTATCAATTTCCTTGATTTCGGATGATTCACCTAATATAAGACATAAGACAGAAAACAAACGTAATAACAAGTTATGTAAAAGAATTATAGCAAATATTAGTATGGATTTGACACTAAACCATGTGAATTATGCACTTATCAAATCCCCCCACACTTAGCTTTTGCAAGTCCTCGAGCAAACTACTATCTAAACTAAATACAACAACTTCATTTCGTCGAGGATACGGTTACACTTAGCATGTGTAACAAGTCTTTAAGCCCATAGGTGTCCCTAGTGGACGAGTTATAGTCTCGTGAGGGTTTACAAGAGGTATACCCACAAAACCTACTCCAACTTCCAAATGTTCCAAAGCACATGCATCAAAAGAGCTACGAAAACATAAAGTTTCTGCACACTAACAATAAGATGTTGGAAGTATAAAGAACATAATTCTCATGCTTAACTGTTGAGTTAGGAGATAACCACCATATAAAAGAATCCAGCCTCAAGAGAGATCGGTTGATTTCTACCTCACCAATAGGATTTTATGAAATTTACACTCAAATGACGCATTTTATGGTTCTCATGTGTGGAGGAAGGATTAAAGATAGAAATCCTGCACATGTTGAATGGTGGGAAGGAAAACGAACCTTCTGAATTATATGAAGATGTTATACCATAGAAACATGGGACGAAAAAAATAACCCTTTTTTCATTTTTATAATGATCTCTTAGAAAGTAAATCAACCATTATGCGAGGATGGGAACTCTTACTTACCTTATCACCATATCTACAGTCAACACCACTCTCGCAGCATCCAATAGAAACATCTTTGGTCTTCAACTGTTGACGATGAACTCTTGAACTTCATAAAACTTTGACAATTGTAACTCTTCTCCTCAATTCCTTGTTGTTTAAAACTTCTTTATAGATTTCTTCTTCCCCACGGTCTTATTGAATGAATACAAAAAAATATATACATTAAAGAACTAATAAACATTTTTTTTTCTTTTTTTTCTATCTTTTTTCGAATTTTTTTTATTAACTTCAAAATTCAAACTGAAAAATAAATAAAATGATGAAACTGTTATAGTTGTGGGATAAGAACCTTACCATTTGATTCTTCACAACTTGTATTGTCTCGATATCATGAACTTCACTAACTCACATCTTTTGATTTCTTTCGCTTTTGTACATAAGTCTTCAACATGTATATATAATTATGCTCTTTGTATTGTTGCTTCAGTTGAATATGAAATTTGCTCTTTGTTGTATTGTTGCTTGTAAACCTTGAACATCTTCAACTTTCCTTCAAATTTGTAATGCTCCGCTTGTTGATGATAATGGTGTTTCTATGGACCTGTTATTGTCGAGAGAGTGAATGGTGCCAACTGCAAACAAGACTACGAGATAGAGTTAGCAATTCTGATGACACCCTCATGATTGATACAAATAGCACTCAAGAGATCAAAATGTAGTGATGAAATTGGTGTGGATAGCTCATTATTCTACACGGAATTTGCTCAGTTGAAACACTTTAAACGGATAATTTAGACATGTACAAATAATTGAAGGTTTAGTGCCTCGCTCATGGGTATTGAATGATCAACTTCTTAATATTGTATTCTCTACTGACGATTTAAGTCATTTTTTGTCAGCTCTAGCCTCTCAACAACTAAGCAACCCGAAAATAGATCTCTAATACTTCTAAGTTCAATTGTTTCGATGAAATATCCGTATGTAATCTTAGGTAGAAGTATACAAAGTATCTCTAAAATATCTAAAAGTTGGAGGTTTCCATGTAAATATGTACAAAAAGTTTAAAATTCTACCTACAAAAGCAAATACTAAAAATCTATATGCTTAACCACTCCCTCACACTTAAAATTTACATTTTCCTCAATGTAAATTGACTCTTCCAATGTAAAATAAGGATGGGAAATTCCTAATATGATATGCAAAACTAATAAAAATCAAAATATGAAGATAGAAATATGAAACCAATGGGTTGCCTCCCATGCATCGTTTGGTTTAAAGCCGTCATCCTGACCCTCTATTCGCCGTATTACTCCTCCAGAGGGAGCAAATCTTCAAGTCTAATCACGTCCATATTCTCTGTAGGGAAGTTTTCGTAATAAGGCTTCAATATATGGCCGTTGACTTTGGAAATTATTCCTTTTTTTATACTAGTAATCTCAACTGCACCATGAGAAAAAACATTAGTAACGACAAATTGTCCAACCCATATGGACCTTAGCTTACAAGGAAATAAACGAAGACGAATATTAAATAAAAGAAATTTTTGTCCCACAATAATTTTTTTTCGAGAAATCATCTTGTCGTGAAAAAGCTTAGTCTTCTCTTTCTATATACGAGAACTCTCGTAAGCATCGTTACGTATCTCTTTTATCTCGCTAAGTTGTAACTCCCTATGTTTCCCCGCATTGTCATAATCCATGTTGCACAACTTTATCGCCCAAAAAGCTTTGTGCTCAAGTTCAACCAGAAGATGACAAGATTTTCCATAAACCAATCGATATGGAGACATACCAATCGGTGTTTTGTACGCCGTTCTATATGGATTTCCGGCCGAACCCCTCTCTGTAGACTCAAATATTTCAAACTTGTTTTGCCCATAACTTCTTCATCCGATGTCAGAATGACCTCATTATTTTTGTGTTGGCTTCGTCTTTCGATTATCTTCAAGATAAAGGTAAAGAATTCTGGGTTTGTACAACTTCCAATTGGTCTTCATTTGTTGACTCCATTTCCTTAGCACTTTTCTATCAATTTCCTTGATTTCAGATGATTCACCTAATATAAGACATAAGATAGAAAACAAACGTAATAACAAGTAATATGTAAGAATTATAGCAAATATTAGTATGGATTTGACACTAAAACCATGTGAATTATGCGTTTATCACCCTCCTTAAGATCAACCATTCTCCTTTTCCATTGTGACTGAAACAAGACTGGAACGACCATTGATTGGCTTAGGCCAGGATTGTACAGATTGACCTCTTGAATCTAAAGAAAGTACTTCAACAGTACAAATATTTAAGGATTGACAAATTATCACCTGCTCACCCCACTTTTTCCTAAATTACCCTTCATTTAGTTTTTCCCTACAAACATTTTAGCGACCACAGTGTGAGATCAATCTCTCATTTGAAAATCCAATTTCTCAATTTTTATTAGTTTCATAAGCGGATGATTTTAGGTCAGGTTCATTAACTAACTCTAAAAACTAATTCTTCTACTACAGCGCTGGTGCTCTTGATGTAAGAGACTCTTGCCTAGACTCAGCTAATCGACTACACTTACACCTGCTTTGATGGAGAGAGCCAGACCTGCTACGAATGTAGAAGCCTAAGACTTGTGATAAAAAATGACTCACAAGTAAGTCATACAACATTCAACCATCTTTGGGTATTGTAACCGAAGGAGTACACAAAACCCTCTCACCGTCAAAAGCTTCACCACCTCTGCTGAACATGTTAACCAAATTTTCCAAACTCTCATGGAGCACATGTGTGAACTTCTGTACTTCTCGAAGGCATAACCATCATCTCTGTCAAAATACTGAAAGCTACAATAGTCACTCGAAATGAAGCCATCTACTCTCCAATGATGATCAAAGACCCTGAAGGGAAATTAATAGAAGCAAAAGGTTATATCATCCTTGGGATAACAATAGGGAAAGCTCAGACAAAAGACAAGTTCTATATCACTAATGAAAATCTGGGCTATGACATGGTGTTGGGATGTTCATGGCTCCATACTAACCAGGTTACAATTCCCACGATAATTGCAGTGACATTTCTACATCTACAGAGAGATATTAAGCAACCAGTGAGACTAGGTGAACTTCCATTACACCTAGAATATTTGATGGCAATGAAGTAGGAATCTGCAGAGGATATTGTCTCGCATGTCCAGAGATACCACACTCAAGTTGGTCTTACTAGACACACTCTCTGCCTCTGAACAAGCTTCACTCCTCACATACTTAGGGACTTGGCATTGGACATCATATTTAAGACTTTTAATCGTAAAAGATGTGTAATTACCATCTCCATTCAAGGGAACCCCTGTTTTTATCTTTTGAAGAAGATTCGTTTTGTTTCTTCTGTATCTACAGAGAACACAAGATTGAAGATGAGCATTGTAAAACATCTTACACTTAATCACAAATGGATTGCCTATCTAGAAAAATAGTATCTAATACAAATGTCTCCTCAGCAGATCGACTACCTATGAGGTGCAGAGCCATCCATGTATACTCTCTATCTCAAACTGCTTAACAGCCTCGACGCCGGCACCGACTTTGAATCCAAATTCCATCCAAGTTCTTGCTCTAGACACAGCGCCCGTCAAATCATATCATATATATTCTAGTGGTAGACTCCAAGTGAGCTAAACTTGGGGACTGATCATTGACACGAAGCTTCCCTTCCCCAACATATTAGAAGATCCACCATCTCTGAAAGAGTGGTTATTCGAAGAATCATATTGTTGATGAAAGTTCGAATGAAGCTCATTCACTCCCTGAAGACTCAACGCAGTCATCAATTTTTATATCAGAGTCAACTAGATCATTAAGTTTAACAACATACGAATTTCCAATTCAATTAGGCTATTGTTTCCGGACACACATGCTTCATATTTCCGATCAACTTGGATAGCCACAAAGATTCTAACATGCCATTGTTGTCAAAAAAAGCCACCACCTCACCTCTGATCAACATACAACACGGTCTGATCCTCTGCTTCGTTCGCTATCAGCTATTGTCGTCACTTGATGCTTGTCCACTTATTTTCTGCTGAGGACGTTACCCACTTGAAATCTTCAGGCGTTACTTAGATTATTATTGTCCATCTTCCCCAATCGTCCTCCAGCGATAAATGTTACCAATGGGGAGTACAATGCGACATCCAAGCTTCATCTTTCATCACACAATAGTTTAATGGGGCATCAAGAGAAGGATACTCATATATATGCAAGATTCAGTTCTCACCTGTAATATGGATGTTCGACTTGTTCTTGGTAATGGAGTTGAAAGCTTAATATCAACTTCAATATCAAAATATGAATACTCATGAGCGGAGGACTGTCTGTCTCCTTTAATTGCTTCTATGAGATTAACATCGATTAATTTACCCCTATCAACATTGGTTGCTCACCTTGGCTCGACGCCTCTACACCTGCATTGCCAGTCTTGGGGGTAAAAACACATAAAGTCGATAATGAAGCACACCCAAGATGGATTTTTGTCTACATCAAGAAAACTATTAGGATTCATCACCAGCCTTTGCGTACTTTTTCTTCCACCTTGCTGCTACCAGTTATAACTCGAGTCATCATCTCATATTCACTGGTGTTCCGTATTTTGTCTACAACTACCTGCTACTGCTTTCAACTCCTTAAATCATCAACTCCATAAAAAAGTCAGTCTTCATCGAATTCGAGTTCTTGGACGCCTCCAAGTGGTATACCCAAGCTATTACATACTTAGTCTCCTAACTCTGCAAAACATACTTATGGGTAAGGAATGGGGCAATGCGTCCTTCACGAGAGTTGTTCGTACATGTTTGCTACAAATACTAAAAGGGTGCGTCAATCAAATACCCGAGCTAAGAGATATGGCTCTTACATTAGAGTCCATAGAATCTGAAATTTTACATGAGATTACTAATCACGGATGTTCAAGCATGATTGACCGACCTATCAAACCCCAAATTAATTGATTTTTACTTCATATGATAACTTAGTATCTTTTCTTCAAAATTTTGGTTCGAACGCATCAATCCGAGTTTGTATGAGGATTTTATGGCCTTTTTCATGGAAACTATACATGTCTGAATTTTCAGACGAGGAGTCTTCACAACAAGTTTCAGTTTATACAATCTTGCATCTACCTCCTCAACTTATTCGAAGACTCGTATACATAAAAATTAAGTCATGATGGAGAATGAAACTCAATATACTTTCTCCATAAGATGCAACATTACTTATCCATGGTCGTCGCTTACATGTGAACCAAATCAGTAGCATCCCTTTGTCTTGTTGACAAACACCTCTTGACCGTTCAACACTTGAGGACTTGATCTCATTGGAAAGATCAATTTAACTATAGTGACCTCAGAATCAGGTCAGTAATACTCAATGCCAGCATCGAGAATAACAAGGCATGATCAACAGAATATCTCCACACCAAGGCCGACATATAACTAAGGAACTTTATCCTTCTGCTGATCACACATAGAGTGGGGCTACATCACTGCTTCTACCTGCTTCAACAACTCTAAACTTACAATTGGAGACAAACAATGGAGTCAAAGTCGTCCTCCCAAGAGTATATGATGTTACCAAACAATGGAGTCGAATCGGCCAAATACCGTATCGGCGATATAACGTATCTCATCACGGATGAGGGACGAAACCGGTATTACCGACGAGATTTCGGCCATATTGGCCGAAATCGACTACACTGGTTGCAATACAACAACGTGACTCCGGATCTTTAAGTGCACTTCGAACTATTAGGGATGAAATACAACTTGATTTGAATTTTAATGAAAAATAAACCAATATTAAATTATATTTTGAAAAAATTTAATATATACGAAATTAATTTTTTATTAATCTAGTAACATTATTATTTTATATATTATTTAGGACCTATTAATGTTTAAGGGAACTTTTAAAATGTACTATTTTATAATTTTATTGAATTTATTATTTTAGCACTAAGGACCCGAGTCGGGATTAGGAAATTTTATTATTTTAACGATAATATTATATTATCGAGTATTATTTTAAAGAAGTTATACCGTACATACTTCCAATCCCACTTGATGACCGTCCAATGTCCAGAAAAATAAATTAAACACAAGCCATTTTTGTGAGAAGACCCCTCCAAATATTTAGGAACACGATGAGGACCCAAAACGAGATTGACGTTTAGTTAATGTTTGTCTGCTGCTAAATCTATGATCTATGGAGAGTTCGCAAAAAGTGTGCGCTTGTCGTTCTTCTAACTAGATTTTTGAGGGAAGATTTTAACACGCGCCCTCTACTGTTGAAAATGAGAAGAAATTAGACCCATATCAGATAATAGGTATTTTCAACATCATAACAAGTGAAAAAAGCTAAGGTGACCATCCTTGATATACAAAAACTCCTCCCATATTATTACTTATAAATAAAAACCATTTGAAGTTAAAATGAGGCAAAAACCCCAATTCCTTTTGTAATATTTAAATTTAGTTTTTATTACTTTTTAAAATACCACTCCTAACCTACCTTTTTAACCATCGGGTTCTTCTTCTCTTCTTTTTTCTTTCTTCCGCCTCCTCCTCCCCACCACCATCACCACCAGCAGCAACAGTAGCTCTGCCGCCACCAAACCAGTGAGAAAAGATAGATCGGTAGCAACATCACCTTCGTCTCCTCCACCAACACCTCCTTTTTTTTCTATTTTACTTTTATGTTCACTAACATCACCTGCCTCTCCTCCACCAACACCACCAACACCTCCTTCTCTTTCTATGTCTAGATTTTACATCAGCAACACCTCATCCTCCCCCATCGCCTCCTCCTCCTTATGTTTTCTCCCCCACCACTACATGTCCAGATCCTTCATCGACAATACCTCCTCCTCCTTCTTCTATCCTCTACAAGTATCACCAACACCTCCAGATCATTATCGTTGAAAATCATCGTCAAAAAATAATGATACATCATCGTTGTCGAAATTAGGGTTTTGTGTTGGACAAATGTCAAAAAAATGATGAAACCAAATTTGGTTTCATCAAATTTTACAAAAACTGAACAACGCTGAAACCAATTTTTATGTTGGTGGAATGTCAGAAAAATGATGAAACCAACAATTTTACAAAAACTAAACACCGTTGAAACCAATTTTTGTATTGGTGAAATGTCATCAAAAAGATGAAACCAAATTTGGTTTCATCAAATTTTACAAAAACTGAACAATGTTGAAACAAATATTTTGTGTTGGTGAAATATCAGAAAAATGATGAAACCAAATTTAGTTTCATCAAGTTTTACAAAAACTAAACAACGTTGAAACCAATTTTTGTGTTGATGATTTTTATCGTTGAAACCAATGTTGTTGGTGATATTGATGGTGGTGTTACTGGTTGGTAGTAGTGTTGGTTGGTGATGGTGAGTGATGCTGGTATTGGTGGTGGTGGTCGTTGGTAGTGGTGGTTGGTGGAGGTGCTGGTTGGAGGTGTCGATTGGAGGTGCTGGTTGGTGGTGGTTCTGGTGGTGGTTGGTGTTGGTTCTGGTTTCTATTGGTGGTGGTTGGTGGGCTCGTTGGTGGTGGTGGTTGGTGGTACTGCTAGTTGGTGGATGGTGGTTGTGTTGCTGCTGGTGGTGGTGCCGTTGGCGATGTTAGTGGTGATGGCGATAGTGGTAGCAGCATCATGGGTGGTGGTGGTTGCGACTATGCTGGTGGTGGTTGGTTGTGGTGCTGGTTGGTGGCGGTGGTGGTGTTGTTGGTTGGTGGTGGCGGTGGTACTGGTTGGTGGTGGTGTTGTGCTACTGGGGGTGATAGTGTTGGTTGGTGGTGGAGCGGTGTTGACAATGGTGAAAAGAGAAAAGTAATTTAATTTTTATTAGTTTTGTTTAGTTAAAACTCTTTAAATATACTGGGGTGAATTTTTTGTTTTAGTTGGGATGAGTTAAAAAAAAAAGATAATTTAAATAATTAAGATTATTTGGAATTTTTATGTTACTTTTCTTTTGATGGATTTTTAATTGATGGATAATGATACCTTTAGAGTTATAATCCATAGACTATTTCAACATAGCAAAAAGTTATTAATACCAACACCATGCATGGTTCAGAAGTCGTTAGCAATATATTCTCTGCTAATGGGTATATTGTGTAATCCACTTCAAACAACTCATCCCTTGCGAATGGATCGGTACACTTTGAAACAATTTAGCCCACATTAGCAGTCATGTTAATTAGCGAGCAGGATTTATGGGCAACAGAGTGGGTGAAGAATATTATCTCAAATCCTGATATATTGGTGGGTCAAACTTAGCTTAATTACTTAGTTTATTTTTCTGTATTTCATTTTTAGCGGATGCGTGTGAAGTGTGAACATACGAAACTAGGGAAAAAGTAAATATCAAAATAATCACAACTCACCAACTTGAGATTAGACAAAGACCCCCCAAAACATTGGTTAGCAAAACAATGTGAGGATGACATCAACAATGACATGCACCATCACAAATTTCAGACACTTATTGAAATTTGTAAGGCGTACATTATATCTGCTTGAATCTCCTTAACCTCTTAGAGAGAGATAAACTAAATGTAGCCATAAGTTTCAACAACTACTTTAGTACTACTAGTATCAATTGTACAGTGATTACTTATTAAAGAATAACTCCCATGAAGATTACTATTTCATTAGTAGTAAACTGCTAATGGGTTTGTACTCGATCCAGTGTTGACAGAAGATAGAGAGCACAACTGAATACACGCAGAAATACTTGATTCCAGAATTGCGTTTGTGCAGTTTTGTGCTCTCTTTTCTTCTGTTAACAGATATACATACATACAAACCCGTTCAACACCACCATGATCGGACAATAACACAAAAGGTAAGTAGTTCAACCACAGAACTTATGATAGGTCAGATTATCTTATTAGCGTTTATTTGGAATTATCTTCGTTTTATCAGGTATTAATTGCTATTAACTTGAATTATGCGGCGGTTTTACGGCTTTAGCATTTGATGTAGCTCCAAAACCATTTGTTTACGCAGCTTAAATATTTGGACTCATAAACGATACACACAGTCAACAAATACACAACATTAATTTTGTTATATTTGCAATATATATACCTATTAATAATTTAACTAACGAATTCCAGAGACAAGAAAGAAGTATATTAACATTTTGATAGACAAGAGTTGGTAGATGGCAGTCCTCCGACCATCTTTTCTAATCATGCCACGTAGTTATTTATTGAGATGTCATCCTGTTGATTTGATTCAGAGCAGGTTGAAGAATGTCATACAGAATCCAAACAATAGCATGAGAAACAACAACAGCGACCCTCTACTATCATCTTCCAAAGAAACGTCGGCAATCATACATTTTTGTTAGCAGATGAACTAGGAGTATTTAGAAAGTTGGATGCTGAAGCCAATCCACCAAGTCCAAGACCAAAATTCTTTTCGAGTTTCTCATTCTACTAAGTTGGTTAAGAGCTGGCTAAAGTATGTATGTTGCACAGAACTCCAAATAATAGCTGGAATTATGGGTATTAAGAGATATATTCCACGATTATCGCCTTCAGCCATATCTGCAATCTGCTGAGCGGTAAAAGCTGAATCACAAGAACTGATGGTGAAGACGATTGTGCCAGCAAGACAGCAATACCACTGGTAGTTAAAGAACTTGGTGAAGATTTTTGATTGATCGGTGGGGGTAATGGAGAGAGAAGAATGGGTTTTGTAGGACTGACTTTGTAAGATGTACTGCACCATTGCTCCCACTGATGATGGGAAGCACTAAGAAGAAATTGAATAGAAGGGTTTTTGACTTTTTTGTATTGTGAGTAATGGGGACTGGAGACGCAATATGTTTTTCTACACTGTGCACTTGAATCTTAGCCGCGTGTTTATTCACCTTACCATATTGCTCCTTATTCAAAGAACAACCACTTTGACCGTTACCCATTTACAGCTTTCTTTAAGAACAAGAGTGCAGACTAAACTTTCTTAAAAATTCACAAAGCAATGACATGATCAATCATCGAAAAGAAACAAGCGAACCCATCCAGTTGAGAATACTCAAAAAAGTAGTAGAGATGTCAATCAGATGGATAAACAATTCCAGACGAGATCATGGCTGAGTAAACTGGAAAATATCACAAGACCAAACCCTCTGTACACGAGTTAGGGTTTAGTTAACAAACTCATTCCTACAAAAACAAACAACTCATAACCTGAAGAAACCTCTGGCCGAATGCTAATATTCCAGCCCTACAACGTTATTTTTCAAAGCATACAAACTGTAACAGGGGGGTACAAAAGACTGATCCAGCATAGAAAGAAGAAACAACATACACGTTAAAAAGCGAGGTAGTGTCCCTTAAGCCGTCCCCATATCAGGGGAAGCATATGCTGTGAAGGATGGCAGTAACCATCCGTTTTTCTTTGCATGTTCTACATAGAACCAAAACTTCTCTTCTGCATTGGGTATGTCTAGAGCCAGGTCATCCAATGCATCCCTAATCCTGGTGAATCCCTTGGTCATTTGGTTGGTGGTGATCAGTCCTTCGCCAGAGCATTCCTGAAGCAGATTAAGCATCCTGTCATTCTTCTTCTCCATCGCCATTACCAGTGCCTTCTTCACAACTTCATGGTTAAAGAAGGGCATCCCAAGGTCCCGGATGCAATGGCAAGCTTCTGCCACAACACCCCCACTCTCATACTCCTCAAGAAGCTTCGTTATTTTGTCCTTAGCATCCTCCACAGCCCAGCCAGTGCCACCACCCCAGCACCTTAGGAGCCTCTCACCTGCATGGCGTGCACCTATGAGTGAACGAGCCATGTGCACAGTCTCTGCCCCGCTGCAGTTAGGTGGCAGCTTGCTGGTTATCTCCTCTAAATTCAATGGAACCAATACATCATCAATGACTGCCCTAGCCAGGAAGAGAGCAAGCTCATTTGACGCATCTAATATATCAAGTGCAGTATCTTCTGCGGTTTCAAGAAGCAGAACGAACCCACTCACGATGTCTTCACTTGAGAAGATCTCAGTATGAAGAGCAGAAAGCAGGACAGATGCCATCTCCTTCTCTCTGTTCTTCCTGTCCATCGCAAGAGTTATTAACTTCTTGAGAAAAACTGGATACAATTCTGGAGCTGCAAGCTCTTCAAGGCTATGAATGAGTTCTGGTATGTCATCTGAGTGAAAATACTCATGAATGATCGTTACAGCCTCCTCCTTGAAATGCCGCACCTTTTCAGTATCTTCACCTTTGGCATCCCCATTTTCACCAGAGGATTTGAGAAAAGAAGAATCCAACCAGCCCCCAGAGATTGCCTTCGGTACCAGAGACTCGAAGAACAAGACTTTGGCAGATGGGATGTCAAGAGAAAGATCATCAAGGGCCTCACTAAGTCGACCAAACCCTTTCACCATCTGACTGGAACTTACAAGCCCTTCCTCTGCTGCTTCCTTCAGAAGGTTCATAATTCGTGGTTCACCTGTTTGGATTTCCATGGCTAGTGTTAATGCTCGCTTCACAACCTCGTGATGGAAGAAAGGGACTCCCAAGTCCCTAATGCACCTACAAGCCTCACCAGTATCCCCACTTCCAACATATTCCCTGAGCAAAACTGATATTTTTTTCTTCACCTCCTCTACGGTGACATGGGTGCTGCCGCCCCATCGTTTCTCCACGAACTCTGCATGATGAGGAGCTGAAAGGTAGCTCTTTTCAGCAATCTGAATAACTTGGACCCCTTTGGAGGATTCTGGGAGAACCTTCTTGGCTCTGCTAAGGAAGGCTGGAGGAAGGATGTCATCCACCACTGCTCGCGCAACAAAGAGAGCGAGGATGTCAACTGCATCTAGTATGTCTACCACCAGGTCATCAGCAGCCTCAAGAAGCAGAACAAATCCTTGGCTGATATGCACTGAGCTGATTACATCTGCGTAGAGAGCTGACAGCAAAACTGAAGCCATTTCCTTTTCCTTGTCGTGTCTGTCCATGGCCATGGATACCAATCTCTTAACAAAGTATGGGTGATATTCGCTTGTGCCAAGATCTTTCAGGTCGGTGGCTGCCACTTGTACATCACCAGTGCTGAAGTATTCATCTATGAGGCCAGCAACAGCTTTCTTGTAATCATCCAAGGGATCTGAAATGGCAGAACCGACAAGCTGATATGGTTCCTGAAGTTTGGGAAAGAGAATACAGTCTAAGATCAGTACACAGATAGATTTAACGAAGAACAGTATTTAGAGTCGAAATACTACGGCCATATGAAACCTTGAAAAGCTAAATTTGCCATCCTTTGCATGGCAAGAGAAGGCATAAAAATACCATCTCCTACAGTAATACACAAGCGGAGCTCCCAAGATGTGAAAAAACCAGAAATGTATACATAAGAGCATGGGAAATTGTATAAAGTGTGAAAATGAAATTACCTCGCCACTGTCATAGTTCGGATCATTCCTATCAAGATGCGACTCACCATCAGTATCAAGTAGCTTTCCCCAAGTGCCTTTACCACCACCACCCTCTGCACCATCAGTTTAGAGAGAGAGCAGAGTGAAGGGGTAGGGGTCAGAAACCTTTACGATTACATAGAAGTACAAAACAGAATACTTCACAGTAACCGCTCAAGAATCTCCGAATCACAAGGTCCACAAGTATCACAGTATCAGAATTTTGCTACGCATCTAACAAATTTGTATCTGTTATTTTCACATAGTATGTGCTCTGCAGCAAATAACCATAGCATATATCATCTCATACTACAAAGGCTAGGAGGGTTGGTACTCAAGTACAACCGTTTTTACTGGTAAAGAATCAGATGCAAAACTAATACTAATCAAAAGCTTCTACACGTGTCCTCAAACAATTCTTGGAGCATTTGGGCAACAAACATATCTACAAACAATCCCTGCACAAAGCATCACACCCCTGCTAAATCAACACCAGGTCGGGGCAATCATAGATGATACAGTTACACTCCTAAGATCTGAGTTTGCAAGCGCATATTTGTGATTGAAATTAAAAATAAAATCTAAAACATTTATCACTCCCCTCTGGTGTTAAATATAACTCCAAAAGCTGAATGGATAGAGTTTGTGCATACTCCATGTAAATTGAATATCCCCATAAACATGCCACATTTCAATGTGCCAGCTGATAAATTATAAACCATTGTATAAGGTTTACACTTCCTAGATTTAAAAAGACGATCATCTCTGTTCATATGTTTCTCGATCAATTCTCAATCCTGGAGACAGCTTAAGTTAAAACAATGCACTGGACATTGTCTATACTTCACAGACTCAGCAAAAATACAAGCTCTTCAGAAGCTCAGCTACCACAGCATATCAAAAGTATCATACAAGCCGGCACTGTGAACCCATCGTAAAAAGACAAAGCACAATTATCAACATACTTCTTAACAAAGCTGACTATTCTATAAAAATTTGTCCTATTGTTTTCATCTAAAAACAAGAAAATCCTATCACAATCAATTTCAATGGATATGACCAATGCTATCACGTACTAATACAAAGATTTTCAAATTCGAGATTCTAACCTAATCAAAGATTAAGATTTACTTGGTTACTCAAGTACAATAAAGCATATGTATAATGTCGTATTATAATTTGAACTATACCTAATCGCTATAACAATCCCACTACATTACACTTGCCATCAACGTAAAAACACAAATACGTAAGATAAACAAATCAAGAACTCACCCTTTTTAGCACGCCCTAACTTTCCAGAATGCGAACGACGAACATGTCTAGAAGCAAATCCAACAGTTGGAGCTTTAGCACCAGTAGATACTTTAATATGAGAATTATCAGATAACAAACTCGTTGGTGATTTGGGTGAAGATGACAAAATTTCAGCATTTTCTGTTGCAATTTTCAACAATTCCCACTGTCCTTCGGTAAGAAATCCCTCATTCGAATTCGCCATCACAAAACAAAATCTACACATAATCAAATTAAGTAATACTATCAAGTATTACTATCAAGATACAGTAAAAAAAAATCAGAAGTAGATTAAGGTAACAGGAGTTTATTTTATTCTTTTACCTCTTAATAATCGCTTAATGATAGATTGTAGTAGGTGGAAGGAATGCTTCTTTTAAGGCCTTGGCCCGGATCTCGAGCTAAGACAACAGAAGCTGAAAATATAATCTGATCTTCAAACCAAAATAACAATAGTAACGAAGAAACCCTAGATAAGAGTTAAAGTTTAGATCTCAATACAAGCAAAAAAATAAGAAAGAAATGGAAGAAGAGAAGAAGAGAAGAGAGGGAGTGAGAGAAAACAGGAATGGGGAAGAGAGAGTCTGTGTTTATATAATGAAATGTATGTACACGTCAACCAAAGAGGGTTTTATTAGTTTCGAGTTTATCTTCTTTAGGGTTTACACGTGTCTATCAACTTCGATTCTTTAGTTACACTTACACCCGTCTATTTTCACTTTTGCCCCCCACCCCTCTCTTCCTATATCTTAGCCCGGTACGAAGGAAATTAGGGTTTTGTTTTATTTTATTTATTTTATCGATGATAAAAATAATCTTCTATTTAAATGCAGATCCAAATCCAATGGATTTTATCTGATCACCATCCAATCCAATTCGTTTCCTCAATAGCAGAGGATTAGAAGCTGCATCCACTATAAGTCAGATTATTAGGTCAGGCGAATTCAATAACAGACTGTATTCGCCATAAATTATGATTATCAGGTAAGATGAATTCGATAATAGATATCTACTGGTATTTCATCCTTCTTTCCCCTTTCAGGAAAAGATAGAATAATGATGAGTTGAAGAACACCATGCATCGATGGTCCGAACTGATAATAACATATTGCATGACTGTTTTTGTTCCAAATTCTGAGCAGTGAGCACAACTTGAGATGGTTTTTTAGACTTTTACACTACTGTTTTTGTCAACTCCTAATCATTTTAACAGAAAAGATCATGAATCATATATCAATAAATACAATAAGGTTGATGCTAAACGAAATTTTCTTAGTTTCGATATTAGGAAGCTCAATATATTGTTTTGCTCTCAATTGTAGTATTAGAGCAACTAAGTAGGGTGGATATTTTGGCTAATTTTCCAATTATCATCCCATGGTGGGATGGGCAAACCCAAAAAACAACTTGGCAAATGGGTATTTGTAGAAGTTTTCCCATCACGTAATAGGTTAAACCAATCGGTTAGTGTGGGACCATCGGTTCAATTTGAGACGATCGGCTCTCCCTAGGCCGAGGGAAATCAGTTTTTTTTTTCTTTAAACATTTAGTTAAATTTGTTATTGTAATATATTTTAATATATAAACTAATTCTAAAATAAAAAAAGGACCCACTAAACTAAAAAAATATTTGTTTATCTAAAAAATGGACCCCAGTAATTAAAAGAAATATTTTTTTATACAAAAAATGGGTTCATTTGGTTAATTTGTCAATTCTCTCATTGTGGAGAATTGAGTTTGCCAAGCCACGTGGTTTGTCATACTGGCTAAAATGCCAATGCTCACTGGAATTTCTCTTACATTAGTATGGTTTGAGAATGGAAAACTAAAGTTCACTGATATTACACCTTAAATGTGAATATTTTTATTGAACACTACAATGTCTACAACTACATGAAGAACCAAAAGAACATGGATTTCAGGTAAAAACGCCAATGTAGTGAAATCATACATTTTCAAAGCTTTCATTTTGTCATTTAAATCTTAGCAACATCCTGCAAATAGAGGAACATAATAACTATGAAGAGCACTAATTCGGTGGAAAAGGCTCTGATCATCTTAATGATCATACGGAGAATCATTCTTATTTATAGAAAATAAGAACAAGGAAAATGCAAACATAGTCAACACATATAGGACTGACCAAAACCAAACGTACACAAGACTCTAACTAACTAAACTGTCACTATCACACATGTGATCTACACAAATCACATTGTGTTAACCCCCCCACCCTGCCCCCTCCCCTTCCCCCCCCCACCCCCCCACCACACACACACACACACACACACACACACACATAAGCAAATGGCAGTTGGAACAGTGACATTGAGCTTGTCCCTGAGAAGTATAAAGCGTTGAGAGGATAAAGCCTTGGTGAGACATCTACAATTTGATCAGTTGTAGAAATGTGTTGAACCTTGAGAGCTTTAGCAGCCACCAGTTCTCTAACAAAGTGAAAAGCTATTTCCACATGCTTAATCCAATTGTGAAAAATAAGATTTGTTGAAAGATGAGTAGCTCCCATATTATCACACAACAAGACAGGTGGAATGGTAGATGAAAAATGAAGTTCCTGCATTAATGATTAAACCCAAAGAAGCTCTGAAGTAGCTTCATCCATGGCTCTATATTCATCTTCAATACTAGACCTGGAAACATATTTTTGTTTTTTAGAGCACCAAGAGATCAAATTAGGACCCATAGATAATGTCATACGACTAGTGGAGCGTCTATCAATAGGATCTCCCCCCACCCCCC